>CM070622.1:72492849-72852393 GCA_036346255.1 Ampelocalamus luodianensis | reverse complement strand
AATTTCGTGCCATTGTTTAGGTGCTTGCTTTAGACCATATAAGGATTTCAATAATCTACATACCTTATTTTCTGTCTCCGAAATCACAAAACCATCAGGTTGATCCATATAGATTTCTTCCTCCAACTCTCCATTAAGAAAAGCTGTCTTTACATCCATTTGATGGACATGTAGACCATAAGAGGATGCTAACGCAAGGAGCACTCTGATGGTGGTTAGTCTGGCGACAGGAGAATAGGTATCAAAGAAATCTTCTCCTCTTTCAGGTGTAACCCTTGGCCACAAGTCTTGCCTTGTACTTCTCAATAGTACCATCAGGTCTTAGTTTCTTTTAAAGATCCACTTACATCCCTAGTGTTTGCACCCGATAGGACGATCAGTGATCTCCCAAGTCCCATTAGCCATGATAGAGTCCATCTCGCTACGGACTGCTTCTTTCCAATACTCAGCATCAGAAGATGCATAAGCCTCTGAAAGGGTCTTTGGCACATCATCCACGAGGTATACAATAAAGTCATCACCAAAGGTTTCTCAACCCTTTGTCTCTTGCTCCTACGAAGAGCTTCAGACTAGATTGTTATCCTCCTCGAGGATATCACATATTGGTTCGGAGATGGTGGGAAGTTCGAAGTTTGATTATTTTCAATTTGAACATTCTCGGTTTGTGAATCTTCGCTGCTATTCTCATAGGAAAATAATCCTCAAAGAATGAAGCATCTCTAGACTCCATTATTGTGTTAGCAATAATCTCAGAATTTCGATTTAACTACTAAAAATCTATAGGCCACATTGTTATGAGCATATCCTAGAAAAATACAATCGATTGTTTTAGGTCCAAGCTTTCTCTTTTTCGCAATGGTATATTGACCTTGGCCAAACACCCCAAGTTCGCAGAAATTGACATTGGGTTTTCTCCCATTCCATCCCTCATATGGAGTAATATCACTCTTTTAGTGATTACTCTGTTTAGGACGAAATTCTTTGTCAATATAGCTTCCCCACCATGTCTTAGGCATACCAAAGACTCTCTAACATGGCATTAACCAAGTCCGTTAGTGTGCGGTTTTTCCTCTCAGCTACCCCATTTGATTGGGGTGAATATGGTGGTGTAAATTCATGGACTATTCCATGCTCAGAACAGAATTGAGAAAATTCATGAGAGATGTACTCTCCTCCACGATCAGACCTTAGTCTTTTTATTTTCTTCTCTAGTTGGTTCTCAACCTCGGCCTTATAAGTCTTAAAGTAGTATAAAGCTTCATCCTTAGTTTTTAGCAAATACACATAGCGATGGCGTGTTGCATCATCAATAAAAGTTAAAAAATATCTTTTGCCTCCTTTTGTCAACAATCCATTTATTTCACACAAATCTGAATGAACAAGATCTAATGGTGCCAAGTTCTTTTCGTCCTCTAATCCCTTAAAGGGTTTGCGAGGCTGCTTTGCTTGCACACATGACTGGCACTTTGATCATTTGACAATTTCACATTTTGGAATTAAATCTAATCTGGACATTCTAGCAATACTATCAAAACCAATATGACAAACAGAATGCCAAATATTTGCCTCACATTTATTTAAACCAGTTTGCAACATTGATTATAACAAGACTCTAAAGTACTTAGGCGGAACAAGCCTCCGCTCTCATAGCCTTTACCAACAAAATTCCCGAACTTAGACATTACAATTTTATTTGACTCAAAGACTAGCTTATAACCGTCCCTACATAGAACAGAACCACTAACGAGGTTCTTGTTTATTGTAGGAGCATCTTTACGTTCTTCAAGTGGGCAGTCTTCCACAAGTAAGCTTGGTTCTCTGTGCCAACACCAAACGAAGCATGCGATCCGTTTCCCATTATGACGGAGGAAGCCCTCGTTGCTGGTAAGAAAACAAGGAAATATCGAACATACGTGAACATTAGCACCAGTATCAACCCACCAATCGGTGGATTGACATGCTGAAAAACAACGGAGAATTACTATACCCTCCACGAAGTCGAGGCCTCGCTTATGATCACGTTGATGACCTTCTTCTTTGGTCATTCACCATCTCGCTTTGCGGAAATGACAGTCTTTCGCCATATGACCGTTTTCCCACACACAAAGCGGTGATGTTCTTCATATCCTTTTTCTCGCTTTTCTTCTTAAAGCTAGTTGTCTTGTTCGTTTTGTTGGATTTGTACTTCTTTGCAGATCTTTTTCTCTATAAAATTTGCATTGTTCGACCAAGTATCTTGGGTGCATCTTTTGCTCTTGCCTTTTCTTCCACATCGAGGCGGCAATGAGATCTTCAACAAATCTCTTCCTCTTGTGTTTCAAGCTAGTGGCAAAATCCGCCAAGAAAGGAAGTTTGGCGACAATGCATGACCACAAACTTAGGAGGCAACACACACGATGGATGCGCAATCTCACCAACCAATAGTGGAGATCATGAGCTTGTCCAACTATGGACTTAGCCTCATCCATGGTAAAGTCGAAGAATTGCTCACACATATAGAGCCAACGACACGCCTGCTGCCTCTGCATATTTGTGCTCTAGTGCATCCCACAACTCGTGGCGGACTTATAGTCCATGTACACATCATAGAGCCGATCCGCGAATGGTCGGGAAGAAGCGACCAAGAGCGATGTTGTTCGCATTATCGAATCGCATATCTTGGTCAATCAGTAGCGGATCATGTGGGTGGATTACCCACCACAGCCCCAAAGACATGAGCGAACTTGGCTCTAGTGCGCCATCTACGAAATTACCGAAAACCTCTCGGGTTTCATAGCATCGAAGCTCCACCATAGTTGTGTTGCAACAAAGTTTACAATAAGGTTTCGGAATGTTAAAAATGAGGGCAATATTTTAATTCCAAATTTTATTAGAAGGCAAATATTGCAAAAGACTAATGATGCATAAAAGCGATCGCGCTGGACAACTCATTGTACTTCACAATATATGAAAACCGGGATGTAAACAAGTCTATCAATCACACGGTAGACTTACGGATGGGTATGATGAAGAGCGAGAGCGGCGCGAGTTGATGCGTCTGAAGCGTAGATGTCGCGATCGCGTTACAAGCGGTCGCAGCAGATCGCGCCGAAACCTTATTGCCGCCTCGCAAGTCTCCACGCAGCGAGAACGGTTCGAGATACCGCTTCCCTTCTTCACGGTGCACGCCGAGAAGAAGAGTCGGCGAGGTTCGAGCAGCGCGATGCAGGCACATTAGAAGGAAGAAGAAATGGAGGCTATTCTTGTACTCACTATGCAATCGGCGTCTCGGACATATATAGATGCGCATCGTAATCGGCAGATTAAACAACCATTTACCCATGTAATCGACACATAACCACCATTTACCGCGGTAATCATCACACTTAACCGACCTTTTACCCATCGGTAATCGTGTCACTTAACGATCATTTACCCACCGTAATCGCACATCATCATCACTCAATAAAGCCTGAAATTTAAACATTTGAATCTCATTCAAGCGAGAGAGAGATGCATGGTTCGGCAAAAATAAGGTGGACTTGGTGCGCAAATGGCGTGCCGCGTCACGGCACGGTCGTGCGTCGCAAGTCACAAGTCACGCGATTTTCACGCGAAAATCTGCGAACAGCGCAGCGTGCGTGCGTGTGTGTTTAGCTGAGCCCTCCTCATGCCATCCTCATCCATCCATGTGTTACATGTTTCAAGGAGTGGCAAGGACTCCACCTTATATGTTGGTCACTTCCACCTTGCCTTAGCAATATGGTACTAACCCATAAATGCTTTGGAATTATAGAAAATGGGCCTCACTCATATGGGCCAATTTCTAACACCAAGTTGAGATCGATAGCGGAGAGACAGATGTGCACGAGTGGAGGCATTGGCGGGGCGCCAAGAAATTAAGAAGAGGAGAGAGCGGCGGAGCAGGAGGCCACGCACGAAGAAGACGACCTGCGCCCAATCAAATCCACTTCGACTCGATGGGCAGCGGCCAGTTGCCGCAAAGACAAAAGTGCCATACGTACAGTACCCCTCCCTAAACCATAGTGGGCGCACTAACGATGAGAAGAGAGAGAGAGAGACAGCCATGCAATGGTTGCTATTTTGTGGTTTGCTATGTTTTTTTTTAGTTTTAGGCGGAATTATATATGATGCCTTTTTCCTCGCAAAGAAAAAAAAATGATTCCTTCAATATGGATTATTTTTCCTGGATAAGAAGATGATTCTTGCTTCGTTTATTATTCCCATACTTTTCTTGAAGCGGCCAATGAAGTTATCCCAAGACTCAGAAACCAGGAGGCTATAGAGTTAAATTGCGAAAATTCTACAAATAATCATACCAAACATGTGATGTTCGCACACTTGAAACGAAAAAAAAGCGGCATTCCGAGTCGTGGCTTCCCCTTGGCTTTGTCTATTAATGTGACCTATCCTCCAGCAACGAAGGGCTAGGGAATTTCAGTTGGCTTGTCCAATCTTTGGTTAGGTAGAGAATGCATAGATAGATAGATATATCTCGTTGAGATCGAATAGAGATTATGTTTGCATTGCACAACCTATTTCGATTTTCAACACCCATCTAGAAGTGAACCAATTCTAGATGAGAGAGAGAGCCATGCATTGATTGCTATTTTGTGGTTCGCTATTTTTCCCCTTTTAGGCGGAATTATATATGATCCCTTTTTCCTCGCAAAGAAAAAAATGATTCCTTCAACATGGATTTGGTCTTTTCTGAATGGCAATCTTGTGTTACGTACCAACGGAGTTAGTTTACTGTACTGCTGGCTCAGCTTAGATGTACCAAGGTAGATATCATCGGCCGAGTAGAGCGATATGCACTTACCTGTACGGCTGGATGTGTCTCACTTTACACAGCTATCGTGGCTTTATATTACTCAGCTGATCATCTATACATCCATGCATATCAAGTTTTGGACGAGGAAAACAATCTTCTTACATAGTCTTTTTTTTTTTTTAAAAAAAAAGGAGGTGAAAGAAGCCATTTTTCAAATGAAACATAACAAAGCAGCTGGGTCAGATGGTTTCTCAGCTGAGTTCTATCAGGTGTTTTGAAAAGTTATAAAAACTGACATGATGGCCAGGTTTCATACTTTTCATAGTTGCTCTCTGTCTCTTTTTAGCTTGAATTTTGGGATTATTACATTGCTTCCCAAAAAATATGATGCTAAGCAAATACAAGAATATAGGCCTATTTGTATGCTTAATGTTTGTTTTAAAATTTTTACTAGAGTGGTTGCTAATAGGCTTATGAGTGTTGCTCAAAAGATTGTTCGACCATCCCAGTCGGCGTTCATGAAGGAAAGATTTATTCTTGATAGTGTAGTTATCCTACATGAAACCATCCATGAGTTACATAAACATAATTTGGATGGAATAGTTTTCAAGATTGATTTTGAGAAAACTTATGACAAAATAAAATGACCGTTTTTTACTTCAAACTTTGAGGATGAAAGGTTTTTCCTCTAAGTGGTGTTCCTGGGTGGAAAGTTTGATCAAGGGAGGGAGTGTTGGAATAAAAGTCAATGATGATCTTGGTTCTTTTTTCCAAACTCATAAGGGTCTTAAGCAAGGCGATCCTATGTCCCATATTCTTTTTAATCTTGTTTTGGATATGCTTGCCATCTTTATTTCAAGAGCTAAAGAAGTTAGTCTTTTAACAGGTGTAGTTTCTCATTTGATTGATGATGGGTTGTCAATATTATAGTATGCTGATGACACGATCCTCTTCTTGAATAATGATTTAGAACAAGCAAATAATCTTCAACTTATTTTATGTGTCTTTGAACAATTACGGTTTAAAGATTAATTTTCATAAGAGCGAGATTTTTTGTTTTGGTACTGCCAAAGATGCCGAACCACAGTATACACAATTATTTGGTTGTGAAGTGAGTGTTTTTCTTTTTAGGTACTTAGGTATTCCCATCCACTTCAGAAAATTAAAGAATAGTGATTGAAAAGGGGTTGAGGAGCGAGTTGAGAAAAAGCTTAGCAGTTGGAAAGGAAAAACTATGTCTGTTGGTGGTCGCATGGTGCATATTAACTCGGTGTTAAGCAGTCTACTAATATTTATGTTCCCCTTTTTGAGGTTCCTAGAGAGGTTCTCAAAAGACTAGATTTTTATCGATCTAGATTTTTCTGGCAGAGTGACAGTCATAAGTGAAAATATAGGCTTGCTAAATGGAGTTTAGTGTGTTCACCCAAAGAGTATGGTGGTCTAAGAGTTCAGAACTTAGACACCAAAAATGAAAGCTTATTAGGGAAATGATTGTTTAAATTGCTTAATGAAGAATGAGTATAGCAATTTTTGCTTACAAAAAAAATATTTAGGTGAGAAGAGTCTTTTACAGGTGGTTAATAAACCTGAGATTTTTCATTTTTGGTCAGGTCTTATAAAAATTAAAGATCAATTTTTTCGCTTTGGTTCATTCCACGTTAAAAACGGAATGCAAACTAGGTTTTGAGAAGATATTTAGTTAGGAGATTCTCCGCTGCAAAGGCAATATCCACTGCTTTACAATGTGGTAAGAAGAAATGATGATTTAGTGGTAAATATTTTGAGATCGACTCTCTTAAATATTTCTGTTCGAAGACCTCTTATTGGGTCTAAATTACATGCTTGGACTGAGTTATTGTTGAAATTTTCTAATGTACAATTAAGCTTTCAAAAGGATGTTTTCAGGTGGCATTTGAATAAGTCTGGAAATTTTTCGGTGCAGTCTTTATATGCAGCTCTTATAGGCGACGTTGAAGCCCCCAATAGGAATTTGTTCTGGCTTATTAAAATTCTATTAAAAGTGAAAATATTCCTATGGTATCTTAAAAGAGGGATTGTGTTAACTAAAAATAACCTGCTTAAAAGAAATTGGAGTGGAAGCACAAAGTGTTGTTTCTGTATTAAAGAGGAAACAATTAAGCATCTTTTCTTTGATTGCCTTTTTACACATCTTGTATGGTGAGTTGTTCAATGTGCGTTCAATTGGTCTATTTGATTATGTTGACATAATATTGTTTTTGACAAAAAGATTATAACTAATCCTTTGCAAGCTATCTTATTGAATGGGTACTGACTGAGTGCTTAGACAAACCTACAGAAATCAGCTCAGAAAGGAGTCCATGTTGGAGGGAAGCCAAAGGTTGGAGTTTGTGACGAAGCAAATCCTTAATTTTCATGGGTAGAGGCTTAGTCACAGGATTTGCAATGATTAAATTTAATTTTCAATCGTCTTTTGGTTGTAAGGTTGCAAGACATTTTTTACATCTTGGTTCGTTTGGTACTTTAAACTTTTAAATAAAATTTGCTGTGTGTATCTTTGATGCAGAGGTCAAGAGAGATTTTTCTATTCCATTATCTAAATAAATGTCATATCGTCTGAGTATGCGTATGGATATGTATATGGTTTAATTCACCGGATAGCATTTTGAAGTTTGAACACTTGTCAAAAATATGTTTGAGAATTGGTTAGCTGATATCCCAAAAATTCTAAAATCACAACTCCTGATGGGAGCTAATGCCTTATATTGGTCTATTTGGTTATGTCGAAATGATATTATTTTTGACAAAAAGATTATAACTAATCCTTTGCAGGTTATCTTATTAAGTGGGTACTGGCTAAGTGCTTGGGCAAACCTACAAAAATCAGCTCAGAAGGAGTCCATGTTGGAGGGAAGCCAAATGTTGGAGTAGGGGAAAAAACCCAGCCGGTAACCGCCGGTTACCGCTTACCGCTTACCGCTTACCGGCGGGGGTTCGGGATCCAAAATCCCAGACGGTTTTTCCCGGTTCGGCCAGTTCAAATTCTAATTTTTTTAATTTTGGATGGTTTTCAATCAAATTCGAGCGAATTTCATCCAAAAACGGAATTCGATAAATGGGCGATTACCATTTCCGCTAGCTCCCGAAGTGGCACAGTACGATTATGTGATCCCTGAGTTGTAGTTTGTGACGAAGCAAATCCTCAATTTTCATGGGTAGAGACTTAGTCACAGGATTTGCAATGATTGAGTTTAATTTTCAATCGTCTCTTGGTTGTAAGGCTGCAAGCTATTTTTTACATCTTGGTTCGTTTGGTACTTTAGACTCTTAAATAAAATGGGCTGTGTGTATCTTTAATGCAGAGACTAGGGAAGATTTTTCTATTTCATTATCTAAAAAATGTCATATCGTCTGAGTATGCGTATGGATATGTATATGGTTTAATTCACCGGATAGCATTTTGAAGCTTGAACACTTGTCAACAAAGTAGCCATTGTTCGATGTTTATACATATGTAATCATGTCCGGGCCTAGATGTCAGCTGTAAATTTCACACTAATTGCCCCCCTTTATAATATCCAAAGAATTCCAGCTAGCGTCCTGGTGACGACAGCAGCAACCACCAAGGTTTCGTTCGTTCATTCTCAGCTGGGCCCCGGGAGAACGAAAGCTTGAAGCTTTGTTGAGTAGAAGAATAAGCAAAGAGAGATGCCAAAGAACGATACCAAGAGATCTCCTATTTGTCAAATCACATATCCAAGCTCGTCATAATTCAGGTCATCATGCATGTTTAGCAGTGCGCATACACCCGTGGAGCTAACAAGTCGCAAGTGGACGGCAAGGCTTTCAAGAACGGCATGCAGTGGTTGGCGAAAGGAAGCAAGAGAGAAACCTTAATTGAGTGGTTATTGGTTGACACGGCGAAAATTCTGCTTCAAGATAACGCCGCCCGTTCTGGTGATGAGCTAGCCTTGTGATTTGAGCCCTGTGCTATGTACATTTACGATGTCAGAGTCTAATCATGCACGATCGGATCGAAACAGATAACACCCTCTCTTCCGGTGGCCGGACCCAGAAAAAAAAAGTGTTAAATAGGCATGCTCATCAAAGTTATACCGTGTGGTCTTCTCCTAATATCATTTATCAAAGTCCTATTATTCCTTTCAGTAACATTAATGGCGAAAAACAGAAATTACCGTGCAAAAAATCCCATTGCATTAGCGTCCCACAGCTCGTGTGGGTGTGGCCAGGGAAAGAGTCTAGTCAACTTAACTGTTTACGTCTTTTTTTACACAGAGTGTCCATTTTTGACAGATTAGGACAAGCACAAGAGGCCGAGGCCACAAACGAGAAAAGTTGGGAAAGGGACCCCGTTCCACATAATTTATAGCATGTCACGTAAGGTGACGGAGAACCTAGAATATGTTGTTTTCGTATTGTCGTGTGCTTTAGATAGAGATTTTAATCGCTTCTATCAAAAACTAAAAGTCGAGATTAATAATTACTGTATTTTGCCAGTGTGTTTTTTGATACGGTAAAATGGCCACGTTAACCGTACCACCGTAGAGTACTTTATACGTCCATAAAATACTGTTCACACAATATCACTGCTAGATTTGGATGGGACGTGACAACATTATTTTTGCCCGGATCGGATGGATGGATCGGAGGAGTTTATGTGCGAGACAGCTAGCTAGAGTACTATTATTACTGCCCCCTAGCTAGTGACACGTGCTGCAGCAAGAACGCCTAAATGCCTAATCAAGAACAGATGAAACGCTATCGAATTGGTTCACTTCTAGAAGGGTGTTGAAAATCGAAATAGGTTGTGCAACGCAAACATAATCTCTAATCGATCTCAACGAGATACATCTATCTATCTATGCATTCTCAACCTAACCAAAGATGGGACAAGCCAACTGAAATTCCCTAGCCCTTCGGATAGGTCAAATTAATAGACAAAGCTACAACTTTTTTCCACATATGGTGATAATAAGGTCATTCATCAGGTTTCACATGATTTTTTTTTTTGTTGCGTAACCGTTGGGAGTGGCATCCACGTCGTGCGGTTAAACAGCACAATTCCAGTCCCACTAATCACATGTTTGGTATGATTATTTGTAGAATTTTCGCAATTTAACTCTATAGCCTCTTGGTCAACCATGAGTCTTAGGATAACTTTATTGGCCGCTTCAAGAAAAGTGTGGGAATAATAAACGAAGCAAGAATCATCTTCTTATCCAGGAAAAATAATCCATGTTGAAGGAATCATTTTTTTCTTTGCGAGGAAAAAGGGATCATATATGATTCCGCCTAAAACTAAAAAAACATATAAGACTTATGATGGTTATAGGGCTAAAAAATTATGAAGGCCTATCCCATTTGTTGGTCCTGACCATGTACCTAACAGGAGGTACATAATTCGGGCCAACAACTGACACCACTAGAACTTCAGGTAATGATCGATGTTGCTGGACAAGAAGGGCTTACACATTCTGGCCCAGAGGGCGTTTAGTGACTCCATATGCATTGGGCCTTTGAATAGCATGAAGTCCATGGGGATTTATCATTTCAGGCCTCTTCTCTTCATTTCTCTCTCTCTCTCTTTTTTTTTTTATTTTAAAAAAACCAAAATCTGGGCTTTTTTAGATGCATTTCTGGGCTCTTTTATCTTTGAGAACGATTTCTGGGCTCTTTGCTTGCAGTTGCAGCACATACACATGCTTGTGAAAACATTGATGAGTTACTAGTGCCGGTGTGGATTGTGATGTTAGATCTTCCAGCACTGTGTTGGGCCCTCGTTTCAGAATAACACCATGGATCATAGCTTCAGAGAAGTAGAGAACCGTACCAGGTTAGGAGGAAGCGTAGCTTTTCCTAGTTGTTGTTTTCGGATTAGCACTCGTAGCCAAATCTTTGCCTAAAAGTGGACAAGTAAATCCCAGCAGCAGGTCAAAACCAAGACGGTGCTGCACTACCAATAATAATGCAGGTCAAAACCAAGACGGTGCTGCACTACCAATAATAATTCAGCTCCAGTGTCTGTCAGCACCAGTGACGTGCAGTTGTTCCAGGGAAGGCATAAGCAGTTGCTCCTTGCAAATGCGTCAACTATCTCAGTATTCAGTACCTCTACGAGAATGATGGCGACGTGCATATCGATCGATCACAAAGCAACTAGCTCAAGGGAAATGTGTCTGTGTGGTTCAGATTTTTTTAAAATAATATTATTTAAAAAGATAATTACAATTTTTTTTACAGAAGTAGATTTCCATCGCCATTTGGAATGACGACAGGGATCTTGTCGCCGATTGAAACAGTGTGGCAGGTAAATGTCGCCAGTTCAATTGGTGACATGAACCTATCGCCATTTGAATTGGCGATAGGAGGGCTTTTTTTTTTTGTGTAGAGGCATTTTTAAATTTTGGTAATCGGTAAAATTAATACTCGTGTTTAGGGTTGCCATGCGCGATGTTATCCTGATTGTATTTTTCGTGGAGTCGAATCATTGGGGAAAAGATTATGTAATATTTAAAAGTCCAAATATTTGGAAAAAAGATATGCAAGTTCGAAAGATATGTGGACCATTTGGCACGTAAGATATGCATGATAGTGCCGACCTTTATTTGTAGGTGTTCCTATTGGAATGGAAATGTTACATTTGTTGCATAAGATATGTGGACTACTTTTTTTTTTATACAAAAGATCAAATTTTAATGCACAAGTCCCCTGTCATTGGAACAAAGATAATCAGTTTCGGCGGCCCATCGCTCCCTTCCCCTTATCTCCTTGCTACCAGCGGCGGCGGCGCCTAGTCTCGAAGTCATCCAGGTCCTGCGAGACAGGCCGGACAGTTGAATGATGTTAGAATAACACAATGTTGTGCAAAATAAAAAATATGATGCATACTGTACATAACTTACCTCTTGGTTCCGGAGTACGGCCAGGCGACGGTGAGCGGTAGTACGACCAATGGTCTCACTTGTTGGAGGCTTCCCTTTGTACCCCTTACTGCCTGCGGCGGTTGCAGGCAATCTCGAAGTCATCCATGTCCTTCGAGACGGGCCAGACAGTTGAATGATGTTAGGATAATACAAATTAATAATTATGATGCATACTAATTATAACTTACCTCTTGGATCCGGAGTGCGCCCGGGCGATGGGGAGCAGTAGTATGGCCCACGGTCTCACTTGCAGGAGCCTTCCTCTTGTCAGCATCCTGCTTGTCCTTGTCGTACTCATCTGCTTTCTTGGGCTCGTCCGATGTCTTTTCAGTTGGGTCGGGTTTCAGTACGTAACGTGTCTAGCGCTCGAAGGTCTCTGCTCGCATCAGATAGTTCAACATGTACTTTTGCTGGATGAACGTCCTATCGTACATCTCCGGGCTATCGATCTATTGGAAGAAGTTGCACTGCATCTCCGGCTGCCATCATGCGTGTGTATAATCAAGGATTTGTAGAATGGAACTATGATGTGAAAAATCTTTGTGTGTGCAAGATACGCTTACGAGGTGGGGGCCACACGTGTAGTACGCTCGAGTGGATGTTGTCGGGTGTGTGGACTGGATGATCTTTGCCGGTAGTTCGCACACACATTGCGGGCGTGGGAACTCCAGTGGTACCAGCGCATCCTTCATAGATTTATCCGGGTACCATCTAGCCCTCTCGGCTAGCCACTTTTGCTTCTGTGCTATCCTCTTGTAGAAGCTCGTCGAGTCCTCCATCTTCTTCCTCTTAGTTGTGTGAACCAAGCTCTAGTGTAGTTTTGGATTTATGTAACGTCCTAAATTTTTAGAGTTTTTGAAGATTTTCAAAATAAAAATAACCATTCGGTTTTGTTAATTGCTTAAGCTTAACTTGGAGATTTTTGAAAATTTAGAGATTTAATATGAATAAGTTCAACTTTAACTAATCAGATTGGTTTTGAGTTTGTTGGAGTTCTTGGATTTGGCATTTCCCTTTTCTCCCGCTCAACCCGCGCGTCCGTGCGTTCCTCCCTTTGTAAACTGTTCAATCTGAATCGAACGATCCAACCTCCTTTGTACGTTTGGCGGTCCGAATGTTCTTTTATTTGTGAACCCTCCGATCGTGTCTGAACGGCTCGATCGTGTTTTCGCGTTCGACGGTCCGAACGTTCTAACCTTTGTCTCTGCTCTGCACTTCGGCCACCTCTTTGTTGTTCGTGACTTCCCCTAAACATCTTAACTGCTCGTGACCTTCCCCTGAACATCTTGACCGTTTCGACCTCCCGGGACATCCTCTTCCATTGACCTCCTTCCTTTGGACCTCCTCCTCCTCGAGAGGACCTCCCCGTCCCTGGACCTCCTGCTCCTCCAAGGATCACCCTCTGGTCTTTTTGTAATGACCACCCACTCGGTCTTTTTGCAAAAACCACCCTCTCGGTCTTGACCACCCGGTTGGTCACGACCTCCTATTTTTGCAAAGACTACCCTCCCGATCTTGACCACCCAGTTGGTCACGACCTCCTCTTTTTGCAAAGACCACCCTCCGGTCAAGACCACCCTTCCCTTGGGTCATGACCACCCTGTAACAGCCCAATTTTTAAATTTCAGTAGAAATTAAAATTTATGTATTTTTGTGGAATTTTCTGAAATTTTAAAAGCTTTTTATAATTATTTTAAAGTCAAAATAAATTTATTTGCAAAATTAAAAGCCAACTTTAAGTTGGAAATAATTTTATTAAGTCCATAATGAATAAGAGAATTTCTGTGAATTTTTTCATAATTTTTGGAATTATTTTGCTATTTTCTAAAGCTTAAATGAATTAACAGTATTAGTTTAAATGGAAAAGGAATTTAAAACTAAAAATCATGTTTGGGCCGAAACCCAAAAACCCAGCCCAAACCCTCCAGCGCACGTGGCCCACATGGCCCAGCCTCACGCGCACCCTCTCTCTCCACCTCACTGACACCCGGACCCCACCTGTCAGCCTCACTCGCACTCACGCGTTAAAACCACCTTGGAGCTCATCAACCATTGGATCAAGATCCAATGGCCAACATTCACGTAATCTCGGAGGCCCGAACGTTACCTCATCGTGAGCCGTTAGATCTAGAATGAACGACCATGATTCCTTGTGCCCTTCGGGAGGTCCGAATGTCCACCTCATCGTGAGCCCTACAATCTAAATCCAACGGTCCACGTGACATCCCTCGTTTCATAACTAACTCAGAACATTTCTAACGTTGTGGGCGTCCGATTTTCATCCAACGGCTGGATTCCACACTCACGGATCATCACCAATTTTTGTGGACCGTGCGATTTAAATCTAACGGTCACAATCCAACCACCCATATTTTCTTTTCCTTTTTCTTTTCTTTTTTCCTTCCTCTTCGCGTAGTCACCGCCATTGTCGCGCACGTTGAGCTCCCCAACGGCCTCATTTTCAACTGTCCCGCTTCTCGTGTGTACGTGCGCATGAACCACGTCCACCTCCGCCGCAACCCCCACCAACTTCCCCATTCTCAGCGCCGGTTTCGTCCACGTTTGCGCAACCGCCGCACACGACCTCCACGAACTCGCCGCCTCAGTGCACCTCAGCCCCTATAAAAGGCATCCCCCGGTGCCCCTCCCTCACCTCATCCATAGCCCTCAAACCACTGCTGTGGGGACCCCCGGTTATTGGAAATGTTACTAATTAAATTCATACTGTAGCACAATTGTTAATGAAGGAACAGTACTGCCCCTTTATTAAAAACCATGCTAAAGATATAAATTTAACAAATGATGAGATCCAATGCGAGATTCTGATATATATGATTCACAATGGTTCCGTGATCAACGACCATTGCATATATATCCTTCATCAACATTGCATCAAACACATACCACCATACATTGATATAATTAAACATAAGGTTACATCATTCTATTAGTACTACAATATTAAGTGACTTGGTCACTTTAACGATATCTGTGGAAGCAAAATAAGCGGAAAATGTCCACCAATGGCCTCATCCACCCGCAGCAATTGCGTGGAGGAAAGAAGTAGCGTTACTCGTTAGCGTCACCTCGATCGGCGCTAACGGTACTTCATAGAAAACCATCATCACCGCAACAATAGGTGGTAGCACCTTGAGTACAAAAGGTACTCAGCAAGTCTTACACAAACTAACCAAAAGAAAGTGGTTATTAGATCCTATTCAAAGGAGTAGAGTTGTTACATGCATAAGATTACAACAGGAAGGTATAAAGGTTCAGATTTGCATAAAGCGATGCAACTTATCCTACAAAGACTAACTTTTGATAAAGCAATTTAATAAATCAAAAATAAAGTAAAACAGTGAGTAAATACATTAAATGTAAACAGTACCGTGCATGATTCCCTCATGCAAACCGAAAATAAACCGAAACCACATTTTGGAAATCAAAATCTCTATACAGGTGATATCAGTTCAAGTTATCGTCCATGACCGTGGACACGGCTATTCGAACAGTTTATACCCTGCAGGGGTGTACATCTTTACCCACATGACTTAGCTAGCCCGTTGTCTTCGGATGCCTCCGAATGATGACACACTTCCTTTGGTATGCCGACCGGGGAAGCTAAGATTTGGTATTTTTCAACAAGCCAACACTATTGAGTTGGACCCCATGTGTGAACTAATCCCATTAGCGTAGGCTATACCACCTACTAACCACGGGCACACATGTTGTGTCGAGAATGCCGATCCAAACAATTTAAAGCGAATTGGGTTCCCTACCCATAGTAGAATGCTATCGGCACCATTAAGGTATCGTATATGCGACGAGGCACATATACGCCTCACCCTCCTAAGAACATCCGACTTGACATACAAAGCTCACATGGCATAAAACGCAGCCTCGGACCAAAGCATCTATGCCATACAAGGTCAATACACATATCCTTACTCTCTGTTTCCAACTCAATAGTCTCAACATTTTACTTAACCAAACAGCGCCCATACACCGCATGTGGAAGTACGTGGGGACTTGAACCAATAGTCGAGTTCGGTCCTTAATCAACCCGACAAGTCCACCACAAAACCCAATCTCGTGCACAAAAGCACCATCACTAGCTTCCTCTTGTCCAGATCAATTTGAATTTCAAATACAAGATTGATTTAAAGAAACTGGACAAAGAGTTCAAAATAACGAGTGGTTGATTATGATTCCCATGTTTGACAAGATATGCTTGCCAAACTCTAAAATCTCTAGATCGCATATCTAAGCCAAATCAAAATAAACCATATAGTATACAAGACTACACTAGAGTTGAGTGTATGGTCATAATTAAGGTAATCCACCATGTCAGGTTATAGCTAGCTATTACAAGTCACATTTTGTATTTTCAGACAAATAGCATGCACAGATATCACTGGATTTGTAAAAGCTATTGTACAAAATCTGGTTCAATATGGTGCAAGGAGGATGCTTGCCTTGATAGTAATAGACTTACATTGCGAGTTCAAAGGTTGTTGAAGTATATTCAAAAGCCTCAGTAGAACCAGATTCTAAAAGGAGCAATAAGATCTAATAAATATTAAAACTGACAATAAGTCCAAAATGGCATAAATATGCATGATCAATATGGAAATGCATGATTACAGTATGCTTAAGCCATAACTACCCATAATAGTGATAATAACACATAATATAGCTTACTGTTTTCAAAAGACGAAACTAGAGTTTATTGCAAAGTTCCGCTTTTGATTTTGAAAAGAGCCGAAACAGATGATTGCAATTTTCGGAAAGAAGTATAGATCATGCAAAAGTTCATAAATGAATCTTAGCATGATCTTTTAGGTAATTAATATCCCAAACCAACCTTAGTCTAACCCTACTAGTTAGATTACAAAAGCTAAAGCAAACACCTATTTTGTCGGTTGAGCCGACAAGAGAACATAGACATATTTCAGCTAGAGTCAAAATAGATGATGACAAGAATTGAAAGATCAACTTGTCATGTCGCTAGGGTTTAGTCAAACCGAAATAAGATGATAAGTTGACAGAAGAACCCTAGGTCTTGAAAATGACATGAAAAACCGAAAAGGCATAATATCAACTTTTCGCTTTAAGCGAGTTGAAGCTACGATGCTTAAGAGAATGATTCACAGCACTTCTAAGGTCCTTAAGATGCTCAAGATGTCGAAACTAGGGTTTTATCTTACCAGAAGAAGGAAGACACCCAAGTTTCTAAAATCTGGATGTTGATCAACAGAGAGATGGACAATGGTTCAACCTACAAAAGATGTCAAATCTTTATTGTAAGGTGGAACCAGTGCTTAAAGTGGATAAGCAATGAACAAGAAGCAAGAAACTCCACTGGTCAGCAAGAAAAGGATGAGCTTCTTCGGTCAACAATGGCAACAGCAAGGAAAGCTAGGGTTTATATATGGATGTTGAGCTACAGGGCAAGAGGGAAAGATCTAGAGTTGATGAGGTGTCCATTTAGCTAAACATCCCAAAAATTAGTGCATAATCTTTGGATAAATCCTCTCCCCTGCTCACAAAAATGGCTGCGCGCAGAGATAAGGAAGAAGAGAGGCAAAATATGACATGTGGGCCCCTTTGTCATTCTCAGCCGCGCGCGCCTCACAAAAGCTCAAAAGAATATCAGCCGTCCGATTGGAAATGGGCGGCTGTGATAAATAGAGAGATTAAATGATTTGAATCGGTATCATTTAATATGGACCGCATGATCTAGATCGACCGATCGAGATCTAAATGGAATCTCAAGGCTCCGGCTCGCTTTCAAAGAGAGACGTTGGATTGAAATCCAACGATCAATTAAAAGATATACACGTCACCCCTTTTAGATGCGATGGCACAACACCGTTGGATTTGATTTCTACGGTTAGGATGAAAAGTTGAACCGGATGGTCCGATTGCATACACTCATATGGACCATACGATTAAAATCCAACGATCCACCGATTTTGGGCTTTAAAGACCCACGGTCAAAAAGAAGCGCCGTAGGATTGAAATCCAAAGGCCGCATAAACGCGCCTCTAATTTCAAATTGAAAGAAGCGATACCGTTAGATCAAGGATGGACGGCCACGATTGTGCGGGATCCGAGTCGTCCGAATGCATACACTAATCGGGCCACGATGAAGATCCAACGGTCGCAGGAGTGCGGGCTTTAATAACACGCGAGAAAAGGAAAAGCGTAGGATTTGAATCTAACGGCTAAGATAAAAGCGCGCTTTAGGTTTAAAACGAAAGGGCGCTACGGTTGGATTGAAACGAACGGTGGAGATTGAACATGGATCCGAGTTGTCCGTTGCACACACTATCCTCGCTCGTTAGATCAAGATCCAACGGTGGAGATTAAAGTATACACGTGGGCGTCTCGCGGATATCGTGAGCTCGCCTGCTCGATTGAAGATCGACGGCTCGCATCACGCGCGTGGATGTCGGGCTCGCGTTGGGACGTGACCGAGCGGACCAAGTCGCGACTGGTTGGACCCAAACACGTGAGACCGAGTCGCTCTGATGCAAGGGTTGGGTTTAGACCGGTTTAGTTGACTGCACCCATTTGAACACTTAAAAGGTTTGATCGGGACTTTAAAATATCAAATAAATTTATAAATTCATGAAATTTTTATCGTAAGCTACTGGGATGATATATTTCCCAGATAAATTTTATAAACCACATTTTCACTTTGTAAAATACACAAATATTTATTTCAGGCCGAAAATATTTATTTAAAGACAATAAATTTTTCTTTAAGCCCAAATAATTTCTAAAAATGCAACAAAAATAGTTTTAGTCAAGATAATTTACCTAGGCTTTAATAAAAATACTTCCAGTCATAATACAAGTTTTATCTTGTATCCCTTTAAGACTTTGAATGGGTCTTTAGGGTTTTGACTACAAAGGAAGGTTTTAACTTGTAACATGTCGCCCAAAGTGTAAACATGAACAGAATGCCATGAACAGTATCTCATTACTGTTCATAAAGCATTTTATTACTGTTTATAAACTTGGGGCTGTTACAACTGCTCTCAAGAAGCTATAGCACCACCGTAATTTGAGTCTTAGGGTTTTTCACCGCCGAAAGGATTTCTTCGATTTCACCACCGCTGCCGACAATCGCCTCTTGGAGCTCACCATCGACACCCCCATCGCCGGAACTACCTCGGGAACCCCTTCGCCGCTCCGGAACACCTTTGGTTGTCGTGCCCGACAATAGCCGAACATCGTCCTCCACTCCGACGACAATTCCGGTGATCTCCGACGACCTCTTGAGCCAAGACAAGTACCCTTGTGATCGCAATAGCCATAGCTATCTTTTGGTACCCCTCACCGTCGGCGAAACCCCGTCGTTCGCCGTTGCCATCGGGCCCAGTGCCGACGTTGCCGTCGATGTGACATGGCAGCCACGTGTCCGTCCACCTCTGTGACCACGTCAGTGTGCGTGCGTGGCATCTTGTGTGGTGCCACGTCAGTGGCCACGTGTACGACTCGTGCCCGCTAGATTCAAACCTAAAAAATTGGCTCGGTGGACTTAGTTCACCGTGGGCCATGACAATGACAACTGGGTCCCACACGTAAGAGAATTGTTTTATTTTAGTAAATCCCGAAAATCTGAAGGCCGATGTTACCCTGGCGCAATAATTGGATTTTCCTTTAGAAAAATAAATCAAGAAAATCCTATTAATTTCAGATTTAGAGTTTTAATAGATTTTAACTTCAGAAATTCATATCTTTTGCATCTGAAGTCCAAATTGGGTGATTCAAGTTACAAAAAATGTATAAAATTATAATCTAGCTAACTAAACTAAAATATTTCAATTTGGAGTTAATTTGGGCTATCTTTTTGAATCTATTTGAATTTGAATTTGTCGTATTTTCGCGCTTAGACTTTGACGACTTGAGAGTTTGACCATCCCGAGGACCTAGATTTTCGGGACGCCAACGAAGGCAAGTTACACCATTGATCATATTGCTCCTTAATTTAAATTTATTTTCAGTTTTAAATTATTTAATGCATGCATATGTTTGTACAAATATTTCAATGTCCTGTTTTATACATAGTTATTCCATTAATCATTGTATGGCCAATTTGA
Source organism: Ampelocalamus luodianensis (assembly GCA_036346255.1). Classification (NCBI taxonomy): domain Eukaryota; kingdom Viridiplantae; phylum Streptophyta; class Magnoliopsida; order Poales; family Poaceae; genus Ampelocalamus; species Ampelocalamus luodianensis. The sequence goes on along the minus strand of CM070622.1, from coordinate 72,832,585 downwards.
GTATTGTACATGAATGCCTTGACACCATAGACAAAAATGTTATTAAAACTGGTCATATGCTTAGCCATGCTTAGATCACACTTATGAATTTGGGAAGGTTTAGCCAAATCTTTTACAAATTTGTTTCAAACTTGACATGGTGGTATTGTTTTAACACATGAGTTTATAAAGAGAATTTTACTCTAAATAAAATCAAAATGGGTTTGGACTTGGGCGAATTGGTTGAATGGTTGGTGCAGTTCATGCATGGGTTTAATTTGGTTAAGATTAAAGCCTGTGGTTTGTTTGAAAGACACCTAAGTCAATTGAGGACCGGTCTTTGAGCCGTTCTTTGCTATACCTTACCGTACCACCACACGTCCTGTATGGGCAGGATTTGGCTAACTAATTTGTAATGTTTTAGTGTAATTGTGCCATGTTGAATGTGTGGGTGTCGGTTAGACTTTTATTCCCACTTGACGCAAGAGGGGGCTTCCGGAGGACGGTTAGTCCAAAGGGGTGAAACCTTAGCGGGCATAAGTACACTAGAACAGAACATTGTAAAGGTCTCATGATAATTGCTCACTCACACGCCTCAAGACCACCTTTTCCTTGGATCATGACCACCCCTTGGTCTTTTTATAAAGACCACCCTCTTGGTCTTTCCCACCCTCTCAGTCTTGACCACCGAGTTGGTCACGACCTCCTCTTTTTGCAAAGACCACCCTCTCGGTCTTTTTGCAAAGATCACCCTTTTGGTGCAGCCACTCCTTTGGTTGGACCACCCTTTTGAGTTTGGGCTAGCCCCACCTAGCAGGCCCTGCTCACTTTCTTCTTCCTCCCGTTGTGTCTCTGCTGCAGCGAAAGTCTTCGAGCATTAAATGTTGTTGTGTCATATTAAATGTTTGTCACTCAGAGTACTCGTTTTCCTCTTTGGTCTTCTCTCGTACCTACCCCAATCCTCTCCTCACTTGCCCCGTCGCATGCATTGAATGCGGTGTCCTCCATTGCTTGCCACTGCTCCTTCCTCAGACCTCCTCGCGCCTTTTAAAGCACCAGGAGCTCCTACCTCTCTTGTTGTCCCCGTGCTTTAGACCTCCTCCGAGCTCGTCCTCCTTTGTTCTCTGTAACCTTTCTTTTGGCTCTGGTTTGGTGAGTTCTTTGGTCTTTATTTGGTATTGCTTTACTTATTCGGCTCTTCTTGTACATGTAGATTTCGACTACTCAAGAGTTCGTGGATCCATGACTTCCATTGAAGACTCGCAACTCTACAAATAAGGCAAGTCATAGACCATTGATCATGTTGAACCTATGTTTATAAAAGTATATTGTTTTGATATAAACATGCATGGCTAGTTGTATAAAAGTGATTTTTGGGAGTAGTTAACAACCTCTTGACAGTATGACTTGGAAAATTGAGAACCACGTGTTGACATGTATCCTTATACATCCGTAGGATGGGTTATTTAGTTGGACATTATTGAATACCAACCTGGGCGCGTTCTGCTTTAGCTTGCGTTGGTCTCATTTTCTCATGACTCAATAATGTTAAACTTGACTAAATGAGCTATGGAACTGTGGCAACGCCACTGCTGTTAAAAGTTGTTGTGCCAGGACTAGGGTGATCCTTTGGCCAGGTTGAACCCAAAATATTTTATTCTCGGGCGAGTAGCAGGAAGTGAGTGTAGGTGCTATACGCACATTGGGATGTGGATAGTCTCGTCTGAGTAGCCAACTAAGGACTTAACCTTGCGCCATTGATCTGGGTCATTGCCGTGCAACCACATGTCTAGGATGGGGTGGACTTGGCCAACTAATTAGCGATGTTCTGGTTTTGGTTCTGTCTGGGTGGTTGAAACGACGCAAGAGGGGGCCCAGAATGGCGAAACCTTAGCGGGGCAGAACCGAGTCAGGACAGACTTTTGTAAAGGCCTTGGCATGTGCTCTAGACCACTTACCTAAGGCAGTGAGCGGGGGTACCGACGGGTGCCCGACCAGCTAGAGAAAATTCATGTCATGTGGGTAAAGCTGTACACCTCTGTAGAGTGAAAAATCTATTCGAATAGCCGTGTCCTCGGTTATGGACATGCCCAGAGATTTCATTCAAGGGGTAGACTTTTCTCAAAAAGAGTGGTCGTGGTTGGTTTCGGGAGGTCTGGTCGTGATTATGGTTATCGCGAGTGGTCTGGGAAGTGGACAGGGTGTCCACGAGCTATTTTCAAGAACTTGTTTACTTATGTATTAGCCTTTCAACTTGTGCCTTGCAATCTATTTAATATATTTCTGGTCAATATTGCTTTTCTGCAAGCTAACCCTGCAGCCATCCATTGTCAAGCTCTGTATGAATATTATTGCATACATCTCCTTATGACTTATGAGTACATTCAAAAGTACTCACGACTTGCGTCCTCTGGTTGATCAGCCGCCGAAGACCTCCTTGGGAGCTCCGAGTTCATTGAAGAGGAGTTCTTTGAAGACCATGTGTGCTAGGGGACGTTCCTCCACTCGATAGCCTGTGGGCATGTCGAATGGTCTCCACGATGTCTTTTGTTTTCCGCTGCAAGTGTTATTTTGTTGTAAGCCCTGTGTGGCAACTGTGTAACAACCTTGACCGTAAGGTCTTTTGTTAATAATATTAATTTATCTGCTTCATCTTTGAGTTTGTTGTATGGTTATGATCACACCAATGTTGATCTGTGTGAGCTAGCATCTGATCTTGGGACTAGCTCATCATGCACAGAGAGAGGGTCATGGGGTTGTTCTACTCGAGGCCACGACAAGCGATGGTATCAGAGCCATATCGGCTGTAGGACGTACCTTCAGTTAGCATGGTCGTCTGACATAGTCTCAAAACTTATTTTCTAAATCAAACCCATTGATTAACTTGAGTAGTTATTCTTCTCTCATCTTATTCTATTCTTCTCTCATCTTCTCTTTTTCCTTCTCTGACCTTATCCCAATCTTTTCTCATCAAGATCTGTTTTTCTCTCGTCTCTCTCTTAGGTTCTGGTTTCTTATCTTTTCTGGAGCCTTGTTTTCGAGCTCAAATTGACCTTCTTATCATAGTAATCTCTATAGGATTGAGCCTTGTTTTAAGTCGACCTTTCCCTTAGGTTAAGTAAGATGGCGCTTTAGTATAGTGGTCCTCCTCGGTTTCGTGTCGTTAGTCCTGCAATAAGACTCAGTAGGAGATCCTATTGCATATTTTTGCCTCTTTTGGCCTCTCGGCCACTTGTTCTTTTGGGTTTAACCTACCTTTCTCCAATTAGGTTGTTCCATCTTTCTCCCTTGTTCTTTCTCGTCTATTGTGCCTTTTCCCTCTCATCTATTAAGCTTGAGAAGTTTGTGCAGATGGTTTAGATCCGCCACTCAGCAAGTCAAGATGAGCCAGTGGAGCCTTTCACACCACCACCCCCACCTCCTTCAGTAGCCTCGACAGATCAGAATTTGGGTCAGTTTATGGCAGCACAGACTCAGCTAATGAATGCAATGATGCAGAATATGACCCAGATGATGGCTCAGCAGAACCAGATAGCTACCGCTCTGCTCGCGGTGTTGAACCAAAACAGCCAAGCAGCTGCCCTGCCACCGCCTCCACCACCAGTTTTTCCTCAGTCAAGGTTGGCCGAGTTCATGAGGACCCATCCACCCATGTTCTCCAGCTCCTCTGAGCCGTTGGATGTGGATGACCGGCTGCGCTCAATTAGGAAGAAGCTTGCCATCGTCCAGTACGACGCTCGTGAAAAAGTCTTGTGTGCTTCACAGCAACTTGAAGGCACCACCGTAGAGTGGTGGGAAAACTATTGTGCCACCCATGCAGACCACCAGAACATCACCTGGGCTGAATTTTCAGCAGCTTTTTGCTATTTTCATGTACCTGATGGGAAGGTGGAAATGAAGAAGAATGAGTTTAGAGACCTGAAGCAAGGAAGCATGACAGTGAGTGAATACTTCAACAAGTTCACTCAACTTTATCGGTATGCTCCAGAAGACATTGCCACATATAATGCTTGATAGAAGCGGTTCAAGCGAGGGCTCAACCCCAGCTTGAAGGTTCAACTTATTGGCAACGATTACACAAACTTCCAGCGCCTTGTGGACAAGGCAATGCTCATAGAAGAGTCCCGCCACGAGCTCGTGGAGTCTTATAAAAGGAAGGCAACGTAGCATGGTGCCCACCAAGGTCCTTCGCAGAGAGCCAGGACGAGTGTCCCGCACTCTGCTCGTTCCTTCTCTTCAGGACCTCCCAGGACCTCTGCCTCGGCAACTCGCTAGACCACCCCAGGTTCCCGCGGCCCCAGTAATGCCAGCAATTAGCAGCCCATAAGTAGCAATCCAACAGCAGGGATCACCTGTTTCAATTGCCATCAGCTGGGACATTACGCCAACAATTGTCCCTTGAAGCAAGGCTCAGCTCAAGTCAGATCCAACTTGGGAGCTACTCCCTCCAGGACTTCCTTGCCAGGAGCAGGTCGTGGAGCTCCTCAGGTTCCAGCTGCACCAGCCAAGGCCCCTCAGTCATTTGGAAGAGGCCGTATGAACCACATGATGGTGGAGGAAGCCCAGACAACCCAAGACGTTGTGTTGGGTAAGTTTCTTGTCAATTCAACACCAGCTACGATTTTGTTTGATTCTAGAGCTTCGCATTCATTTGTTTCTCGGGTTTTCATGCAAGCATTAGTTGAAAGTTTTGGCTATTAAGACCTCCTTGTTGGTCCAATCCTCCGGTTCGGAGCTTAGCACGAACTAGGGTTGCCCACAAGTTAAGGTGGTCATAGAAGGGGTAGAGTTTTTAGCCAACCTGATCATCATCGACACCAAGTATTTAGATGTGATCTTGGGTATGGATTGGCTCGTTAGTCACCAAGCTATTCTGGATTGTGGCGGTAGAAGCATCAGCTTGGTCAGCCCTCAGGGAACCACAGTAAAGTTTGAAGCCTTCGTGGAAAAGCAAGAAGGAGAAATGGTCTGCTATGTCCAAGCCATATCTTTAGAAGATGTGCCAGTGTCTATGAGTTCCCAGACGTCTTTCCTGATGAGTTGCCTGGTATGCCACCCGACAGAGATCTGGAGTTTGTCATCAACTTAGTGCCTGGAACTGCGCTAATCTCCAAGAGGCCCTATTTATTGCCAATGGACGACCTAGTCGAGTTGAAGAAACAGATTGAGGAGATGTAAGCAAAAGGTTTTTGTTAGACCAAGTTCCTCACCTTGGGGAGCTCCAGTGATCTTTGTTCCCAAGAAGGATGGCACCCAATGGGTGTGTGTGGACTATCGAGCACTCAATGAAGTCACCATCAAGAATAAGTACCATCTGCCCAGAATCAATGATTTGTTCAACCAATTAAAGGGAGCCGGAGTGTTCTCCAAGATAGACTTGAGGTCAGGATATCATCAGCTGAAGATTCGTCAAGAGGACAACCCCAAGACAGATTTCTGAACCCATTATGGGCTGTTTGAGTACACGGTCATGTCCTTTGGATTGACCAATGCCCCTACTTACTTTGTGAACTTGATGAATAAAGTATTCATGGAGTATCTAGATAAGTTTGTCATTGTCTTTATTGACGATATTCTAGTATACTCTAAGAGAAAAGAAGAGCACCTTTGCATGACCCTGAATAAGCTTAGAGACCATCAGCTCTATGCTAAGTTCAACAAGTGTGAGTTTTGGATGCCGAAAGTCACCTTTTTGGGTCACATCATGTCTGCCAAAGGAGTTGCCAACCCCAACAAGGTTAAGGATGTGCTCAATTGGGAGTCACCTCGAGCCGCACTCGGATCGAGTTTCCTTGGTATGGCTGGGTACTATCGCCGATTCATAGAAGGTTTCTCCAAGATAGCAAGATCTCTCACCCAGCTCCTGAAAAAGGAGAAGAAGTTTTCTTGGATGTTTGATTGTGAACAGAGCTTTCAAGAGTTGAAGAAATGTTTGACCTCGACCCCAGTATTGATCTTGCCGAACATTCAAAAAGTCTTTGAGATATTCTGTGATGTGCTACGACAAGGTCTCGGTTGTGTCTTGATGCAAGAGAGGAAGTTGGTAGCTTATGCTTCCCGCCAGTTAAGACCTCATGAAGTCAATTACCCCATTCATGACCTAGAGTTAGTTGCCGTGGTGCATGCTTTGTAGATTTGGCACTATTACCTCATTGGTAATCGCCGTGAAGTATACACTGACCACAAGAGCTTTAAGTACATTTTCACTCAAGCTGACCTCAATTTGAGGCAAAGGAGATGGTTAGAGTTGATCAAAGATTACAACGTGGGAATCCATTATCACCCTAGAAAAGCTAATGTTGTAGCTGATGCATTGAGTAGAAAGGTCTACTACAATACTTTGATGATCAAGGAGAATAAGCCAATGCTACATGAAGAATTTCAGAAGCTTAAGCTTGAGTTGGTAGAAGAGGGTTTCTTAGCTGCTCTAGAGGTCCAACCCGCCCTACAAGATCAGATCAGAACAACTCAAATCAAGATGCAAATATCCAAGTGATCAAGAGCAACATGAAGAAAGAAAATCCCTAAGGTTTTCAAGATGAGGAAGGGACCGCTTGGTTCGATAAACGATTTGTATACCAGATCAGAAGGAGCTCAAGCAGTTGACACTCAAGGAAGCACTACTACAAAAACGCTAATACTGGACGCCTCATCACAGATGATTGACCAAAATCGTCTGTATTACATGCAATCATAGACGGTTTTGGTTTAGAGACCGTCTGTGTTACTTGCTGCGCTAAAAACCGTATGTGAAGAGGTAATATCACAGACAGTTCATATTGAAAACCGTATGTGAAGTATGATAGACGGTTATAAACACGAACCATTTGTGATAATTGTAGACTTCATAGACGGTTCATATTAAAAACCGTCTGTGATAATATCGCTTCACTTGTGAGTTGTTCGTTGTCCGATGAGTTTCTTCATCGCTTCAATGCCGCTTTGGCTCCCCGATGCGTCTTTTCATCTCACACGTCGAATTTAATCCTTATTTTATAAAAAGGATCATCCACCATCGAAGATAATCATCATCCCCACATATAACTCTACTGTATGTACTTCTAAAGCGTAAATATATATGGCTCCTCCTCTCGCTTCCTTGTCGTTGATATTGATGGTGTACTGCCATATCAGTCACGAGCACCTCGCCACCAGACGGCAGATGCGGCGGAAGGACACTATTTCAACAGTGTCCTCCCTCCTCTGTCTGAGGATTTGCCAGAGCAGGTGGCAGCCACTTTCTGCCATCTTGACATCCTCCGCCGTGTCTTCCTAGTGATCTCCCACTTCCGGCGAGTTTACCACGTCATCGACGTGGTCCTCCACAACGACGTTGCACGTCTCCAAGAGGCTCACCGTCACTTGGATCGCGACCGAGGCGGCAAGCATCGAGTCGACCATGCCGAGACCCCTCAAGCAAGGGAAGAGAGACTATGGGCTCAGTTCTCCTTGATTCAACAGTCCGAGGGTCTTTGGGAGACACTCGAACAAGCACGTCAACGGGTGGATGCATTTCGGGCTAATGGTCACGAACCATCCGATGCCACCGCCGCCGCCACGGTTTTGAAGACGGAGATAACATCCTACCTCCGCCACTAGAAAACTCGCTTATTTTGGTTTTACTTTTTTTAATCTTTGTAAGAAGCGATCGCCACGTTGTTTGGCCATATATATGTAAATTACAAAAATTAAAAATCTAGTTTGGAGGTGATCGAATTACTATATTATATGGTGAACTATATATATATATATATATATATATATATATATATATATATATATATATCATGAGATGGTTCATCCAAAACGTCAGATAAAAACAATCACGCATTTGTTTTCAACAAACAACCGTATGTGATAATTAAACGTTTTGGCTCCTACGCGATGCGTCTCTTCGTCTCCTGCGCCAACGGGTGATGGCGATGCGTCTCTTCGTCTCACACGCCGATGTTACATACGATGCGTCTCTTTGACGTTTTATAAGAATGATCATCATTTACCATGGTGAGCACGCATGGTATTGATCAATACGCCATGGTGAGCACACGGAGTATGACTGCCAAGCTGGCGAGGAGGTCGGCGATCAACGTCCTTCTTCCTGACGATGTCGTCATCCACATCGTTCGCCTCGTGGCCGCGAGCTCTCCTCAGCCCATGGCTGACCTCTACAGCCTACGAGCCACGTACGTGGTTTCGTTTTGTGCCAATATGCAGTTCTGAATTGTGATCCAATTTGACTAGCGACAACGACCTTAATTTGGCCTTTTAATTTTCTCTTATGGAGTAATTAATTCTTGTATTAAAATTTAGTCGTCTTGAATTTTAGTTGCAAGGCCATGTACAAGGTGTCCAAGAAGCGCGCCGTGGGGAGGCACGTGGCGCTGGAGCGGGAGGAGGCGATGAAGTGGCAGGACAACGAGCGCTACCTCACCATCGTCAACCACCTGGCCGACGCCAGCAACCTGGAGGCCTGCTTCATCGTCGACCTCATGCTTGTCTTCGCGCCCCAAGACATGCAGTGCGGCCTTGTGTTCCTTGAACGGGCGGCCGTCGCTGGCCACAAGGCCGCAGCCTACGTGCTTGGATACCATAGGTTGGGTTAATTTTTTTAGTTGGGCATATTTAGTACCAACTTGGGTATCATTTATGCTTAGCCATTCTTCAGCTATCCGATGGGATTCATGATCACATGCTCATATTAATTTGTCTGCTTCATCGTCTTTTCATTGTATGGATATGTTTATCATCGATGATATCACTGTGTGAGCTAGCTACTAACTGAACTAGTTCGTAATACACGAGGGCTCGGTCTAGCGACTCGGGGTCCCGACTGAGATGGTATCAGAGCCATATCGACTGTAGGACACAACCATAGTAGCATGGTCGTTTAGTCAAAACTTCAAAATTTATTTTATAAATCAAACCAACAGATAATATGAGTAGTTATTCTTCTCTCATCTTATTCTAATCTTTCCCCTATATCATCCATAAGTTCTTGTATCTTATCCTTTCGAAACTCTATCTCCGAATTCAAATCGATCCTTCTCACCTCAAGAATCCTATAGGACCGAGGCTTGCTTCAAGTTGACCGCCCATATAAGTTAGATTAGTAGTAACCCTTCTCATTTTTTTGTATTGTTTAGTCCGAGTAATAGGATCTTCTGCTAAAGTTTTGATGCTTCTTAATAACTTTCTGGCTATTTGTTCTTCGGGTTTAACCGACTTCCCCAATTAGGTGGTTCTGCTCTCCCTTGCTCTCTCGCCTTTTTTGCCTTTTCCTCTTATATATCGTGCTTTCTCCTCTTGTCCATTAAATCGGAAAATTTGTTTCGATGATTCGCACTCATAACTCGCAAGTCGATGAACTTGGGAATCCCAATACACCACCTCCTCTGGCCACAATGGCAGATCAGGGTTTGGGTCAGTTCATAGCAGCCCAGACATAGTTGATGAATGCTATGATGCAAAACATGAATCAGATAATGAATCAACAGAATCAGACCGCAGCTGCCCTAGTCGCAATGTTGAACTAGAACAATCAAGAAGCTACCATGCCACCGTCACCACCACCAGCTTTTCCTCACTCCAAGCTAGCAGAGTTCATGAGGACTCATCCACCTACTTTCTCTAGCTCTTCAGAGCTATTGGATGTGGATGATTGGCTGTGCTCGGTAGAGAAGAAGCTCACCATCACCCGTGTGACGACCATGAGAAGGTTCTGTTTGTCGCGCACCAGCTTGAAGGAACTGTCGCAGAATGGTGGGAGAATTATTGCACCGCCCATGAAATCCATCAGAACATCACTTGGGCTGAGTTTTTGGAAGCTTTCCACCACCCCCATATTCCTGATGGAAAGGTGGAAATGAAGAAGAACGAGTTTCGTGAGCTGCACCAAGGAAACATGTCGATGGGTGAGTACCTCAACAAGTTCACCCAACTCTCGCGATATGCCCTAGAGGATGTTGCCACAGATGACACACGTCAGAAGTGTTTTAAGCGAGGACTAAACCCTAGCTTGAAGGTCCAACTCATTGGCAACGACTTTGTAGATTTTCAGCACCTAGTAAACAAGGCCATGCTCATAGAGGAATCTCATCGTGAGCTTGAAGAATCTCGTAAAAGGAAGATGATGCACCATGGTGCTCATCAAAATCATCCGCAGAGAGCCAGAATGAATGTGCAACACCTTGCTCGTTTTGCTCATCCTGTCACATACAAGACCCCTGCGACAGCACCTCGCCCATCTACTCTAGGATTCCGTAGCTTCGGCAATAACAACACCAACAACCAGCTGCCAAGAACCAACAATCATGCCGCAGGAATTACCTGTTTCAACTATCAGCAGTTGGGACATTACGCCAGCAATTGTCCACAGAAGCAAGATCCATCCCCTATCAGATTCAACTTGGGAGTTACTCCAGCCAGAACCCCCATGCCAGGAGCCGGACGTGGAGCACCTCAAACTCCAGCTGCACCAGCCAAGACCCCTCAGTCTTTTGGGAGAGGCCGTGTGAACCATGTCACGGTGGAGGAAGCCTAGATAGCCTCGGACGTCGTGTTGGGTAAGTTCCTAGCAAATTCAGCACCTGCTACTATTTTGTTTGATTTTAGAGCTTCACATTCATTTGGTTCTCGGATTTTTGCTGTAAAGCATCAGTTAAAGGTTTCGACTCTTAAAACTGCTTTGTTGGTTCAATCCCCAGGTTTGGAGTTTAGTACGAACTAGGGTTGCCCACAAGTTGAAGTGGTCATAGAAGGGGTAGAATTTCTAGCTAACCTGATAATCGTTGACACTAAGTCCCTAGATGTGATTTTGGGTATGGATTGGCTTGCTAATCACCAAGCAATCTTAGATTATGGTGGTAGAAGCATCACCTTGGTCATTCCAGTTGGGAGTAAAGTAAAATTTGAAGCCTACACGGAAAAACATGAGGGAGCACTAGTCTATAGTGTTAATGCTGTATCTTTAGAAGATGTGCCAGTGGTTAGAGAGTTTCCAGATGTCTTCCCTGATGAATTACCTGGGATGCCACTAGACAGCGACCTAGTGTTCGTCATTAACCTAGTTCCTAGAACTGCACCTATTTTGAAGAGACCCTATCGTCTGCCTGTTGATGATTTAGTTGAGCTGAAGAAGCAAATCGAACAGATGAAGCTAAAGGTTTTGTCCGACCAAGTTTTTTACCTTGGGGAGCCCTAGTGATCTTTGTTGTAAAGAAGGATGGTACCCAGCGAATGTGTGTGGATTATCGTGCACTCAATGAAGTCACCATCAAGAACAAGTACCCTCTGCCCAGGATCGATGATTTATTTGACCAGTTGAAGGGAGCCAAAGTGTTCTTCAAGATAAATTTAAGGTGAGGATATCATTAGTTGAAGATTCGTCAAGAGGATATTCCGAAGATAGCTTTCTCTACCTGGTATGGACTGTATGAGTTCACGGTCATGTCTTTTGGATTGACCAACACTTCTGCTTACTTTATGAACTTGATGAATAAAGTATTTGGATAAGTTTGTCATTGTCTTTATTGACGATATTCTAGTGTACTCCAAGAGTGAGGAAGATCATGAAGGGCACCTTTGCTTGATCCTGACCAAGCTTAGAGATCATCAATTTTATGCCAAGTTTAGCAAGTGTGAGTTTTGGATGAAGGAAGTTACCTTCTTGGGACACGTTATATCTGTAGGAGGAGTCACCGTCAACCCCAAAGAAGGTCAAGGATGTGCTCAACGGGAGTCGCCAAGATAGTGCTTTAGATCGAAGTTTCCTTGATACGGTAGGATACTACCACCGGTTTATCGAAGAATTCTCCAGATAGCAAGACCCTCACTCAGTTGTTGAAGAATAAAAAGAAGTTTGCTTAGACACCAGAATGTGAGTAGAGTTTTCAAGAGTTAAAGAAGCATTTGACCACCGCACTAGTGTTGATTTTGCCTGATGTTTGAAAGGATTTCGAGATTTTTTGTGATGCATCACGACAAAGTCTCTGTTGTGTCCTGATGCAAGAAAGGAAGGTAGTAGCTTATGCTTCACATCAGCTGAGGCCTTATGAAGCAAATTACCCCACTCATGACTTAGAATTGGCTGTCGTAGTGCGTGCTTTGAACATATGGTGTCATTACCCCATCGATAATCGCTGTGAAGTTTACACTGACTATAAAAGCTTGAAGTACATTTTCACTTAAGCTGATCTTAATATGAGGCAAAGAAGATGGTTGGAGTTGATCAAAGATTACAATATTGGAATCCATTATCATCTGGGCAAAGCTAATATTGTAGCGGATGCTTTAAGTAGAAAGGTCTACTACAATACTCTGATGATCAAGGAAAGTCGGCCAGCACTACATGAAGAATTCCAGAAACTCAAGCTTGAATTGGTTGAAGAAGGTTTCTTAGCCACTTTGGAAGTGCAACCCACTCTGCAAAATCAGATCAAGAAAGCTCAGGTTGAAGATTCAAATATCAAGGAGATTAAGAGTAACATGAAGAAGGGTAAATCCCTAAGATTTTTAGAAGATGAGTAAGGAACCATTTGGTTCGATAAATGTATTTGTGTAACGGACCAGAAAGAGCTTAAGTAGTTGATACTCAAGGAAGCCTATGAAACCTTATATTCCATCCACCCCGGAAGCGCTAAGATGTATTAAGACCTCAAGGAGTTATATTGTTGGCCTAGTATGAAGCGTGAGATTGCTAAATACATAGCTTAGTGTGATGTTTGCTAGCGAGTTAAAGCCGAGCAACAGAGGCCTGCTAGACTCTTACAACCCTCGTAGATACCTGAATAGAAATGGGGAGAAATTGGTATGGACTTTATCACCAGCCTGCCAAGAACAAGAGCTGGATATGATTCTATCTGGGTAATTATAGATCGCCTAACAAAAGTTGCTCACTTCATCCCAGTCAAGACTACCTACTCTGGAGACAGGCTCGCAGATTTGTACATGGCAAAGATAGTATGCCAACATGGAGTACTAAAGAAGATCGTGTCAGATCGAGGATCTCAATTCACATCAAGATTCTAGTAGAAGTTGCATAGTGTTTTGAGCACTAATTTGAATTTTAGTACAGCTTATGTAACATCCCAATATTAGACTTGTGTTTCAGATGTAAGAAAATGAGTAGAAATTAAAATTTTTTCTTACATCATGTATTTCCTATTGTACCAAATAATTCTTGTACAAAAAAAATATGGAAATACAAAGTCACAAGTCTTTTGATCCAAACCTTGAGCTTCCAAGGAAACATTCATGTCAAACATTTTGATCATATCCTCGAAATACCTTTCCTAAGTTATAGGGTTGATGTGGGCCCTCTAAAAGTTTCACAATTTTTAGAAATTGTTTGAACACTTTGGAAGCAAGTCAACCCAATTTAAACTCTGTCAAACCTTGGTCCAAAGAGCATTGTAGAATTTTGGGGGAAATTTGCAACACCAAAACCTCTGGAAATTTTACACAATGTCATTATCCTAGCTAGCAAGCTCTTGTAAAAATTTGAGAATTTTTAGAGTTGTTTTGCTACCTCAAACCTTTCCCCAAACTTCAGCTCTTCTAAAAAAACCTAAATGTCTATACTGGGTTAAGGTCAGACTCGGGTCTGAGCCAGGCTCGGGCTCGAATCAAAACCCGAGCCCAACCACCTGGCTCGGTCAAGCCTGGTCAGCTAGGACCTCCCTCGGGCTCGCGCGGCGCGGGTGGTCTCCGGCCGTTTGATTCAGATCCAGTGCCCACGACCTCCCCTCCTTTCCTCCTCTGTTGTTTTCAAAGCACCAGGGAGCTAAGATCCTAGCCGTCCTCGTTTTATCCAACGGTCCAAAACCACCCGAGTGCATTGTAGGTCGTCTCCTACCTCTAGACGTGCGTGAGCAGTAGCTTGAGTATGGCAGTGTCATTTCATGTTCCCTACACCTGCCCTAGTCGACATCAAGTGTTGTGGGAGACATGTTCGGCCGTGCCATGCCCTAACCTAACGTCTTCCACCTTTTCACTTTCGGCTTTGTCTCGAGCCATGCTCCTTTTGTCTCCCGAAGGAACTCCTGTCAAACCCTAACCTTTTCTAAAGCTTTATAAGCACTCCCTATACCTCCTGGTCTCTCTTTAGACCACCCTCCAGCTCCACTTCCAATTTTGGAGCTCAATACTTCAAATCCGACAAAAGCACCATTGTTGACCTTTGGAGCTCTTTGGTGTTCTTGGTGCTCCAGTGGATCTGTCCAATTTGGGGATTATTCAAATTTCGGCTGAAATTGGGCATCTTCTCCCTCAGCTCAGGGTGCCATTTTCCACCTCTCTTCTCCAAGTCCGGCGAGCTCCTCCGAGGACCAGCTGCTCTGGCCAAATTTCAAGGCTTCCCTCCATCCAGGTAGATTCTTATTAGTCCATAGATGTCTGGGAAGCCATTCCTTTAGACCACCCCAAGCCTCTGGCCGCTTTCAGCTGCGATTCTAGACCTCTTTTCGTTTTTCCGGCTAGCCGACGTTGAGAGCCCTCACCACCGGCGAGGTTGCCACCACTAGGTTCCTACTGCTATTGCGAGTCCATTTCAGCTCTTGTTTGGCGCCGCCGCGCCAGATCGCCGCGCAAGCCGCAGCCGCTGGTTTTGCCGGAGGCGCTCCGCTGGCCAAAATTTTAGGACACGTTAATGGCGCTGTGATTGTTAATCATTTGAATATTAATGGGGTCTTAAAGCGGTGCGTGAGCCACCGCCTCGGGCCCGAGTCTTTAAAACCCCGCGCGATTCCGTATTTATTGTGTTCTCGCCGTTAGTGGTGTCGGAAAGTCTTCGAGGCCACTAACACGTGGGCCTCAACCTCATCGTTGTCGGAATCTAAGCCACCGCCGCACCACCCTCACGACCTCCCGCTTGATCTCCACCGCTTAGGACCTCCTTAGAGTTAATCAGGGCCGCAGACCTCCTCGGTTCCTCTTTGCAAAAGACCTCCTGGTCATTTTTGCAAAGACCACCCCAGACCACCTCGTGGTCCTCTTTGCAAAAGACCTCCCACCGGTCCTTGTTCGAGAAGCTTAGTCACAGGACCTCTTTTGGGCGATCTGGACCGTTGAAGACCTCCCGTGGAGATCGTGGCCGCCCGCACTCTCTCTATAAAACCTTATCGCTTAGACCTCCTCCGCCTCGACCGACCGCTCAGACCTCCCTGATCCATCCGAGCTGCCCGCACCTCCTCCCGCTAAAACCCCGTCGCATCGGACCTCCTCGATTAAATCTGGATCGCTCAAGACCTCCCAGATCTTGACCGCTCCGACCTCCCTTCCTTAGATCTTACCGCTCGCACCTCTTTCGCTTGATCGTGACCGCTGAGACCTCCCTTGGGAGATCTTAGCCGCGGGACCTCCTCGTGGTCTTAAGCCGAGGACCTCTCCTCGAGATCTAGACCGTCGGGACCTCCCCGAGAAATCCTCGACCGCCCGCACCTCCTCCGCTGGATTGGAGTTCTAGGACCTCCCTTAGTGCTCGGGACCGCGATCTTGATCCGACGGCCACGACCTCCTAGGAGCGCGAGAGCTCCTCTCGCGCGCTGTGGCGCCCATCCGTCGTGAGCCGCTGGATCTCATCTCAACGCCACAACCTCCCTTTTCGTTGTCGGTTGGACCTCCCGAGAGCTCCAGCTTTCTAAGTCTTTGTAGATTCAAATTTCTTAAGTGCATAAGTTGGTCATTTTAACTCCTTTCTGAATGTTTCAAGTTACAGTAGCTTTGTGGTAGGATAAATTTTAATTTGAGATTGTATGTAGTCACTTTTCTAGGCTGGAATTTAGTAAATGTTGCAGTAGAAGTATGAATGAAATATGGGTTAGGAAAATTACTTCAAAATTTGTAGAATATTTAACTTTTTGTGTATAACTCCATTTTGAGCAAACCCAAGTCTGTAGAAATCCTCCGTAGTGTACTTTAACTTAGCATAGGTTTTGTTCATGTTTATATTCCTGTAGAGTGGTATATGCTAGTTTTACAACTTAAGAAAAATCATAACTAATTCATTTTAACTCCAAATTGTGCAAACTCAACTTTGCTGTTCTTAGGATGACCTTAGCTACCTACCATAAAAATTTCAGATTCCAGATCATTCTAGAAATTTTTGCCATGAATAGTAACCAAAATTAATTTAATTTGGATTTTTCAGGCTGAGAGAACTTAGTTTAGCCATAACTTTTTCATGCTAAGTCCAAATGAAGTAATTCTTGTTCCTAAAATTGTCTAAAATCAACCTCTAGCTACTGTATAAATTTCATGGGATTTGGATGTCTTTTGCTGTTGAGTTTTGTTTGGTGTTCTTCGTTCTTATCGGTTTTATCGCCTTTTCGCGTTAGGTTCCGAAGATTATATTGAACCTGAGGATCCTCCTCTGCAGCAAGAACAATTGCAGCAAGGCAAGCAGTTTGATCATGTTAATCCCTGTATTTTCAAGTATTTATGTTGTTTACAAATTCTATGTATGCATTGCTAGTTTGTGTTAAACTATTGTCGTTAGTTGACCTAGTAGATGCATTTCCTTAAGCAAATGATCATCCTTTACTACCATGAGCCTAGGTTATTGCTGTGATTTAGAGTTCGTGGATGAGCTCTTGTCACTTAGTAGTCTTGCGGATTAATTGCTTAACCATGCTTAGCTTCCGGTAGAAATGGGCGGTTATCGACTTGTCGATAACCTTGATCACATAAAACTTATTATCACTTATGATTTCAGCCTTGTGCCATGTTTACTTGTGAAAACTAAAACCTAAAAACAAAATGATTTAGACTTGGGCACAATGGTAAGACGGTGTGATTTCTGGGTGTGACTGGAATGGTGCCCAAGTCAATTAAGGACCGAACATCTTGTGAGTACCTGTTATCCGAGCAATTTGTGCGTGCTAACCACACTAGAGGGTATGAGACCTCTCTTGACTTAGTACTTTGGCGTGTATTGGCTTCGGGTCGCAGGGAGTCGCAGGAGGGATGGTGCTGGGAGCATTGTAGTGTCCGAAAGGCTTCACCCGTGATGGGATTTGTTGTCTTCCGGCTTGCAATGTAAGCGTATGGGTTTCTATCCATACGAGCGGCTCGTAGTTAATGCACAATATTGGAAAGTGTCTCAGAGGACTTAGCCGTGCGGCATACTTTCTGAAGTGTGCTTTGTGGCTTAAAGGCGATGCAAGTGTGGGTACATTGGTACACCCGCAGGTTAAAACTATTCGAATAGCCTCATCCTAGGTTATGGACACGCTTGGGTAAGCTTTTCAAGAGTTAGACTACAACCTTTTAATTAAAACTTGATGGGTGGTACGAATCGGGATTCGTATATGTTGTGGTGGCTATTGGGATAGTCACTTCCAGTGGTTACTTGTATTTATTATTATTTCGCTATTATATTCAACATCAAAACAGATTTGCAAACTTGCTTTTAAATGTATTACATTATTGCAAATGAAGTTGGCTTTGTGCAAAATGAGACATACAACCTCTACTTAAATAAGCCTGCATGTAGTTTATGAACAGTGCGCTATTCCACACGCCGCTTTGCAGTACCTTGTGTACTCATTGTTATTGCTTAAATGTAAATTGTTGCAGAGGAAGAAGGTGAGCTTGAAGGGCCTCACTTTTGTGAGCTGTGTTGTGGTAGTCTTCGTGGCGACTAGCTTGGCGGCCCGGTCGGTTGCCTTGTGGGTTGTGTGGCTAACCGGTCGACTTTTGTTCTAGCCATCTTATAGCACCTTTTGCTTCCGCTGTCATTCTTGTATATTGTGCTATTTGGCCGGTCGGCTCTTTTGTAATAACTTACTTTATCTATGTCCTTTACTAGACTTGTTAATGTATGTTGTATGGAAATGATGTGTAATTTTGTGATGATGTGCATGTGCTGCAATTCTGGGAAGCATATGTCCATCGAGGCTTAGAATGTTTAATTAGTAATGTTAGAACCATTTGGAGGTTAAGTGTTACTAGTTAAATATTCCGGGTCCTCACAGCTTACCATCCTTAGACAGATGGACAAATAGAAAGAGTAAATCAAATCCTAAAAGATATATTGAGAGCCTGCACTTTAGAGAACAAGACCAGCTAGGATCAAACGCTGCCTTATGCAGAGTTTTCACACAACAACAGTTATCAGTCAAGTCTGCAGATGTCCCTGTTTGAAGCCCTCTATGGTGGAAAGTGCAGAACATCCTTGTATTGGACTGAAACAGGTGAAGGGCAAGTGCTTGGACCAGAATTACTGAAGGAGGCCGAAGATCAAGTTAGGTCAATCAGAGAAAAGCTGAGAGCCACTCAAACCAGACAGAAAAGTTAAGCCAGACAGAAAAGTTAAGCTGATAACCATCGTCGAGATCTAGCTTTTGCACCCAGAGATCACGTGTACTGAAGGTTTCACCTCTCAAAGGAATACGCTGCTTCGAGTAAGCGGAAGCTTGCGCCAAGATGCATTGGACCTTTTCCAGTCTTAGTGAGAAGAGAAGTTGCCTACAAATTGGACCTCCCACCCCACCTGTCAGATGTGCATGATGTCTTCCATGTGTCTCAATTAAAGAAGTATCTGCGTGTGCCAGAAGAGCAGATGCCGTTAGAAGCAGTTGACCTGTAGGAATATCTCACTTACAAGGAGCAACTCATCAAGATTTTGGAAGTAGTAGAGCGAGTGATGAGGAGCAAGATCATTCATTTCTGCAAGGTTCAGTGGAGCAATCACACTGAAGAGAAAGCCACATGGGAGCGTGAAGAGGACCTGAAGGCCGAGTTTCCACACCTATTCTCTAGTCTGCCCGAATCTCTAGGTCAAGATTCCCTTTAAGGGGGGTAGGTTTGTAACATCCCAAATTTTAGCTCCTTTCTTCCTCGCTCTTCCCGTAGGTCCGAGCCAGACGCTAATGATGTGACTCTAGCTCCCATCCAATCCCACTAATCCTTCGCCGAATCTCCGCAAAATCATGAGCGTTGACTTGTGGTTCTTCGCAGACCTTGTTTCATTCGTTGTTTCCCGCGAAAACCCACCGCTGCTCCACATTCGGTCTCTCCCCTCTGGTCCTCCCTGTGCCCTATAAATAGGAGCACGGTGTGCCGCTCCTGGTCCTCTTCTTTCCCCTGTTCCCCCTCTCTATCTCACCGCCTCCTCGTATTTTGCGCTTCACCGCGCCACTGTAGCTCGCTCGCCATCATTTTCGCCACAGCAAGGACTCTCCGCGCTCCAGATCTGTCTTTGGGATCACCTTATCGAGCTCTACCCTGTGCATGCCTCCCCGCCCCCGAAGGCTTGCCGGAACCCCAACGCCGCTGTGAGCTGGACCTTGTCGCCGCTCTTCCTCCTCGCCGTCGGTGTCCCCCTTCGTGCCCCATTGCCAAAACCATAAGCATCGGGTTCGCCTCGCCTTCCTCTGGCTGCCGGTGCTCTCGCTGCTGGCCGCCTCCCACCGCTCGTCGGCGACCCTCAGGCCGAGCGCACCACCGCTCGAGTGCCGACGTGGCCGTGCCACGTGACGCCACGTCACGACCACATCAGTTCTTTTGCCTGTGTGGTAGTCCGTGTGGTTGCCGACGTGGCATTTCCATTTCTTTGGAAAATTGAAATCAGCCGCAATCTAAATCCCCGCCGACGTCACCGACGAATAAACCATTTTCCTTAGAAAATTAATCCAAAAATATGGAAAAACCCTGATTTCATCATTTCATGTGTTACTTCCGGGAGCCCGTTCTCCTCCGTTCGAGCTCCGATTTGAGTGATTCAAATTTCTAAATTCATTATCTTTCTGTTGGTGCTTATTTGGTATTTTTTTGTATTTTATTTGGAATTGTTTTATTTATTTGGCTCTTTTCGCACATATAGACTCCGGCGTTTTGGAAGAATTCTTAGACCCGATGATCGAATCATCTCAACTCTTCAATGAAGGCAAATCATAGACTCTTGATCATATTTAACCAATTTTATAAAATTATATTATTTTATATTAACATGCATGGCTAGTTTTATAATAACTGCTTTCGGGAATAGTTAAATACCTAATTGTTACTATGCCACCTTGAGTAATTGCTATTGACACGTTCCCTTGAATGACATAAATCCTTGGACATTATAGGTTGGGTTAATTCTTTTTAGTTGGACATATTTTAGTACCAACTTGGGTATCGTATGTGCTTAGCCATGCTTTAGCTATCCGATGGGATTCATGATAACATGCTCATATGTATAAATTTGACTTAACGAAATATCGAATTGTGGTGCGGCCACTATCGTTAAAAGTTTGTTATGCCATGGCAAGGGTTTCCATTTGGTCGGGTTGAACCAAAAATAATTTCATGCTTAGGCGAATGATCGTGCAGTAAAGGGGGTGCAGGAAGCACATTGGGATGAGGATGTTTCGCCTGAGTAGTCAATAAGGACTTAACTTTGTGCGCCATTGATCTGGGCCATACTGTACAACCACATGTCCAGGATGGGGGTGGACCTGGCTGAATAATTAGTAATGTGTTGATTCGGTTCTGTTTGGGTTGTTGAATTGGTGCAAGCGGGGGCCACTGTGGTGAATCCTCAGCGAGCAGAACTGGGTCAAGACAACACTTTGTAAAGGCCTTGTGATAATCACTTAGTCACACGCCTTCGGAAGCGTGAAATGCCTGACAATATAAGATGATTATCTCTTGTAGGTCAAGCTGTACAAACTCTGCAGAGTGTAAAATTATTCGAATAACTGTGTCCCCGGTTATAGACAATGCCTGGTGATTTCACACGAGGGGTAGATTTTCATAAAATTGTTGGATTAGTGGTTTGGATGGAATAGTTGGGATGTGAACGGGGTGTTCACTAGTTGTTGCAAAAGAACTTGTCTACTTATGTATTAATCTTTTAAAATGTGTTTTTCAATCTACTTACTGTAATTACTGTCAATACTTCTTTCTGCAAAATAGCCATAAAGCTAACCTTGTCAAGCCTTGCATGAATATTATTCACATACATTTCCCTTCGAGTTGCTGAGTACTTTAAAGTACTCATGGTTTTACGCCATTTGTTGATCAACATCAAGAAGAATTAGGAACTCAGAGTTTTATGAAGAGGAGTACTTCGAAGACTATGCGAACTAGGTCGTGTACTCCACTCGATTGCCTGTGGGCATGTCAGATAGTCACCACAAGATATTTTGTTTTCGCTGCAGGTTACCTTTTGTTGTTAAGCCCTATGTGGCAAATCCTTTTGCTACTAAGTAATATTAATTTGTCTGCTTCATCGTCTTCTCATTGCATGGAGAATTCATAGTCCCCGGAGCGTGACTCCTTGTGCGACACCGCCGGCTTGTTTGAAAGCGGTGTACGACCTGAAAAACCTTACGTTATGCATGTAACCTGGCAAAAACCCTAAAATAGTTTGTTATGCATGCACAGAAGATAGTTATACCTGGTGGCATGAAGGTAGCAGACAACTTCACGTACACTTGTCCCGTGTACAGTTGGAACTTCGTACCTGTAAGTGGAAATTGTCGTTAGTAACTGGTGGGTTTTGAAAAAAATAACTTGATGTGAGTGGTTCATGCTGACCTGCGAACGCCGGGGGTACTCCTAGGAAGGTGCCATGATGACCCGCCCGCCACGTCTGGGGTGAGGAGACCTGGGCCATGGCGCACCGTGGCTCACCCCCCGTCCACGCATAGGTGGGTCCACCGGGTCCCTCGGCGTACGACAGGATGCGATCTGGATGCCTCGTCTTATCTTCTCCATGAACTGCGCCATGACCGCTCTGATGTCCTACATCGTCATGCTGAAGTGCTCCCCCAGTGTCAACTGATGCATGGAGGACACCAGCTTGTGCATCTCCCAGTGTAGATCGACCTGTACAAATAATTAACAAGATAGGAGCCGAAATCTTGCGAAGCAAATAAGAAAGATGGACCGTTGAATACGTACCACGCGATGGAATATGGAGTCTAGCTGGGTAGGGTAGGTGTCGATGTCACGACCTGTGTCGGGGTGGGCGTCCATGACCCTAACGCAACGGACCTCATCCGATTGGAGTGCCACTCGATGTACTCCTGATACATCCTGGAGTCATAGGGAGCATCCTGCTGGACGATGTCAGCGAAGGCGCTGAGCCAACCCTCAACCCACGGGAACATCCTTTGCATCCAGGAAGTCGTAACAGGTACTCCCCTCCTAGTGTACCTGTGAAAGTCAAAACGATTGTTTCGTATGTACGTAAGGCAAATGGTAGGACAGAAGTACAACGTGAACTTACCCATAGATGTTCGGCGACATCCGCTGCCCCAGGGGTTGGGATCTTCTATCGCAGATCGAATCGGGCGATGACCATTGCACTCAGTACTCCTCCATGAAAATGTCGTGCACTAAGCACCTCCGTGTGTACCAGAACTCGTGGTCTCGTGTGCACAAGCTGGACAGACCTCGGGGCACGCGCGTGTACACCCTCTCGAGAGTGTACGCTGTCTAGATGATGCGGTCATCCATCAGCTAATCGAGCACGCAACATGTCCGGGTAGGACGCGTGCATAGTGATCGACATGTAGGGGACCTGTGGAATAGAATAGCGAGAACGTTAGCACATGAAATTGAATTACATTACGAAAAAGAATAAATGTCTAGGAAACTTGCCCGTCGGCGGCACCATGCCGTAGCCATGGTCGGCTGGTCCACATCGTCGTCCTCAGTGTACATGTCGATTGTGTACGCTCTCAAGTCCAAATTGTGGTTGTCCAATCTGAAAATGCTCGAAGGACCACAACTAAAGCGTGGGGCATCCTCCAAGGACGGAGCTCTCCCGCACCCGGTGGCACGAATCGCACAAGGCACGGTACGTTTTGCATAGCATCATTGGGCCCTAAGCGTAGGGATGGATGTTCTCCACCGCTAGTCCACACCGGCGTATGCGTATCGATATAGTGCTTGTCGACGATGTCTCTGTGGGACCCTAGGAATAGCACCCACCCAAAGAGCCACAACAAGTAGACCTCGAAGTGCCTCCTCACTATATATTCGGGTGCATCCTTTGCCATACGCTCGGGCTGTAAGAAGACAGATATATATTAGGAAGTTGCACAAACCAAAAGAAGCGGAATGACAACAGTTAAGAAAACTCACGTGAACCGAGAGATCCACAACAAATACGGCTGGTGCGTTGAACTCCCAGTATTCGCCGAGCGGTAGCAACCCACGAACTTTGTGAGGAACTCGTGTGCGCCACATGGCCGGGATGTCGTGCGCCGTAAGGGGGAAGCCCACGTAGGGCAACCTAGTCAGAAAGCTAATGTCTTGAAGCGTCGGTGCCATCTCCCCGCACGGGAGGTGAAACATGTGCGTCTTCGGCCTCCACCGGTCAACCAGTGCCGTCAGGAGGCACCGGTCGTATGGAAAGCGCCTAGACGTACGACCGCCTACGCGGTCCTGGTCGTCCTCCCACATCACCTCGATCATCCTCGCAAGAGGAAGGAGGCCCGCCTGCCTCAAATTGCATCGAAAATATTAAGAACAAATGTTAGTCCACCCAAAGTAGTCAGGCTGTAATTGAGTACACAAAGGTCAACCTTGCACGTACCTCGGAACCCAACATGGGTCCACCCTCCATGCCCTCATATGCGTGCACTGCTGCACGCCAAGCTCAGTGCCGCCGCCTCCTAGGGAGGACGACATCGAGGCGTATACGGTGAGTCTTGTCAATGATCAAGCAAGCAACTCATACGGCCGGCGTAGCGTGTCTTGGGTCCACCATACCTAAAAATTCGGTGCATACATTGTAAATACTACGAAACATATATGCGGGCGACACACTTAAATAGGGCCGAAGGGAGGATTTGGGTGAAGCATGGCGATGTGGCATTGTGTTCAACTCTGACACGGGCTAAGCAGAGTCCGAGGAAGAAGAAGGTGATGTGGCGGCGGACCCACTCGGTAGTGAGAGGAAGAGAAGGAAGGAAGAGGTTGGCACTGGACCAGCTTGGCGCGGAGGGAAAGGTATGGGTCATGCCGAGAAAGAAAAGGAATGGGATGACAAAGGGAAATCGTCCCGAAGAATTTTCCAGAGATTAAAATATATTTTGTATTTTAGAAATATCAGAAAATCCAAATGGCAATTTAAAAAAAATCAAATGAACTCGAAAAAATTCCAGAAAAATCTGGAAAATATTTCCAAGTACAAAGAACTCAAATAAAATAGTTTTGAAATTAGTTGATGTTCAGATTAGTCACATTAAATTATGTTGACATTTGAAAGTTCTATTTAAGCTTTATTAAATTCAAATAAATTTTGGTGAATTTTCCAAGAGACTAAACTACTCAAAAGGGTTTTGAAACTCAGAAAATTGGGATGTTACAAATGTTTTGCTAGCTTAACACATAGATCTACCAAAGTATACCTTGCACGATCAACAAGCCATTGTACAGACATCCCCTTTATCCACACTTGAGGTGCATCATCGGGTTTACTCAAGTATGTACCAACAAAAACAACAAGCCTAAAATAGTAAGCTTTCAGGGAAAGAAGAGGAAAACTCCTTGCAGGTCGCCCAAGGAGACCATGGCGACCTAAGTCCCCACAGCCCCGCACCAGCCAATACTCCAGCCGCTAGGCGTCCAGCCTCGCCGCCTGCCTTCCCCCAACCCCCATTCTTAAGCGCCGAAACCCCCTTAGCCCTACACCCGCCGCCACCTGCCTTCCCCCAAGTCCTCTTAGCCCCGCGGCCGCCATCGCCGCGTGCCGCACTCCGATGGTCGGTGCCAGCACCTGCACTTGCCGCCTCGCCCTCCAACACTGCCACTTGCCTCTCCCTGGCCTCAAGCTCCACGTCAAATCCACGGATCCACTACGACCGCCTCTGGCCTCTACCACCACCACCACCGTCGCCCACTTGAGGTGAGATGTCCTCTTCCTCCTCCCCGCGCCCACATCCCTAGCCGACCCACCCAGCTGCCCTTCCTCTCCACCCCTCCATGTCGCTACACCCTCATCCCCTCCCCGCAAGAGTACAGATCCCAATCTGTCTCCTCGAAACTCGTTTTCATCGCCGAAAAAGCTATCTTGGAGCTCCGACGAGGAAGTTGAAGTGGACCTAGAAACACCACAGCAGCAGATCAAGGCCGAAATTGTAGAGACAGAGCCTCTCAACCCATCGCCATCCCAAATTTCTACGACCTCAATCCCGCCTCCCACTTCCGCAAAGCTACCTCATAAGTTGCAACAGCACATGGCCATCTTCCAGGCATCTTGGATTTGACATGTCACGGCGAGGACCAGCTCATCTTCCTTAACCCCTACAAGCACATCAAATCCATCATGATCACAGTAACATCCCAATTTTCTGAGCTTAAAAATCTTTTAAATAGTTAGTAGGAGAAAATTAACCATTTGGGATTAATTTGAATTTAATTTCAAAAGCTAAATATTGGACTTTACAATCAAAAATATTTAATGTGAATAATCCCAACATGAACATTAGCCAAAACTATTTTATTTGGGTTCTATGTGCTCGATATATTTTCTAGATTTTTCTAGAATTTTTCTCGAGTTCATTTGCTATTTTCTTTGCCCATTTGAATTTCTCGTATTTTCTAAATTAGAAAAACTACTAAAATCTCGTAAATCCTTTCGCCGCATCTCCAGCCCATCTCCTTTTCCTCAAGCCAAGACGCCCGCTAGCGCCCTCCTGCGCGGCTCGCCACCCGCTTCTCGCGCGTCTCGCCTCGCCTCGCCATGGGCTGACGTGTCATCCCCTTCCCGCCAGTCATCGTCTTCCTCGCGAGCGCCCGAGTCGCCCGCCATTGCTGAGCTCAAATCTTCGTCCAACAACGCCTCCTTTCTATCTAAAGCCCTTCTAGAAAACGTGCCAAATTCTATCCCTAACCTCCCCGCACTCGTTTCAGTTAAAATCATATCTCGAATCAAATCCTATCCTCGGATTTCCAAATCGTTTCGTGTTCTTCTCGGACTCGATTTAGGATTCCTTATCCCGGGCACCCCAGCCCCTATAAATAGGCCCCGAGGATCGCCAAGACCTCCACAACCCGCAGCCGCCACCCTCATCCTCCCGAGCCCTAGCGCGCGCAATTGGAGTTCTAGGTTTTCGCCGCTCGTTTCTTCGCCGCTTTCACCGCCGTTAGTGCCGCCCGAGCTCGCCGATCGCACCACCAAAGATCGCACGAGCATAAGCAATCTCCGGTGCTTGCCCACTTCGCCGAGCATCGCCGAACTCGATCCAACAAAGAACCGCCGCTCCTCCGCTTGAACCTCGCCGCGCCATCTCTCGGTGTTCTCGCGCTCGTGAGTGTACCATCGGGTTCGCAATAGCAAGGGCTTCGCCTGGTACCATTGACCTCGCCGAGCGCCGCGATCGCCGTTGCCGCGGCGGTCCGAGCGCCGCCGCTTCCATTGTCGCCCACATCACCGCCACTCACCGCGGCGCTGCGTCGCCCTGCGTGGAGCCGTCGCCGCCCACGCATGTGCCACCCGCAGCCCACCGACTCGACTCGAGGCTCGGTGGACCTTGTCCACCGTGAGTTTAGCCTCGACATGTGGGTCCCACATGTCAGCGAATTCTTTTATTTATTATTTTCCTGAAATCTCACGACGTCACCATGATTAAATCTGATTTTCCTTTAGGAAAATAATTCAAGAAATTCATAAAATCTGATTTTCAAATTTTATGTAATTTCAAACTTCCAAAGCTCATAACTTTTGCATCCTAACTCCGATTGAGCCCATTCAAATTTCTAAATTTGTCTAAATTCAAGATCTATTTATCTGAGATTTTTATTTAATGTTTGGAGTTCTTTTTGCCTCTGTTATTTATTTGTTTTATTTGTTTTTGTCTTATTTGCGAGTAGACGTCGATTCGTCGGGAAATTTTGTGGAAGAAGGAGCACCCCAAGATCAATACCAGTACATAGACCTTTTCCAAGGCAAGTCATACCTTTGATCATCTCGAACCCAGTTTTCAAATCACTTTGTGTTAAATTATTGCATTCTACCTTAATTATTTATTTAAATGCTTTGGGCATAGTTATTATCCAAATTGTTATCACACCTTGGCCTTGTATGTCATAATTCCTTGTCACCCTAGATTGGTTATGAGTTGGTAATACTATAGCACCAACGTGGGTTGGTTAGATGCGAGTACATTTGCTTAGCCATGCTACGAGTCTCACATCTCATGTAAGTTGCAAATATTAAATGTGACTAAGTGACTATGGAACTTTGTGTAAAACTGTGTGCTATGTGTTATTACTTCGTGATGGCATGTGTTGCACTAAAACCAATTGGGTGGTAAAGGATTTAGACTGAGGCAAGTGGTGGAGACTGTGTGACATGGTGGTCTATGTGATGGGAATGATAATCTTTGTGACTTAGTTAGAACATGGAAGTCTTGCCTTGGTCAATTAAGGACTTAACTTTGTGCGCCATTGAACTGAGCCTTATTGTACGACCACATGCCTGGTATGGGACGGGCCTAACTTAGTAAGTTATGGATTCTCGGCATTGATGTTCAGGTGGATAGGTTAGGCTGTGTGACAGGGTGGAGGTGTGACTACTTGGTGGTTGCATCGCGGGGCGATTCGCCTTCCCGCCCCAATGTGTGTGTTATACCAATTCTATGTGAGCTGGTATAGCGGTTTGTAAGCACACTGGGAATGTCAATGTTTGAGATGAAGTTTCCGAACTGTTTTGTTACGATTGGTGCTTGCTACACTAGTTGTATCTTGTGGGTAAAGTGTACAACCTCTGCAGAGTATTAATCAATCTATTCGAATAGCGCGTCATGGTCATGGACATGCTCGGGATTTCACACGAGGGTAGATTTTCATAAAATGTGGGAATGGGAGCTGTGTGATCTCAATCATATGGCTATGTGAAATAATATGTTTAGTCAGGTGTCTTTGTGGAAACAATTGTTAAATTATTATTGTTTATTTGTTTTAAATTATGCTTTCAATCTATTATTCGTATTCAATTGCAAATGTTGCTTTTATGCAAAAGAACCACGTGGCCATTTCCTTTGGAATAAGCTCGCATCTATACATTGCATTCGTGGTATGATTTATAGTACGGTTGTGTACTCACGCTTGTTGTAAAACTTGCGCCCAAACCTACGTAAGAGGAGGAGTCTACGCCGCTTTCGAGGAGGAGTTCACAAGGCCGATCGTGCGTTAAGGTCCGGATCCCAATCGTTGCCTCGTGGTGAATTGGTGGGATCTACGCTGAGTTTTCCGCTCCGCTTGTTATTTCTGTTAGCCTCGCGTGGCTTAATAAGTGTAAACTCGACCATAAGGTCAAAACCCTTATTTGTTATTCAAATTAATCGCTTACTTTATTTATCGCTTGTGGATCGATATTTACCTATGTTAACCTTGTGTGCACTAGAGTGATCCCGACTAGTGCAAGATACACGCAGGGTTCCGTAATCGTAATTCTGGGTCCCGACAATCGCCCCTGACTGTGCTTTGCACGTCTCTGGCCAAGGGGACACAAGTGTCCAGCCTCTGCAGCCAAGACCTACTTTACTTCGGCGCCGATACTCCTCACCATCCTTATGAGTCAAATCGGAGGGTTCCGTAGCTGCACAGACAATGAGGGCAAAGTGGGACCCCATAGCTCAGGGTGATATCCAAGAGCTTCATTGGCAGCAGGTCAGGCCATGTTCCTTCTGGTAGCGAGACGACTTCTCAGGACAACCTTGGTGGCCTCTCCCTTTAGTGGCGAAGTGTTTCAACCAGCCCTTGAGTTTGTTCGTAAGCAGAACCAAAGGTCGGTGTTTCAATTGTCTTGCAAGAGATCACTGAGCAAGCTCTTGCCATGACCCAATCAAATGCTTACTCTTCCTGCGATGTGTTCACCGTGATAGAGATTGTCGCTCTCATCGACTTAGGCCACCCCCAGCTGAAGCTCCTCATGCTCCACCTCCTAGTAGGCCCGACGACCTCGACGTTCGTACATGACGTCTCCACTTCAGAGGAAAGGATGCAGATAATGGTGGCAATGGTGACAGTGGACAGAGAGATCAAGTCCATCGGCAACCGACACATCACAACCTCGCCATGCTGCCAGACCAGGTAGTGCTTCTTCAGCCACCAATTGCCCCAAAAGAGATCAAGGCCGAGACTGTTGCCACACTTCAGGAGATGTTCAAAGCCTTCATGACCTCTCTAAAAAATGCCTTGTTCAACCTCGTCGACAACAAGCTCAATCAAGCAACGAGGAACCTTGATAGGGTACTTCTTTCCTTGGAGGAAGCATGCAAAGTTTGGCTCTCCAAAGCTGAAGAGTACCTGTGACCAGCAGTCAGGCAGGCAAGCTTTTCGTCACCACTCGGAATGCTCCACGATGCTACTGCCCAAATCATGACTAGTGAGGTTGCGCATGCTTTGACTTTGGCGGTGTGTGCGTCAACCAACTCTACCATGACCCAGGCAGCCCTAGTTGCAGAAGTCGCCATCATATCAAACAACTTGGAGGTCCACACTGAGGTTTCTCTCATAGAGCCAAGTACAGATCCTCCACAGAAACAAGTTGAATCTATCCAGTGTGATGAGCCTGTAGAAGTGTTGAATGCCATCTCTGACACTACACAAACCTCTCCGACCATGCCGACCGTGGTGGACGGGCAAGCGAGCATGTAGGTCACACTTGGTGAAGCTCAAGGGACCAGCTCGGTGAGCACCCCAGTTGATCATACCAAGAGTGGTCCTAGTGACCTCTTCTCTCGCGCCCCACCACTGCCTTGCCGCAACCGCCACCATTTCTACCAATTTCAGCCACACAAAGTGCGCTTGCTAACCTTTTGGCGTGGCCAATGTATGTCGTAGTGCTTGCCTTGCGATCAAACCTCGACTAATCACGGTGGCCAGAAGGGTGCAACAGAACCTATGCCACAAGTTAGGTCTCCCGCAGGATGTTGCCAGCCCCCTTGAGACAACCCTCAAGGAATACATGGCCACTTTCGTTGGCCCGATGCCTCCTGACAAGATTGAGGTGATCAATACATTGTACAAGCTTGGAGCTCAAATTAAGCTTTGTGGCCAGGGATTGGGTGGGTTTTCAGGATGACACTACTACTGTGGAAGTGAAACAGACCTTTCGGGCTACTCCTATCTAGAGTAAGCCGCGCCAATATTTCTTTGCTTCTGTTGGCTATTATGCTTGTTGTTATTCCTGGTCTACGAGGGAAGATGTTGAGTAGCATGATTGTCAAGACCGTACTGTTTGGACAATTAATAACTCCATGGGTGGACTGCGACTGAGATTAGACTATGGCCAAGATCAAGGAGAAATCAAGGGCTTGATCTAGCTAGAGAGAGGTGCCTAGCGTAATATTCCCAACCGAGTAGCTATTTTGTATCCTCAGGCATTGGGCCACCTGAGAGTTTCTTCTCTTATTTTCAACCTTTTGTTATCCTTTAGGATTGGGCCTCTATTTTATTCCTGCTTTATCAATATAATAGGCAGCTCTCCTGCCTGTTTCTTAAAAAACATCTAGCCTAAACATAGTCTTCGGATCCATCCTACAAATAATGGTAGGAAATTAAACCCTTGAAAGTCGATTAAAAAAATCCCTTGTAAGTCGATTTCAAAATCCTCCAATGCCCCAAATTGCAGAGAAATGGAGCCCCAATCCAACCAATTTCATGCATTTTGGACAAAAATACCCTTTAGGGACCCAAGACATATCCATGGTGCTACATGTGTCGCGCCCATCCACTTCCCTGATTTCCTCATTGCTTGGTCACAACTACTTCTTTGTGCCTTGCCTCATGGCTACTAGTGGGAGATTAGGATAGAGAGTGGGAGAGTGGGAGTTACAATGGTGGTCGGGGTTAGGGTTTCTTGTCATGGGAGAGCAATCAAGCGAGGTGAAATGAGTTGAGAGAGAAGGGAGGTGAGTTTCAGAGAGGAGATTGAGAGACAACTAGGTCCAAGGGCATTTGTTGTCATTTTGAAAATCTAACATGATTCTCTAACTGCTAGCCAACTAAGGTAACGGGAGTGATATTTGGAGATGAAAACGTATGAAGTAGTGACATATTCACAATAAGAGAGTTTTAAAAACATTTTAGAATTTGAGATTTGACCACAGGGCATAGGCCAATTCCCTATATTATATGTTAGGTACTATTGATCGTGCATCAAATTCTAGAGAGTAGTAGCTAGCCTAGCTTCAGAGTCATGTGCGCACTCCATACTTTGGTTCTTGGACTAGGTAGCTTTGGTGCATGTGTGGATGGATCATGCATATAGGGTCGCTTAGTTCACATCCTAGCACTCGCCGCCAAGGCCAAGACGTCAGAGATCGTGCCGATCGCCATTTGGTTGTTACCGTGGGCGCGTATGCCTGCCAGGCGTGGAATCCAGGCCCAGGCGCCCAAATCGAACACTTGGGAGTTCCTTCTTCTCCCCATGCGCATTCGCCTTCCTCCGCGCTTCCTCCTCCTCGCGTGCTTCTTCCTCCAAGCCATCGATGTCTCCTGGAGTCTCCCTATCCGGGCCCTCTGCGTCAAAATCTGTGCCTTGAGCTCCTCTCAAAAAGCCCCATGTTGTCGGCCCCGATTTCACCTCCATCTTGCCGCAATCCGGCGACAAGCCGCCGCTACCACGAGCTCTTCTTCGCTGCATTCCGCTGCCGTCAATCATCCTCCGCCCGTGCCTTCTTCTCTGTTGGAATCGCATGTCCACGTTCTACATCGTGCTCCTATCATCTTTGTCCGAGCGTCACCGAGCAGCCGCCAACATCGTCCTCCCCAAAGCCGGCTGCCACCTCCTCCATTGATCTTGTTGCCAGTGAGTTTGTTTACTTCCTCAAGCACGTCATCTTCTTCACCCCGAGCTCCTCTCCAAAAGTCCCATGCCGTCAACCCCGGTTTCGCCTCCATCTTGCCAAAATTCGCTGACTCGCCACCGCTGCCATGAGCTCCATCTTCGTCACATTCTGCCGCTGTTAATCGTCCTCCGCCCGTACCATCTTCACTGTTGGAATCGCGTGTCCGTGTACTACGCCGTGCTCCCATCATCTTCGCTTGAGCGCCACCGAGCCGCCACCACCTCCTCCGCTCATTTCCTCGCTTGGTATGTTTATTTACTTCCCGAGCGCGCCATCTTGAGCTCCTCACCGCCAAAGAACCCATTTTTGACCTCTCTGGTCATTGACGATGAGTCCACTGGCGTCGAGCTGCCTCCACCTTGCTGGCCAGAAGAGAGGATGATGAAGGAAGCATATTTCTAGTTTTTACGCTTCCTAATTCTGAAAACGTATTTTCTCTATCCCCACGCACGTATCACCAACCAAACATCATATCTCTAGGCTTGCTTGACCAGGCAAAAATCATCTGCTTCTTAAGCTACCCTCTAGCACCACTTTTTCTCAGGCGATAAACCAAACAAGCCCATATATCGTGGAGGCAAGCATACCTGGACGCTGGAGCCGCCCTATATACAGTAGCTGCATCACGAACTACACCAAGCAACAAGCATTTCGAGCCTTTTCAACAAACGGAAGCATTGCTGATACAGAAGATTTTGATTACTTTCGTGTGTGTTACCTGCATGGGCCAATTCAGGTCAGGTATGCAGTAGCTAGGTGTGCGTGTATAGCAGGGGAAAAGGAAAGATTCTTCACACCAACAACAATTACAAGTAGTATATATATATATATATATATATATATATATATATATATATATATATATATATATATATATATATATATATATATATATATATATATATATATATATATATATATATATATGGAATTGCTAAAAATTGCATAAGTTTCAGTCGATTTTCTCACCTTTAAATTGCACATGGAGATTCGTGCTCAAGGTTGTCTTCTTCTTCTCCGGCCGCTGGCGGCGGCGAGTTAGGGTTCACCCATTTAGGGTTCGAGTTCATCGGTGCCCCTAGGGCTTAGAGGGAGGCTGGGGGTGGCAGTAGACCGGTGGTGGGCGACGACAGTGGCGCCATCGGACACGGGTGAGGAGGAGGGCAGTGGGCGGTGGAGGTCGGCAGGGGTGACGAGACCAAAGTTGGGCGGGGGGCGGGGGGCTAGAGAGGTGGGGCAGCAGAGGAGGAGGAGGGCGGCAGGGGGATGTGCTCATCGACAGGGCTTGCCGGTGCCCGAGATGGCACTGGAGAGGTGACGCGGGTGTGGAGGTGGGCGCTAAGGCAGCGAGGGTGTGGAGGTGGCTCAGGGTGCAGGGGCTTAGGGGTGAGGGTTGGGTGCGTTAGGTTGGGTTTTGCCCGAATCTTGGAACGATCTCAACCGTTAAAATGTGACTGTGATTTTAAAAATTTTAGTTTATATATACCGAGTATCATCAAGCATGAACCTTTGAGCGGATCTGAGAGACAAATTTTTAGCATTTCCGAGAACAATAATATGGTATATATAAATATATTCGGTATTCGGACACTTTTGAACTGAATCGACATCAAGATTTCTGAACTAATGTAATCAATAATGAATTATTAGCCTCTTGTCTTCGGTGCATTCGTTTGGTGGTGAGATTTAGGCCCCATTTGGAATGGCTTCGACTTTCGTCCGAAAAAGCCGAAAGCTGTTCCAAACGATTAGCTTTTCGTAGTCGCTTTCACTGAAGCTGGAAACCGTATCAATGGGGGAAAGTCGAAAGCTGGCAGCTTCCCACGGCTTCCCACCATCCCCATTCCTAGTTTACCCCGCGAGTTCATAATTATTTACCTGCATCTTGCCATTGCATAAAACCCCCAACCCACCGAACCCTAACCCTAATCCCCGCTCCCGCATCCTCCCCTTCCCTCGAGCGCGCTCCTCTCCCCTTCCTCCCAACGCCCTTCCTCCTCCCGCGCCACCTGCCCAGCCTTCCTCCTCCCCACGCTCCACCACTTCTCCTCCTCCCCACACCCTTCCTCCTCCCGCGTCGGCCCCCTCCTCCTCCCCATGCACTGCCGCCTCTCCTCCTCCCCTCGTGGTCTCCTCCTCCATCTTCCTCTCCCAGCCTCCCCAACCACGCCTCTTCTCCCCTCCCAGCCCGCGCCCACCTCCTCCCTCCTCCCTCCGCCGCCGCACGGCCACGCCCTCCTCCCCACGCCGCGGATGATCCAGATCTGGATCCGAGAGGTGCTTGCTTTCTTCTTCGCAGCATCGGGCGGGAGCCAAGGCGGTGGCGTGCTGCTTCTCGCCGCCGCCCGCCTCCCCTTCCGCTTTCCTTCCTCTACCCCGCTCCTCCTGGCCACCTCCTCGCGCCACCTCCTCCCAACCACCTCCTTCTCCTCTACCGCGGTGGCCACCTCCTCTCGTGGTTGAATTCTTTCAATTGTTCATTGTCTAATTGTTCATTGTTCAATTGTTCATTGTTCATTTCTTGAGACTGTCCTGTGATTGTGAGTCATGGATAATAGTGTCATGCTCATTGTGATTATTTCATCTGAGTTATGTTTCATGATCTGAGAAGGTTAGTTTGTTAGTTTGTTGGCTTGTGTGGATGGAACAATTTATTGATATCAACAAACTTAGGTTAAGGATCTTTAGATGTCTGCTTTGACACATTAAAGGGCACCCATGTCGTGATTCAGAGGTTTGATTGCTATTATACTTGAAAGGGCACCAGTAGTACTGGCATCTTATAAAGTTTGCAATATACTTGATTAATCAAAGGAATGAGTAATAGAAGGGCTAAAGCCAAGCTATTATTTCATATTTCTTCTTCTTGAAATGTGAGTCTTACAATTGGTTTGGTTGATGTTGCTTGAATTTTTGCTGATTGAGATGGTCCACCATTACTTTTTCAAGATGTGAAAATTCATTCATTTATATACGTAATGAGGCTCCTTACTTGAAATGTAATTCATTCATGTTATCATGTGGGTTAGGAGCAGAATATGTAATGTGGCTCTTTATCGATGTTGTGTGCATAGAAAGAGCTTTCTTCTTAGATGCATTTGAACTACTATTTTCTAGGCCACCGGTGCCTAATCGAGTGATGGATCATGTTGAATGTGAGCATGAATGTGCAGATCCTCGTCGATGTTGTATTTCCATGTGTAATGATCTTCACTACTTTGTCGAATTAGATAGCTGTGCTAGTAATTTTCCTAGTTGTACTTTGCATTGCTAGTATGAATTTGTCAATAGTCATTCTTTGGCACCGAGTCTCATTTATTTTGTTCTATTAGAAACTTTAGCATTTGCTAATTCTTTCGTTGGTAAGTTGGCCCTGCATTCCAAATTGCCGCTCTAATGTTTCCTTCTCTTCGACCAAAGGCAACAAATTTGATAGAAAATAACTATTGGTTCTACATTCATTCTCCCAAAGATTTTGACATCTCATATCTACCATCTCACATCTCATACATTCATTCTATCATTGTTAACTGAAATAAAAACAATGGTTATGTAGTTGCAGTAAGAATGAATAACTAATCACTCTTTCTAGGTAAAGCAAATGTACCATCAAGCTAACAGATTTTTCTTCATAGTGCTTGAAGAATTTGTGTTACTAAATGATATATGAAGTTCATTCTAGTGTTATGGGATCTTTAATACTAGCAATGAAGATTAATTTCACATCATATTGCAAGGTTTAGGAGCTTGAGTTATGGTTTGTGGTGGCCGGTGGTATTTACCTAGAGATAGTTAACTAGCAATAATTTTATAGTATCATTTCTATTCATCTACCATACTATTGTACTGGTTTTCTTTGTTATTTGTTTATTTTTGGGGTACGTGTGAGGATGGGGGTGCCTAACACTGCCGATGCCGGTCCCAAGCCTGGAAAAAAGTGGAGGGGGCAGAATTATTTATGTAATAATTGTTTGTATTCATTATCCACTGTAATAATTGTGTGTAATAATTATTTATGTAATAATTATTTGTAATAATTATTTGTTGTAATAAATGTTTATTATAATAATTATCGTGAAATACGCTAATTGTGGTTTATTGTGTTGTTTACGATATTGTCGTTAATCACGGCCAATTACGGTAGTTGTTGTTTATTGCGTAGTTCTCGCCAATTGCGATAGTTGTCGCCAATTGCGTTAGTCATCATTAATTGTCGTTAAATGTTGTTAAATGTGGTCAAATATCATTAAATATTGTTAATTGTGTTAAACAAGATCAAACAAGCCATAATCGTCCTCGGGGCATTTCATACATTTTCTATCTCTAAGTGCAATACGATCTATCTAAAACCAGCATACCAAACAATAAATCGAGAAAAGTTCAACTGCTCACCGTGAATGAAAAGCCCTACAACACATCCGAAACCACTTTTAGATAAGCTCAACTGTTCCAAACACTCCTTAATCATCAGGAGTCATCAAAAGTGGTACACGCCAAAGCCAAAAACAAGCTGCCGGTGGGGCCCCACTGCAACACTTAGGTCCCATCGATCATGGGACAAAGGAGGAAATACTAGTGTTTGGACTTGTCAGCCACGTGCCACACGTCAGCGCCTAGCTAGATATATACCCCTGACCTGCGTGGCGTACATATGTACGTATATGTAGATGGCATGCAATTAATGGTATATATAGTAGTGCTAGCTAGCTAGCAAACGACCGAAGTCATTAATCAATTGATTCATTAATTAGCCGGACTGATATCAGCTGCTACCTATATGCATGGAACATATCATGTGGCTCATGTCCCAAATTCGTAAGGAGCTGGCCACTAGTCTCTGCAGTGACAAAACCTGAGATTTTGGTAAGGCCACGTCAGCGACCAACCTGATGAAGCAGTTCGGTTTATCAATGCGCCATGCCTATTACGAAAGCTAATTGTGCGAGCAAAAGTCTAAATCGTCAAAGAGAGCTTTGACCTTTATGAGCTACAAATATGAGGACCCCAATGTACAAGTGAAATACAGATGAATAAAGATCGCGGATCTCCTCTATACATTGTGTCTTTCTTAGTGTTCATTGTATGATTGGCTTGATTGTCTTCCGAATATAACATCGATTATCTAACACGTTATCAGTACCTTTGCTCTTCAACGACCAAATCAGTATGATTACTCATAATATTTTTGTTGCTAGATTAATCCCGTAGATTATCTTTTATGCTAATTACCGAAATCAGATCGATTTAATCGGGTTCAGTATTGGGATTACTGTTCATAGTGTAGATTAATCCTGTAGATTAAAAATGTGAATCGGCAATCGCGCTGCCCGGCCAGAACGCTGCCGCCACAAGACAAATTGCGGCAGCGTCATCATGGCGCATCCACGCTTGTTGCCGTGCGCGCCAAGCTTATCAATTCCATTCCGGTACCAGCCGGAATGGCCGGAATATGCCATACCAGCACCCATTCCGGTCATTCCGATAATTCCGGTCCATTCGATCCATTCCGGCCCATTCCAATCATTCTGGTAATTCCGGTACCGGCCATAATTGATGTGACCACTCATTTGAATCAACGTGGAAGGCCCAATCCAATACTACTTCATCGGTAAGTGAAATTATGTTAGACTAGTATGCTAGACTGTGGTAAGATGTACAGAGTTATGAACTCGTGTTGTATTATTTAACTATGTACGACCTTTGTATTTATGAAGTCATTGAACTATGTGTCATTTTTATTCTATGGTTAGGTATTTGAAGTGAGATTTCAAGTGAAATTATGTGCATATAATTATATATATTTTATGAATAAATATATATTATTATATTAAAATTCGGAACAATACATCGGAATGGACCGGTACTGGCTCATTCCATATCAAGAGGCAAGTTGGAATGACCTCTCGAATGAAATTGACAACTATGGTGCGCGCCCACACCGCACCACCCCAGCTAAACAAATTTTTTTATTTAATTTTCTGATTTTATCTTGGATTTCTGTTTTCCTAGATCTTGTTGTTATCTCATTCCATTCTTTTTATTTCTTTTTAGATTTCCTGAACTTCGTAGTCCTTTTGAAGCTTTAAAAATTAAAAAGGAACCATTTGATTTATCTTCAATTGTTAAAAGCATAATGTGAGATTCTAAAAAAATTGAAACTATTTAATATGAATAAATCAAACTTTAATTAAAATCAAAAATTGTTTATTGGAGTTTTTAGACTTTCTTGGATTTTTCCAAATTCTTTCACTATTTTCTTGGAGTTCAATTTAAATTATTTCCTTTTATGTTTTTCCCAACAATTCCTTTTCTCGATTGCAAAATTTAATTTAAATTAATTATTTTAAAAGTTTAGGATTTCTTTTGGATTTTTGCCTTTATTGAATTTATTCAAAGTGTGCATTGAATTTCAAGCGGAAAACATTTTAAATAATTAAAATAAACTTGGAATAAATCTAAAAGTATTTTTTGTCTATTCAAGTTCCAAAGTATTTTATAATTTTTTTAGAATTTCTGAATGTATTTTTTCTTTCTTTTCTTTTTCTCTCTCCTTTTTCCACTGGTCATCTTCTACCGACTTCTTTCTTGGTTCTCTTCCTCCTGTGCACATCGTGCAAGCCATGCCCTCATCGCCACCCATCCCCGCCATCCTCACCCATGCCCCGCCCCTACCATCCTCCCCATCCCACCACCATTCCTCGGCGCCCGCCTCCCCATGCTATTGCACGTTACGCACTACGCCTCTACCAAAGATGCCGTGCCCTCCCATTGCTTTTCTCTTTCCTTCCTCCTCTTTTAGGCCAACACCTCCTCTCCCCTTCCTCCTTCCATCTCCCTCCTATTCTCTCTTCCTCGCCCACGTGAGCTCATTTCCTTTTTTTCTTCCAACCGTGAGCTCTACCTCCCTCTCCGGTGATCACTTCTCCGCGCCAACTGCATCACGACGAGCCCCTTGGCTTCCTCTCCCACCTCTCGGAATTTGCCCCTCTCTCGTTTTCTTTTCTCCACAATTGAAGCTTTTCCGCCGCCGGCCGAAGCACCTTCCTCCTTGCGTTCCGTAGCCATCAATGATCCCCGGTGACGTCATCAATTCCATTAGCTTCACCTCGCGATGTTTTACGTCGTGCTCCCTTCCTTTTTCCTGAAGCACCCCTAGCTCACCAGCGTCACCATCTCCCCACCGCAGGTCGTGCGCCGCCTTCCCCATTATCCCTCTCCGGGGATCACTTTGTCGCGCGACGAGTCACTGCGCGTGCCCTCGCCATACTTTCTATCCCCGACCGCCTCTCTCTCTCGCTTTCTCGACCGAAACGCACTCTCCCGCCGCCATTCCCGACACCATCGATCATTCCCCGCAACATCGCCACCACTCCTCATGACGTTTACGCCAGGCTCCTCGCCGAACTCCATCGGTTCCTTGCGCCGAAGCTCCTGCCGCCACGCCGACCACGCCGCGACGCCACAACCACCATTGAGTCCGCTCACTCCCGGGAATTTATTTTGCTAGTTCGCTGCCGACCCTCCCTTTCCCTTGCCGGCACCATCATTTTTGCCCGAGCCGCCATCAGTAGTCGTTCGACTTTTCTCTCCATCCATTTGTTTCTATCATTTCATGTGAGCAAATTTCCTGATATTCGTTCTCCTTCATACGAACTCGATTCTCGTTGATTCTCATTTCTAAATTCATCTAAATTAGGCCTATTTATTTTGCTACTAATTTGGTAATTTTTGGATTTTATTGGGATTTGTTATATTTACTTGGTTCTTTTCACGCGTATAGGTTTGGATTTCAAGAATTCTTGGAACCGCTCAAAAGCAACTCAAACCTTCAACAAAGGCAAGTTGTAGACCTTTGATCATATCGTACCCATTTTATAAAATTATATTATTTTATATCAACACGCATTGCTAGTTTTATAATAACCGTTTTTGGGAGTATTTAAAGTCCTATTCGACATTATGCATCCTTGAATAATTGTAAATGACATGTACCCTTGAACACCATAGGTTAAGTTAATTTTAGTTGGTCATATTTTAGTACCAACTTGGGTATCGATATGCTCACCATGCTTTTGTTATGCGATGGTCTCGATCACATGATTCAATAATGATAAATTTGACTTAATGATATATGGAATTGTATGAGCCACTATTGATAAAATTGGTTACGCATGGCGAGGGTTGTCATTTAGTCGGGTTGAACAAAAATGATTTCATACTCAAAGCGAATGATCGTGCGGTAAAGGTGGTGCGCTTAGCACGTTGTGGGTTTGTGGTAGTTTCACCGAGTAATCCATAAGGACTCAACTTTTATGTACCATTGATCCGGTCTTACCGCACAACCATAAGTCTATTTATGGGGTAGACCGATCGATTAATTAGTAATGTATTAGTTTGGTTTTGTCGGGTTGTGTGATTTTCGGTCACTGATAGATTCACACGACGCAATAGAGAGGGTTCCAATGATGGTTAGTCCAAAGGAGTGAAACTTTAGCGTGCGAATCGGTTAAGACAAAACTTTGTAAAGCCTTGTGATAGTCTCTCCTTGATTCACATGTCTAAGAAAACATGTGTACACGCCAAGACGATTATCTCTTGTGGGTCAAGTCGCACAACCTCTGCAGAGTGTTAAAACTATTCGAATAGCCATGCCCCGAGCTATGGACAATGCTTGGTGATTTCACACGAGGTAGATTTTCTCAAAAATATTGAAATGCTTTGGATGGGAATTGAGTAGTTGGTTGTTGGTTGGGAAGTGAACAGTGTTGTTCATGAGTTGTTTCAAAGAACTTGTTTACTTATATATTTAATCTTTTAAATTATGATTTTTAATCTATTTACTGTATTTACTGCTAATATTACTTTCTACAAATTAGCCATAAAGCTATCATTGTTCAAGCCTTGCATGAATACTATTTGCATATATATTTCCCTATGACTTGCTGAGTACTTTAAGTACTCACGCTTTGCGCAATTTGTTGATCAATCACCGAGGAAGAACCAGAAAACTCAGAGTTCTATGAAGAGGGGTACTTCGAAGACTATGCGAACTAGGTCACATTCTCCACTTGATTGCATGTGGGCATGTTGGATGGCCATCACGAGTTTGTTTTATTCCGCTGTAAGTTTACTCTGTTGTCGTTAAGCCCTGCGTGGCAAACTCTGTAAAACATGACCATAAGGTCTTTTTGCTACTAAGTAATATTAATTTGTCTGCTTCTTAGCTACTTGTTGTATGGATATGATTTCATCGATGTTGAAAATTGTGTGGACTAGCTACGATCATGGACTAGTTCGGAATACATAGAAGGCTCTGATCCGAGATCCGCATCCCGATAGAGAAGGTATCGAGCCATATTGACTGTGGGATGCAACCATAGTTAGCATGGTCGTTTTAGTCAAAAGTTTCAAAATTTTATTTAAAAAATCAAACCAACCAATTGATGAATAGATATTCTTCTCTCATCTTATTCTATTCTTTCTCATCTTATTCTATTCTTTTCTCGTCTTATTCTATTGTCTTCTCATCTTATTCTAATCTCTTCTCATGTCATTAGCTTCTTATCTTTTATCTTTTCTGAAACTTTGTTTTCAAACTTAAATTAACTTTCTCACCTCAGTAATCTCTACAGATCGAGCTCTTTGTGATCAAAGCGATGGAGCTTCTCAAGTTTCAATATTCATCGCTTGTTTCTAGTCGCCATCCATATAAGTTAGATTAGTAGTAACCCTTCTTAGTTTTAGTTTCGTTTAGCCCGCGTAATGGGATCTTTTGCTTGAGTGTCACATTTAATTGCCTCTTAATAGCTTTTTGGCTATTTGTTCTTTGGTTAAACCAACTTTCCTCATTAGGATGCTTCGTCTTTCTTTTATGTTCTCTCTCATTTAGTGTGTTTTTCTCTCACATATCATGCTTTCTTCCTCTTGTTTATTAAACCTAGGAAGAATTGTTGCAAATGAATCAAACTCAGAACTCGAAAAGTCAAGGTGAACATATGGATCTCAATGCACCACCTCCATCGGCCGCAGCAGAGACCAAAACTTGGGTTAGTTTATGGCGGCCAGCTCGTTAATGAATGTCATGATGCGAATATGAATCGATGATGAATCTACGAACGAGACTCATCGTTGTTCTTGCCACAATGTCGAACCAAATCGCCACGCCATAGTTAGCATGTCAAACAAGATCAACCAAGCGGCTACCATGCCATCACTTGCTTTTCAAAGAATCAAAGTAGGTAGAGTTCATGCGACACGCCCACCTACCTTTTCCAACCCTCCGAACCACCGGACGCTGATGATTGGCTACACTCTAGGAAGAAACTCACCATTACTCGATGCAATGATTGGGAAAGTTCTTTATACCACACATTAGCCGAGGGCACCGCAAATTAATGGTGGGACAACTACACCATAGCCCATGAGAATCCAGAAGCTATTACTTGGGCCGAGTTTTCAGCAGCTTTTCGTCACTCTCATTTCCTAGATGGCATCGTGGGCTTGAAGAATCTCACAAGAGGAAGATAATACAACATGGATATCATCAAAACCATCCGCAAAGACTCAGAATGATTGTGCAGCATCCTATCAGTTACACCCTTCCTACTGTATCCATGATTCCTACACTGACACCTCGCTCGGCTATTTTCGGATCCCTCAACTTCAGCAGCAATAGCAACCAGCCACCAGGGAGCAACAAACATGGCGCCGAAATTACCTGTTTCAACTACCATGAGATGGGCCACTACGTGAACAAATGTTCGTGAAAGCGAGCCCGACTCCAATTCCATTCAACTTGGGTGCTACGCCAGCCAGAACCTCTATACCAGAAGCAGGCCAAAGAACCAATCAGACTCCAAGTCAAGCCACTAGTACTCCACTTCCTTCTGCAAGAGGCCGAGTGAATCAAGTCACCGCAGCGCCAGTCCAATCAGCTCAGAATGTCATTCCTAGTAAGTGTCTCGTCAATCCAGCATCAGTTCCAGTTTGCTTTGCTTAGAAGAGAAAGTAGTTTGGTTCAGTGAGTAGAGTTTGAGTTTCCAAACCTATTCTCTAGTTAGCCCGAATCTCACGGTCAAGATTCCGTTTAAGTGGGGTAGGTTTGTAACATCCCAATTTTTCGGTCATTTTGGAAATTTTTAAAATAAAAATAACCATTTGATTTTTATTGAATTGTTAAAGCTTAATTTGAAATCTCATAAATTAAAAAAATAATTTAATGTGAGTAAATCAAACTCTGACTAAATAAAAATTGTTTTATTTGATTTTCTGGATTTATCTTGGATTTCTATTTTCCTAGACCTTATTGTTATCCCCTTGCATTCTTTTTATTT
The DNA here is from genome assembly GCA_036346255.1 of Ampelocalamus luodianensis. Classification (NCBI taxonomy): domain Eukaryota; kingdom Viridiplantae; phylum Streptophyta; class Magnoliopsida; order Poales; family Poaceae; genus Ampelocalamus; species Ampelocalamus luodianensis. Next base: position 72,789,477 of record CM070622.1, on the reverse strand, counting down.
GTTTTTAGATTTCCTCAACTTCGGAGTCTTTTTGAAGCTTTAAAAATTAAGAGGAACAATTTAATTTATCTTCAATTATTAAAAGCTTAATGTGAGATTCTCAAAAATTAAAACTATTTAATATGAATAAATCAAATTTCAATTAAAATAAAAAATGGTTTATTGGATATTTTTATACTTTCTTGGACTTTTCCAAATTCTTTTAATATTTTCTGGGAGTTCAATTTAAATTATTTCCTTTTATATTTTCCCCAAAAATTCCTTTTCTTGGTTGTAAAATTTAATTCAAATTAATTATTTTAAAAGTGGGAATTTCTTTTGAGTTTTGCCTTTTATTAAATTTATTCAAACGTACATTGAATTTCAAGAAAAACATTTTAAATAATTAAAATAAACTTGAATAAATCTAAAAGTATTTTTGGTCTATTCAGTTCCAAAGTATTTTATATTTTTTTGGAATTTCTAAATTTTTCTTTCTTTTCTTTTCTCTCACCTCCTTTTCCATCGGTCATCTTCCGAGTGACTTCTTTCTTGGTTCTCTTTCCTCCAGTGCACGTCGTGCAAGCCATGCCCTCTCGCCGCCACCCATCCCCTACCATCCTCCCCATGCCCTCGCCTCGCCATCCTTCCCATCCCACCACCATTCCTCGCGCCTGTCCTCCCCTATGCTCGCACGTCGCATTCGCGAAGCCACCAGTGAGCTCATTTCCTTTTCTTCCAACCGTGAGCTCCACCTCCTCTACCTCCCACTCCGGTGATCGCTTCTGCGCCAACCGTGTCCCGGCTAGTATTAGTTTGGTTTTGTCGGGTTGTGTGATTTCGGGTCACGAGATAGATTCACATGCCGCAGAGAGGGCTTCCGTGGATGGTCACCCAAAGGAGTGAAACCATAGCTGACAGAATCAGGGTTAAGACAAAACTTTGTAAAAATCTTGTGATAGTCTCTCCTTGATTCACTTGTTTAAGGAAATGTGTGCACATGTCAAGATGATTATCTCTTGTGGGTCAAGTCACAACCTTTGCAGAGTGTTAAAACTATTCGAATACCCGAGTCCCGATTATGAACAATGTCCGTGATTTCACACGAGGTAGATTTTCTCAAAAATGTTGGAATGGTTTGGATGGGAATTGAGTAGTTGGTTGTTGGTTGATGGTTGAAAAGTGAACAGGGTTGTTCACGACTTGTTTCAAAGAATTTGTTTACTTATGTATTTAATTTTTTAAATTATGTTTTTCAATCTATTTATTGTATTTACTGCCAATACTACTTTCTGCAAATTAGCCATAAAGCTATCATTGTTCAATCCTTGCATGAATACTATTTGCATACATTTCCCTACGACTTGCTGAGTACTCTAAGTACTTACGGCTTTGCGTCATTTGTTGATCAGTCACTGAGGAAGAACCAGGGAACTCGTAGTTCTATGAAGAGGGGTACTTTGAAGACTATGTGAATTAGGTCACGTTCTCCACTCGATTGCCTATGGGCATGTTGGATGGCCACCACGAGTTTGTTTTTATTCCGCTGCAAGTTTACTCTGTTGTCGTTAAGCCCTGCGTGGCAAACTCTATAAAACTTGACCATAAGGTTATTTTGCTATTAAGTAATATTAATTTGTCTGCTTCTTAGCTATCTTGTTGTATTGGATATGATTTCGTCGATGTTGAAAACTGTGTGGACTAGCTACTGATCATGTGATTAGTTCAGAATACACAGAGGACTCGGATCCGGAGATATGGGTCCCGACATGAACCTTTCTATTACCTAATCCTTGTCAACATGGAAATATAATTCTAAATGAAAATAATCAAACTTTCAGACACACGTGATAGCACTATCTGCACAACATAACAAAAAGAGCAGCGTAAAGAACACACCATCGATAATTCATCACATGGACCTTGCCTTTCAAACCTGCCGACAGAAAAAAATGGGAGAGAGGTAAAGCATCTCCAGGAGGATATATCATTGTAGTGATATCTCCACGAAGAGAAGATCCTCCAAAGTTGGATGAAGTGTGTGTATATATACACACACACTTCATTTGAACCATATAATGGAATTAAATCGCTATGCGAATTGAAATGCAAATAAAGGAAGAGAAAACAAAGTTAAAGATCTTCTATTGTCTTGCCATCCTTATACCCATAAGGACGATAATTGTGTGCTGAGTGTAACCATTCACCAAAGCCAATATAATTAACAAAAGCTAGGGCAATTCCAAAAAAAAACAGAAGCCAGGGCAACTACAAATGATAGCCACTACCAAAATAGGGTAATGGTACGCAGGTATTGAAGAGAAGTGTCGATGATTAGCTATCACTTTTTTTCGCAGGACCTTGTCGCAAAAGCTTCCTCAAGCGACCGTCGTACCTCCTAATAATAACAAGATGCCTAGTCCACATATATATTGTGTTTAATTTAAATATTATCCATGTGTTTCTAGAAGAGAAATGAACAAAGCCAAGAGTAAAGCCTAGAGACTATTTTCAAAATATACAAGTCATCCTAGCCTAATTAACCTTTGTTTTATAGATACTAAGAGGCTATTAAATATTTTGTAGACATAATACAATTTCATCCTCTTTGTTCTCAATCTAGTATATATATAGATGTATTTATCTCCTTTAAAAACTAATCACCCCAGGAAATAACATCATATACGATAGTTATTTCATTTGACCACTTAAAATTGCATTCCAAAAAAATCCGAAAGCATCTATATTAATTTGTAAGTGGGTTACATTTTTTTTTCTTCTTAGCAGCTAGCTAGCGGTTGGACTCTCCCCATGTAAAAATGTACGTTGTTATTGAAATTATCGTCTCAAAGTTTTACCTTTGATCATTAATATATAACTATACACTAGCAATTAAAAGCATTTGTATAGCAATTAAATCTATTGGTATTATTTTTACGTGACCGATCTAGATAGTATTGTGTGTATATATATCAATTTACGGTCAAATCTAGAAATGTTGACTACACAAATACCACAATTAATAACATATATTCCTAACATTTCTGGAGATAGAGAGGGGGGAGGGAGAGTGAGTAAACAACTTGGCCAACCCAAACAATAACAGATAGTGTACTAGGTCTACCCTAGCTAGGGTGGGCATCGGTTGATAAGGTTTCATCGGTTCAGTTTGTTTGTTATAAATTTATTTTGGTTTTTTAAAGTTGCCAGCCAAATTAATCAATCTGAAATAATAAACCGAACCAAATAAATTGAAATATATCGGTTTGATTTATTCGTTATTTTGGTATACCGAAAGTACATTGGTTAGCACTCAGCAAGGCATCAGCACAAACGCACAAATGCACATGAACTCCAAGTCCAAATTTATGTTTAAAACTCCACAATGAAAACCGAACTGTGCAACACGAATGCTGCTTTACCGATCTAACAACAGATATAGAGATCTCCAATTCATCATGTGAAAAGAATAATCCACAAACCAGTCTAACAATTTTCCAGTGAAATCGGTTTTTTTGAGAAGCAAAAACCGAACACAGATAAACCAAAAAATTAACTCCGAACTGATTACCGAAAACCGGTCAAACCGAGAATATCGGTTAACATAGTTTGGTTTAATCGGTTCGGTCTAAAAATGTGCACCCCTAACCGTAGCTAGCTGCTACATCTTGAATGGAAATGTGGGATACTCCAGCCAGGGGTGGAACTAGGACCAGTACTGCCGGGGCTGCAGCACCGGCCAGTCCATTTCAAACCCAAAGAACCCCACTGCATATTGGCCTAATGTTGTGAAGCAACTCAGCAATGCAATAAGTACATGAGGAGCAACGTTGGCACTGGCATGCCCCACGCCGGCTCATCTCCTTGGCTTACAGGTTATCTCATGGCTGTGTTCAGGGCCTCCTGCTGTCTCTGGCTCGCACAAGTAGCGGGTTGCTTCACTATGGTGCCATCTACAACCCTCCAGCTCTTGTTGTGGACAGAATGAGCAGCGTCTTGGCTCTTCCTGGCTAGACACTTGCAATTCTAAGTATAAATTAAATTTGTAAAGTAAATGCTTTGCTAATTTAAACAAATTCAAATAGTTCAATTAAAACCTTTTCCCATCTAGAACATATATCGGGAAGTGCACGATATAGCCTACAATGTTATTTCAAACTGTAACTTTGTCTCAATGTCTGGTCGCCAATACCGGTATATCAAATAAGTATCTAGTACCTCAATATCAGCACCCCTTGATCAATTTATGGGTGAGCCACTGACTCCACCATATACACGCAAGGGGCCAGCGAGTTTTTAGTCGTATTGGCGCAAATTTACCCTGTATTTGCAAAAATGACCGTCTTCGTGCGGAATTTGCAAAAATGATGCTCCACCACACGGTCACCGTTCGGGAGGTCGTCCAGAGCCGACACCTACCCCCTGCCGTACGGCCGCCGTGCGGTGGAGGCATTGTAGCGTGTCCTGCCGCACTACCACCGTGCGGTAGACACTATGGTATTTTTTTTTCTTTTTTAAAAAAATCATTTAAGTATACTGTTTGTATGAATTTCAAAAAAAAAAATAAATCAAAACTGATAAATTTTTTAAAAAATTACACAAGCAAATATACTATGTTGGGAGACTTCACAAAACATTTTATAATTTTTGGAGCTCACTGACTATATTTAAAAATTCTTAAAAAATATACTTAAATAAATTTTCAAAAAGGGAAAAATTACTACAGTGCCTACCGGATGTGCTACAGTGCCTCACCGCACGCGTGGCATGGAGGCGCCACCGCAGGCGTCATGTGGCGCATGCGAGTGTCAACTCCGGACCATCTCCTGCGCGGTCACCGTGCGGTGGAGCGTCATTTTTTACAAATCCACATGAAGTCGGTTATTCTTACAAATACGGAACGAATTTGCGTCAATACATCAAAAATTCAGAGTCCAGCTAGCGGCGACTGCACATGTGCTGCATACGTACGTACGTACGGGCGAGTATATAGTGGGCGACATGGCCACATGGCGTTGGCATCGATCACATTCACAGCCGTGCCCTCGCGCATGCATGCCGTCGCTGCCGCTGGCCCCCCGCACCCCACCAGTGCGTTGAACCAGAAGTATCAAAATTTGGCGACATGCGCGAGTCAGTCATGCCAATACGCCGTCACGCATGTGCGCACCGCATCGATCTGCCTGTCTGCGTACTGCGAGTCCTGTGCGTGTGCGCCTAGCTAGCTAGTCGATCTGATCATGTGCTTGTTTTAAAGCGGGAAAAACACTACCACTGGTTTATCATGGGAGCAGAGTGGCAGAGTGGTGGATCAAAAGTGTCCCGTCGAAATGACACGACATGGGTCTGCTCTCGTACATACGCTCTTATGTACATCCGTCCGGACGGATTGACATCCTCTACTATTGCATTGGCAATAGCAAAGCTGTACAGTGCCGTAACATTCGGTAGATTTGAACCATCGGATTCAAAAAATCGGCTCGGATCAATGCTACAGTGTCATGACAGTATTCGTGAATAGCGCTGATGCTACAGTTGCAAAACGCTAATCCTTTCCTTTTCGATCTGATGGCTGCTACGTAATGGCATGGTACTGTAACACAATGACATTGCTACACAATGTAAGAGGATGCGTTTGTTGGCTGGACTCTCCAACTGTACCAAATGCTTGCATTGTCTGCCCTGGGTGGGGCCGGGGCGACCAGCATGGATGATGGATTTAATCTTTTAACTTTTCATTAAACTATGTTTCAGTCATAGCATCTAGTACTACTTATGCAGGAGGGGAAGTAAATGTGCATGAAAATTATTCACTACCGGACTCAGGCACTTTGCCGAGTGCCTCAGGCACTAGGCAAAGGCTCCTTTGCACTCGACAAAGGCTTTGCCGAAAGTGCGACACTCGCAGCGGCACTCGAAAAAAATTTAACCAAGAGAGACCTTTGCCGAGTGTATTTTCTCCGCACTCGGCAAAGATTTACTGAGCGCCGAGTCAAAGACTGCAAAGAAAATGACAGTTACGCACCACCCTGTTGATTGCCGCTTTGCCGAAAGTGCCAACCCGAGGCACTTTCGGCAAATAGTTTTTACTTTTTTTTTTGAAAATGTCTTTGCCGAGTGTCTAATGATGGAACTCGCAAAGGTTTAACAATTTTTTGAAAATTCTTTCGAGCGCCGCAGGCCCGCACTTCAAAGTTTTAATTTTTTTGTGGCTTTTTTGCCGAGTGCCAACCATGCACACTCCTGCAAATATTTTTACTTTTTTTGAAATGTTTTTGCCGAGTGTCGGAATGATGGCACTCGCAAAGTGTTAACAATGTTTTTGAAATTCTTTGCGAGCGCCGCAGGCCTCGCACTTCGGCAAAGTTTTAATTTTTTTTTTAAAATCTTTGCAGAGTGTCATGGTCATGCACTCGGCAAAGTCGAAATCCGGCGCTTTAGGTGCCCAGATTCTCAGCTTTGCCTAGTGCCATGACCATGGCACTTGCAAAATACCCTTTGCCGTGTTGCACTCGGCAAAGTGACCCAAAACTGCATTTTTATTTATTTTGTACATTCCATCACGACAAACAAATCCATCCAAACATATATCGATCCATCACATATATATCACATCCATCACATATATATCTCATCCATCACATATTTATCACATCCATCACATATATAACAATAAGTGCTCAAGTCTATCCAAACAAATCCACAAGTTCATCACAATGATAAGTGCATCATAAGTATATCACAAGTCCATCACCAAGTGAACAACAAATGAAAATACAACTACCATTCATCTCGAAGGTGGCCACCGCGATCGTGGTGAAGGAAAAGCTCCATCATTCGGAGGCGCATGAGGTGGATTATTCAAACCCGCACGATTGAGGCACACAAAGGAGAAGAGATTGCATGTGAGACAAGATTACATTAGATACCTAATCTAGGAAGGTAGAGGTCATACAAGCAAAGCACAAGCAAAGCAAATAACTTTCATACTCACAGGAGTAGGCTGCATATGCAGGACGATAGGCGGAGGTTGAGCCAACACCACCGCACAAATAAGCCCGTATATTGCCCAAGACCTTGTAGGAACTCCGTAATGTCCGCCACCTCTGCGTGGGGCTCGCCGCTCGCCCGCTTGGCCTCCACCGGCCGACATCCTCTCGCCGCGGCCTCCGGCAGCCCGGGACGTTGCCTCATTTCTTGTTCCACCGGCTCGCAATATTTCACCCAATGTTTCAGAATGCAAAGCTAATAAAGGTGTGTAAAGATCAATGTACGACGAGTAAAACAGAATAACCTCGAGCGCGCGACCGGTGTGCAATGCAATGTCCGTGGGCGCGATGGCCGGGCTCGCCGCCGTGCTCGTGCTCGATCCGGGAGAGATGGAGTAGAGGCCGTGTCGATGAGGCCGCCGCCGCCGTAACCGCCCATGCTTCTTGCCTTATCCCACCCTCATGACGATCTCTCCATCAAAGTCCCGGGTGCTCGGATCATGGTTTGGCCCATGGACCGACCTTGCCGCCGACGTACTCACCGACGCGGTGTGGACGCCGGTTCGATATCGCCTCGCGGTCCTCCGAGTTGAAGGAGACGCCGACGCCGCTTTGCCCTTGTGGGCCATACACCATGCCCGGAAGTCCGAGCAAGGTCAAGCCACTATGTGACGCCGATCATGAAAGACAAAGAAGATAATTAGAAATCATGCACTTGAGCGCCACAATAGATAAATGAATTCGTACCCCATGCTTGTTTGTATGCGGAGAGGTCGCGATCGCTTGATGGTGTGCCGACCTGCATCATCAAACGACGGTCCCGCATCACTGCAGCATCTCGAGATACCTCCGCGAACCACTTGTCCACGATCATCGCCAAAGACTCGGATACGATTGGCACCACCAGGGAATCATCTACACGCCATCAAGTATTTGACATATAAGAAGATCAAATTAAACGTACTTAATCTCAAAACGAATCAATATTAATGTTCTTCATCTACCTCAAGGTACCGCCCCGGTCGGCGTCATGTTTCTTGCGTCTTTCTTGGTGACCTTCTCTCCAAGCTTCAACCCGTGGTAGGTTACGATGGTTCGGATGCGCACTCGTGATGCATGTCTGATGAGTTTTTATAGGCTTTGGTAGCCACCGTCCGCCTCGGCCTCAAATCCTCATCGATCTCAAAATAAGTCCGCATACAAACGCGATGTATCCATTCATTATTTCAAGAAAAGTCCAATGAATGCGATGTATTGAGCAATGTTGTGCGATGGAGACTTACCCAAAACTCCGCCTTCACCGCGCCGCCTTGTTGGGGTACTCAGATCGGGCGACGCGAGTGGTCAAACGAGTAGGCCGCCCGCTCTTCCCGCGTGCACGTGACAATGCCGGGTAGTGTTGCTCGCATGAAGACCCAGATGCCATTGGCGAGCGTGCGCCAAGACTGACACAACCACCCGCCTCGCACAAGTGATTAAGAAAATTATTAGTTTCTTTTTTCAACATATCATATGAAGTAGTGTTGACAACATCTAAAGTTACTTACTTTTTCCTTCGGGCTAATCACTAGCGCCGTGAGGATGCGAACTCGGAGGAGGCTCGCGGACCTCGCAAGTAGACACCGAAGAGGCGAGGAGGAAGCGGAACTCGCGGCTTACCGCCTCGCTGCCGCCCTCGCCCGCCCTCCCGCCTCGTCACAACCACCTCCTCGCCCAACTCCGCCCACGGGCGCCACCTCCTCCTCCAAAGACCTCCTCCTCCTCCAAGACTCCTCACGCGGCGTGGGAGGAGACGGCCCCTCCCGCGCCGGGCGGTCCTCTTCCTCCTCCTCCTGTCCCACCTCCGCCTCCTCCTCCGCAGCGTGGTCTCAGTAAAGCGAGGACACGCACGACTGTTCCCGCCATCTTTGTTCACTCACCGCTATTAAAAAGAATAAGCAAGACGAATTAGAAATAGATGCAAAATGAACATAACATAATTACAAAAACATAGTAATACATGTATTAGAAATAGATGCAAAATGAACAAAACATAATTACAAAAACATAGTATTACATGTATTAGAAATAATCTTCATGATTGGGATTAGCTGGATCATAGGTCTCGCCATCACTATCAACATTGTCCAAATCATCAACACTATCCGAAGGAGGAATGTTGTCTTCATTGTCATTGCCTAAACGTAATCGCCAAGCATTTGTAAGTCCTTCACATTTCGCACCTCGCCTCCAAAGGCCCTCGCCATCAACCCTATCATTGTCTACTTCCATTCCTATCGCCTGCTAAGTCTATCTCAAACCTCCCTTGTAGCCCTCTTCTTGAAAGAACTCTCCATCATATGTGTTTTGTTGAAGTTATAATCTTCATCGCTTGGGACATGTAGTTTACGTGTGGCGATACCTTGTGCACAATAGCCCAACCCCTTAAGATGCTCTTTGTCTTGGCACGCGTATGGCGTATAATAAACCTCGACGGCCGCTGAGCCACAATGTAGACATCTTTTCCTCGATAGACGGAATCCGCCGAATCTCGACTAGCCCAAGATTAGGGTTCGCCTCGTTACTCCGTGATGAAACCAAGAAGATTTGAATATGACAGATTAAGAGGTTTGGAACCATAAAATGGAAGTTCAGAGATTTCTTCAATTCTTCCATAATAGTCGAGGCCATCGTGCGTAAGCGTAAAAACTCCGTTGTTTGTGGTTTTTCGATTGGGCCGACTCGCTCGTAGCTTGTCGTGGAAAACGATATCCATTCACGCCATAACCGTAAATGACTTGACCCTAACGACACACCGCTTGCAACCTGCCTCAACTCGTCACTTATAGACACATCGGTTTGGGCCCGCAAGCTCAAGGTGATAGATCATTATATTATTCGAACGCATTTATCAACTTGGAATGTCGAACTAAGCACGAGCTAAATTGGACAAGACTTCTATTTGAACCAAGAAATGAAATCGGCTCCTCGTCCCGCACTCGTGAAAGAAGGGTACAGCTTCCTGCGGTAGGATCCCTTGATTCATGCCAGATTGACGAAGAAATTCCCGTACTAACGAGAAACAAGGGGTTGGACGAAGAAACAAGGAGTGACGGCGATTGAAACAAGTTCGTTGAGAACTTACCCAATGAATGGTCGCACCTCGACAAGGTTGGTCAACACATATAGCATGATATCGCGCCACTCTTCATTTTTCAATTGCTTAGTGGTCGATGCACTTGCGCTCCGAGTTGCCCTTGGAAAAGGTGAGGTTCGATTCATTTTCACCAAAGATTGTAACGAGGGGTGGATTATGAACGCTAGGAAGGTTCTCGTAGTATTTCTCGTGAAGTTTGACACCTCCTCCGCAATGTATGCCTCGCAATGGAAGCCTCAATTTTGGCTTTATTTCTACATTTTTTGCGAAGAGTCTTCGTACATCTCTCGATTGATAGCACCAACGGCCTGCACGGCCCCCATACGTGCTTCTCATACGGAGGTGCACAATCAAATGCCGACGCCAAGAAAAAGCCGGGTGGAAAGATCTTCCAACTTACGAGCAACACGTGCCACTTTTTCCAAGTCATCAATGACGGTCCGAGATAGCTCCTTGGCACAAAGTCGGTGGAAGAAATAGCTCAACTCGCCAAAGACTTGCCGACATGCTCAGGGACATAGCCTCGAACCATCGCGGAAGAAGCCGCTCAATCCATATATGGTAGTCATGACTCTTCATCCCGCTGATTCGCAGAGTGCCTAAGTTCACTCCCTCTTCGCATTCGCCGTGATACCCATCGGGAACATTAGCGCCTCGATCCATTCAAGTACTTCCTCCTTTGGTCCTTTTTCAAGACGAAATCGCCTTAGGCCTTCTCCATGTCTTGCCGCGACTAGAGGTCAGATCTCTTGATTTGGTCTATCGATAACGCTGCCGTGTCCACTCTAGCCTTAGGGTTGTCCTTAGACTTTTCAAAGGTCCATGAGTGTTGCCCAAAGTGCCTCGGCGACATTCTTTTTCAGGCAGCATTACATCAATGTTATGTGGCGTAAGAAGGTCATTGAAATAGGGAGCTCTCTCGTCAAGCCCGACTTATGAGTCCACATATGTTGCTCACCATATCCCACAAACCACCTTCTTGATTGGGCACAAGAGCATCTATGTGAGCATGAACCTCGCACCGACCATAACTGCGCAGGTCCACACACTACGACACCTTTCGTGAAGTTCTTGATGTCTTGTCCGAATGGATGGTCAAGAGGAGGAATTGACGATGTCCGTCGAACGATGAGTACTTGCCACCCTTGTGCAAACCAATGGAACCTCTCACCTTCCTTGCATACGGGCATGGGAACTTCCCGTGAACACACCAGCGCAGAATAACCCATACGTCGGAAGTCATGCAGGGAGTAGTGGTACCAAACGTGCATTTTGAAGCTTGTCTTTGTAGCTCTGGCCGTATGTCCATACCCCTTCGTCCCAAGCACGGACCAATTCATCAAACACGGCTCCATGAACACACCCATATTACTCCCGGTGTCCAGAATTATCAACGACAAGAATACGTTATTTCGCTGAAAGGAGACGCCGGGGAGATTGAGGGGATAACGAACACGCCAACATGTGTATGGGGCAGCCATCACCCATAAGGATTGAACCCATCTGTGCCGCGACACGCATATCAAGAGCCTCATCTACTTTCTCACGATGTTTTTCATCAAAGCGTCCATGCTTCACCATCGGATGGATGTACCATCTTGTCGATTGTACCGCTTGCCATTTTTGTGCCATGTCATCTGCTTTCGCGATTCCTCGGCCATGTATAGCCGTTGATCCTCGGTGAGGAACGGAAGGTACCGTAGGATTTTCACGGGATCGTAAGTCGCCTCTTCCGCCATCATCGAGTCTACCTGTGTACCGGAGGATTTACACTTTGGACAAGATTTTGCATCCTTGTGTTCTTTCCTAAATAGGACGCACTCCTTCAACAAGCATGTATCCGCTCATACGGCATCTTAAGTGCACGGCGGAGTTTCGTGACTCGTACATGCTCTTTGGCGTAATGTGGCCCTCCGGCGGTGGTGCCAATCACGGTCAACATCTTATCAAGCCTTCTCGACTCAGTTTAACTCGGACTTCAACCCCATTAAGCGCCCAATGGCATCCACTTGAGACACCGCTGACCGATCGTGAAGGGGTTTCGTGCCGAGTCCATCATGTCGTGAGAACGCCAGCGCGCCTCCATCTCTCCTCCTTCTCACGCCCCTCATCGAATCGCCCTGGTGAAAGTCATCTAACATGTCCGCTACCCCAGATCAAGATCATAAGCCTCGACGCGTGGTCTCACCACCTCCTCTCATACGATGGCTTCACCATGGTGGACCCACCGGTGTAGTCCGCAGAATCCATTCTTCAAAAGATGTTTACCCATGTCCACCTTGTTTACCCTTCTCTTGTTTCCACATTTGTCCAGGACACAAACTAGACAATGTCCTTTAGCACCTTGCCAAATGCACGGTTCAAGAAAGCATCGGTCTTGTTCATCCATTCCGTGGTGTAATCACTCGACTTCTCCGCCCGTGTACATCCAATGACGGTCATCCATCCTCTAACATATATATCGCGAGTAATGTAACCATCAATTGCATCTACGTGATCTACGACCATGATACTAAAAGAGGAGTTATACCTAGGGTGCGGTGGAGTCAAAGCTAGCGGGCCCGTGGTCGGGTGCAAGGGCGAGGCGTCTGTGCGTGGAGACCGCACGGCGCCGAACTCCGACTCGCCCGACGCGCTCTTCTCGCAAAATGGAACAAAATATCTGTCATTTAAAAAAATCGTAACCTCCCCGCACGATGAGGTTTCCAAAACCTGCAAAAAACAACGGCACGATGGCCGACAACCACATATACAACCACAACCACAACTACACCGTAATCGGCATTAATTATCCATCGATGGCCTCTGCAGAAATTTGTTTGACATAAAGAGCTACGTATGAGCAATCATTGCTTGTACTGGACATTTGGAAAGAGAGAGAGATGAAGAACCGATGTATTCATCCTCTTCTGAAGTGTCCACTGTGTCAAACTAAATTTCTGACAATCTAGAAGATGGAATCAACTGTGATTCTAAAGTACATCTCCTATGCTAATTGGTTTGAAGGAATATATGTCACTGGTAATGTTTTCTCTGGTTAGTTCCTGCTAAGGACTGACATCTGGTAATTCTTATATATCACTGTGATTCTTATATACTGATTTTGCCTTAGGCGGCAAGGTCTCAACTCATACATACAGCTGACATATAATTTATATATCATTTGGATTATCAATCTGATAAATCATTTCAGCAACCCCTAGAGCATAATTATTAAATTTTGGTTGTAATAACTACCTACATATACACATACATGCTGTAGGCTGCCTTGCAGCTAGTCATAAGCAAACTCCCTAGCCTCTAAAAAAATTCTCCCTTTTTCAACTTTATATAGAGAGGATAGATAGCTAAACCAGCGCACAATTTCAATTTCTTTATTTATGCGCATGACAGTTTACTTTATCCTTAATTGTGATTGCCAAATATCATAAAATAACGAGCATATATAGTCTTGCTATTATATTTACTCACATTTTAGCACTGTTAGCAACTTACTACCAATTAAAGCCACTTTGTGATAGAAAACTGACTGCACATGCCTCTCGAATCATAAGTTATCAGTTTGTTGATATGAAAAAAAAATCTAATTGAGCTAATTAGCTATGTAAATCAAGAGGGCTCTTTTACACCACTTACCAGATTTTGGACATGTTTGAAATTCCGTATAGTGAGATATTTACATATATCTTTCCTGTGCAGCATAACTAAGACATTAGAAAGATATCAACACTGCTGCTACAATGCTCAAGACAACAATGCACTGTCTGAAACTCAGGTATGTTTATCTATCAATTGGTCGCAGTACCTCATGCTTTCAGAATATTTCTGCTATTGTTTTTCCTCACAAAAATAACTGTACCTTTTTTCATGTATCCTTAATCAATTCTTATCAACACTTTTAAATACTATGATACTGGAGTATCAAATTCTGGTCTTTCTATACGGTATATATCAATCATCCAGGCTAACACCGATGCTAAATGCTCTATGAAACCAAAGAACAAGAATGTTTTCTTATTATGAGGACATTCAATATTATAAGGGGAAAAAACTTAAGATGGCTGAGGGGTTGTGGACCTTTTATCTCTTGTGTTCATGAACTTAACTATTCCTGTTTGGTTGTAATAACTACCTACATATACATATACTGATTTTGTTGATCAGGAAATGAAGCATAAGCAGATCAACGTGATACGTATCAGAAAACTTCGCATGCTTAGCTAGCTAGAAAGTACAGAGCGGATGGACAAAATGCACAATAAATATGATATTTTACCAAATTTGCAGTGCGCGCGAGAGGGCGGCGCGCGCGCAGTGGCGGCAGGGGCGGCGGGCGGGCGGCGGCGCGGCGGGCGGTGGGCGGCGCAGGGGCGGCGGCAGCGGCAAAGCGCGGCGGCGGCGGCGCGGGCGCGCGGCGGCGCGGCGGCGCGCGGCGGCGCGTGGCGCAGCACCGTGTCCGGTGTGTGCGTGTGCGCGTGTGCGCGTGCGCAGCGAAACTAATAGTGTCGAAGGTTTACCGAGTGCCCGCGATCCGCACTTGCAAACAATTTTAATTTTTTTTTATTATTTTCTTTGCCGAGTGCCCGCGATCTGGCACTCGGCAAAGAGGATTTTTTTAATTTTTTTTTAATTTTTTTTTAATTTTTTTTTGCCTCCAATTTTTTTTTTTACAAACCAAGACATCTCCCCATCTTTGCCGAGTGTCGTCAGGTGGCACTTCAAAAGACCGCCATTGCCGAAAGTCCGTGCCCCGCACTCTAAAACATTTTTTTATTTGGCCTCCAAATTTTTGGCAGCCTCCTCTGATACCAGTCAGTACTCTATGTTAGATTTGGCATAGTGGCTTTTTGTTATACTTAGTTAATTTATTTCTTTTACTATAATTATTTAAAAATGCAAATTTGAATGCGCACGCATTCGAATAATGGAATTTAACGATTCAAAAATGATAGTCATGTTATTGAGTGTAGTGTGAGGTCGCATCAGAGACGTGACTCGTTTCAACATCTGTTGACGAAACATGATCAGTGAACTTGCGGGCGAAGTGTTTTAAATTCTATAAAAGCAAACAGTCCAAAATTATGAAACTGTGGAGATGTCATGATATCATATGTGGAGGCTGTGATAAAAATTTGAGAAGGTTTCGTGCATGTTGTCACGCACGATGCTTTCAAACCGTGACATCTCCACATGTGATACTTACATCCCACCGAGATGTAATGGTTTGAAAGCATCGTAAGTGACAACGCGCACTAAACCTTCTCAAATTTTTATCACAGCCTCCACATATGATATCATGACATCTCCACAAGTTTCATAATTTTCTGACTTTGTTTGCTTTTATAGAATTTAAAACACTTCGCCTGCAAGTTCACTGGCCATGTTTCACAACAAGATGTTCAAATTTCGGGTCCATTCCTGGATACGGCCTCACACTACACTCAATAACATGACTATCATTTTTTGAATCATTAAATTCCATTATTCGATGCACGTGCAGTTCAAATTTGCATTTTCCGAAATAATTGTAGTAAATGAAATAAATTAACTAAGTATAACAAAAAGCCACAAAATATACCAAATCCTAACATAGAGTACTGCATCAGAGGAGGGCTGCAAAAAATTTGGAGGCCAAAATAAAAATAAAAATATGTTTGCCGAGTGTTAGAGACGCGACTCGCAAAGGCGTCTTTGCCGAAAAGCCACATTATTTACACTCGCAAATATTTATTTTGCCGAAAGTGCCAAACGGCCGCGCCGCAAAATTTGACGCCGGCGGGACCGCACTCAGCCGCTTTGCCGAGTGCCCTCCTTTGCCGAGGCCCGCACTCGCAAAGGTTGAATGTGCCGAGTGTTAACCTTTGCCGAGTGCATGAGAGGGCTTTGCCGAGTGTTTTTATTTGCCGAGTGTCGCACTCGGCAAAATATCTCTTTACCGAGTGCCCGCTATTTGGCACTCGGCAAATATTTTTGCACTCGGCAAATCAACTGTGTCCGGTAGTGATTGATCTACTACGTATTTTAAACTGGGTTTCTAGTTCTTGTAGGATTGAAGACCGTGTGAAATCATATCATAGCATCTAGTACTACTTATGCAGGAGGGGAAGTAAATGTGCATGAAAATTATTGATCTACTACGTATTTTAAACTGGGTTTCTAGTTCTTGTAGGATTGAAGACCGTGTGAAATCATATCCTGGGCTTTTTCCCTTCAAAATTGGCTCACGGAGATTACACTCGGATGACATTTGCCGGAACAAACTACAAATTCCCGATTCAGCTGATGGGTACTACAAAATCGTACGCATTTGCCATATATAGCACACATTGGCCATTATAATAATATAATATCTTGCAATTCAGGAGAGGATGCATCTAAAAGTCGTATTTAGGGTATCAGTTAGTACATCCCACCTGTCAAAGCATTCCACGCTGAGTTGATGATGCATTGACAGGTAGGACCTACCAATTGACATGGGTTAATATGATTTTTTGGACACCTTCTCTCTCCTAACTTGCAAGATAATATCATTACGTTGGCCAAAGTGTATCCTAGCATAGTCGAATCACGAGTTTGCAGTGCGTTTTGGCAAACGCCAATCCAAATGAGATGTCAAAGAGGCAATTTTGGCTTGTTTTTTTTTTTCTTCCATTTTTATTCTTTCCGAACAGGTCAGGATCAAGAGTTTCATGGTTTTTTTTCACCTACCACTTGCATATCCGAGTAGGATGTTGCTTAGGTTTTCTACAGTAAATTGTGGCCCATCAATTACTACGTGGCACAGTATTACTGTGGCAATTTACGGAGTCTACTCCATTAATTACACTACTGTTGCTACCGAGTAGCATGAATGATACACTTGTTTATATATATCAAGTGTTTCATGCACTCGGTGCCTAGGCATCAAATAAATACCAATTGATATGCTTTGAGATTTATAAAGTTTGACCACTACTACAGAGAGGGTTATCATAGACGGTTTGGAACCATCATCACAGACGGTTTTTAAACCATCTGAATAAGTTGGTCTCTGATAACAGGTGGTTACCACAGACGGTCGAGTAAACCGCCTCGTGATACGAATATCACATACGGTTTTGAATAAAACCGCTCGTGAAGGCCATTATCACGCATTTTTTTGTGAAAATTGTTCGTGATACTCGAGTATCACGCATTTATTTCTTCATAGAACCGCTCGTGATACTTTCACTTCACGCACGGTTGTTCGTATACGTAACTGCTTGTGATATCGCTTCATGCATTTGCTTTATTATAAAAATCATATGTGATAGTTCATTACACTAACTACATTTTTATCGATTTTTGGCTAGCCTCAGAATTGCTAGCCATGCCCTCTCAAAACAAGCATGCGAAAAATGATACATCACAGATAATCAATTGTCGACAAACTCAATCTGATCATTACTCAAAATAAATTACAAAAGATCACATTTGTTCAAATATTGTTACAAAATAAATTGGATTACAATTGAGTCAATTGTTTGCAGGTGGTTGAGAAGTGTCGGCGGGGTGATGCGCTGGGTCGGCGACGGAGTGAAATTCTCCAGTGTCCTTAATTATCTCTGATATGATAAAGGTGCAGAGCTTCTCTCGAATGTCCTTGATCTCATTCGCAAAGAGTCCATCTAATTCTATATTCAAGGCCTGTCGCTAGCAAGAGTAAGTGTTAAGCATATATATTTAAATTTATAATTAGGAAATAATTATTTCGAGATTCACAAACATCGGGATCCTTCTTCCTAGTTCTAATGATTTTCTCCATATGATGGCAAATGTAGATTGCACATAACTAGCGGCACTGCAAAAATAGAATTACATATATCAGTTCGAGACGCGTTATTACAAAGTATGATATAGGATTATCGACAGCGCCAGATCGGAAATTTTGTTCTGTGTTAGTTCGCGCTTTACATCGTGATATTTCTTTGTTGGCAACATAGTCAATGAACGGCCTACATGATTCCAAAAAGTTATCCTCGACCATTTCAAACTAATGAAGACTAAAATAGAGTTATGTATGGATGAAATGAGCATACCTGTCGAGTATTCCTTCCAGAATGCTAAACCTATGGTCGCTACGGATTAGGGAATCAAGGTATATCATATGGTTCCTCCTTGGTATAATGACTAAAAGGATCCAGTGGTACATACTCATATATGTCGCTATAGTCATTAAACCTAAGTTCGTGCTGCATATAAAGTACAAATAAAATTTGTAGAGCAAGTAGTGACACTTACCTCTTGTTGTAGGGCACCACTATGTACTTCATGTTCTGCTGACGAAGCAATGATCGCGTTATGTATTTCTCGATAAAGGACAAGTCTGCTTGGATGGTTTGCAACGATACCACATTTGGGTTGAGGAAACCCACCGTTCTTTCCATTCCGCACATTTTTATCATGTATCTATACATAAGAAATGAGTTGTGATATTTATCAGTATTACGAAATGTAGAACTTGATTGTACGCACTTACAAAGGCCCAACATCGTAAGCGAGGCGCCAAGGCCAACGAGGTTGAATAGGTCATATAAGTCATTGAAGCCCATGACAAAGTGGTTCGCCCCGCTGAAGAAATGCTTTTTCTCGATCCGACGGTGATTCTAGTATCGCACTCTCCTTTTGGTCTTCCAAGTACGTGCATGCAAATCTCGACAAGCATATCCAAAGACGCCCTAATATCGCCGTCGGCGCAACGGTTTTCTCCGATGATGTACTTCCTGATATTCCGGACTTGTCGGACTTGAGAGGCACCTTAACGTTCGTCGATTTCGATTTGGTCTTAAGGATTGGCAGCGTCTTCCCGCGAGACAACTCGAGACCCGATACGGCGGCACGCTTTTCTTGTTCCTTCGGCATCTTCTCCACGGGAACCGATAAGGTGGCCTTCTGAGGCGAAATATGAGGTGGAGCCATCGTGGGTCCCGTTGGAGAGGAATGGTCGTGTTGAGATCGCGGCACTGCTGGGTCCAGGACGATGTCCTTCTTGGGCCACTTGATAAAACTGTGCACGACATCCCCTAGTGTTATGATCTCTTCGCTCGGGTGAATCTCCAGCGGACGCCATGAAATGTTCATGTACCATGTCCACTTCCACCACGGGCGTAACCCTACGCCACCGACACCGTGTCGCATCGCCTCTTCCCGGTATGGATGCACCATCCCCGCCCACCTCAATAGAAATGGACCCAACTAAACTCACTTGAGCTTGCAGCCGTCGGCTCCTACAAAACGATACACAATTAGCTAAGGCGCCCTATAGGTCTATCTTTGGTGCATTCCATAGATGTACATTACCTTGATGTCGATATTGGTAATTGGACGCCGCCATGTTCGTAATTATGCGTGACGCCGACGCCATCCGATGTCGGCAGATCGCTCCCAAATTAACAGGCGGCTTATGCATCGCGATCGCTCGTGAGTTGATTCATTTGATCCCGCAATGCCGCCAGCTTTCCTTCAAACTTTTCAAGAATCATCGTATCAACCGGTCCTCGCGCCGCCCTAGATCTCTTCCTACTCCTATACGTAGTAGTCATCCGCGAATCGATGACTCCAAGGTACGTTAACCCCAAGGCCTCGCGTGCGACTGGTGCTCCTTGTTTCCAGTGGTCGAGAGTATATCCTTCTCCCCGTCCGCTTGGAAGGAGCCTTGGGAAGTTTGGGCATAATTCACGCCGCAAGATGTCATCATGTTATTATAGACACTATGAAGTTATGGACTTATTAACAACTAGGTAGTTCGACATACTTACCACACATTGAGACACTTCCGTCCGCCGTTTGTGAAAGAGATGTCGCTCAAGATGAGACTTTGCCCTCGCTTAACCAAAGCTAGGAACGCTGGTCTGTGACATTAGGAAACGCGCTCTCCTCCTCCGTCGCCCATTCGTCGATTTACCGCGCATCGAGTGGTGCCGAGTATGTGCGATAAGTGTTTCATGTCCGTGAGATTTGTGCGCCGCACTTTCCTCGTTAAATTCAGGCGCCATCTTCATAGCAACAAAGGCGCCCCATATTTTCCATGTTTACCTCGCAAAGGGTGTCTGACCCGTGTTCACGTACTTCGTGACAAGAATGCTCTTGAAGGTCCTCCACGATTTATCGATCGTGAGCATCGCCGTCCGCTCCACGCGCGCCATGTCCGCTTCGATAGTGTTTGTAAATGTTCTCGCCCACGCTTCTCGCTTCTTTCGCCGATCCTTCCACCTTGGTGTGGTGATGGGGACCGCTTGCTGCAAGTATCCCGCACATGGACCGAATCTCGCTAAGCTCTTGGGACGCAAAGAGACCCCAAACTCACCGACTCCGTGATGACCGGTCCGCCCACAGTGCATCTTCGATTCTCCCGTGCCATCTCGCCAGATCATTATCGTCGATTTAATTAGGCGTGAAGATAGCACCTCTGTCATTTGCGCTGCCGGTGACGGCGGTGAAGACGGTGCCTCGCCATCTCGCGCATCGCGACGGCGCGAAGACGGTGGCTCGCCATCTCGCTTACTTGCTATCTATATAATTTACATATGCATAAATATGAAACAATAATTAATTCCAACATAGATCATTATGAATAGAGCATAGTTCCCTAACCAATTAAATGACACAATAGTCATAAGACTAAGAAAATCACTTAAGTCATTTAAAAGGAACAATATGCACATCACACACACACACACACACACATATATATATATATATATATATATATATATATATATATATATATATATGCAAAGAGACAAAGGTACTATATGTTGAAATACTCACAACGACCATGGTACTCAAAACCATCAAGAAGATCAATAGACAAGACACGAGGGAGGACAAATTAACATAATCAAATGTATAGATAGAACTCGAGCCCATCTTTGCCTAAGTTTACATCATCGAGCCCGACACATCGAGTGTACCATTTGCTTCATGCCATGGAGGATTGGCATGAAGCAAAGGTACACTCAAGTGTATCAGATCGATCGAAGAAATGCTAAACAAAGGTTTAATGCTTCATGTACGTAAGACTAGCCTTTAATGAAGACATAGAAACAAAATAGAATCAAGTAATATTGTAGAGCTCAAAATTCACTATGAGAACAAAATAGGATGATAATCAATTTCATTGTATGAATAACTTCAACATATTCATTATGAGAACAACTAAAAACAACATGAAGCTACAAATAAGATTGCTCAAGTGTTCTCAGTTGACAAATTGCATAAAACATAGTCTTTGCAATCTCAGTCCTCTATCAAAATCTCTTCACCAATCAATTTTGATAATTACAAAACAGATCTTGAGCTCAAACTACAACTTTATCATATGTCAAGTTATCTCAGAGTAGCAAAGCTTAAACTTAGTGAAATTAAATCACCAAAAAAAGACATAAAGCATTCTGTAAATGCAACATCTAATCATATACCTTCAAAATAATTCACAAATTTATATCAACAATAAGCCTAATTGATGATTGAGAATAGAAATACAAATATCTCACAGTAACATACAAGTGTAATCTTAATTCGCTATAATTGAAAATAAAGAGTATAAAGGCTACTAATTATAATCGACCATATAAAGCAATATGCTTAAGCTCAAGTCTTGTTTCTAATTATCTATTTGATTTCAGATTTCGACTATCATCATAGAGAACATACAAGTGTAATCTTAATTCCGCTATAACTGAAAACAAAGAGTATAAAGGCTACTAATTATAATTGACCATATAAAGCAATATGCTTAAGCTCAAGTCTTGTTTCTAATTATCTATTTGATTTCAGATTTCGACTATCATCACAGAGAACATACAAGTGTAATATTAATTCCGCTATAACTGAAAACAAAGAGTATAAAGGCTAATAATTATAACTCACCATATAAAGCAATATGCTTAAGCTCAAGTCTGCTTGTAATTATCTATATGATTTCATATTTCGACTATCATCACAGAGCATCATCGTAACTCTCTAGGAGTAAGGTGATGGTTTATGACGGAAACCATACACCCTTCACCAACGTGCTCGATATAGCTTGTTTAGGTTTTGCTTCTACTTCTTCAAAGATAAAGCCACCGCATACCCGGGCCGCATGTGGGAAGACACGAGGATGGCAGACGCCATGGTCGGGTCCTGGTCCAGAGTATAATAAAATACATTAAGCAAGAAACGGGTAGAGAAGCGGTATTTTTACTAACATTGACAACACATTTGGACCAAATAGAGAGAACACAGAAACACACGTGCGATAGATAGTAAACTTGATATCAATATGTAGTAATAGGTCGAACGGTATGTGAATCACCGTTAGCATGCGATAAGGTCCCGCCATCCATGCAAGTTTGAATGTCCCAAAAGCCACCAAGGATGTTGCCTTTTCATGATGGAGCAGTAGCGATGCCGAACATGGTGTTCGCAAATGGTGGTTGGAGAATCTCATACTAGTTTTTTTTCTCGTAGGTAGTGTCGAACATGACGACGCCTCCGGTCGCCAGATTTTGCACCGGCACCGCGTGACTCCGTAAGAAAATTTTCACAACACTGCTATCATCCGATCAGATGTTGTAGTTGAACTTGTCGCTCTACAACCGACACTTTTGAAGAAAGCCATTAGCTTGTTCACACCATCGGTGTGATTAGCGACGCCGCAACCTTCCTAGGTTAGTCAAGACAATGGATGGTAACTAACGCTAAATATACACCAACATGGCAAGTAATAATGTGAATAAGGAAAGGATGAAAATTTGTTACGATTACACAAGTACAAACAATGATGTGACATAGTAAAACTCGTTATGTTGTCCCCGTGCATCTCTGATAAAACGTTCATCATAGCGTTCTAAGGGACCCTGCCATTCTGCATAGTATCGACGAGCTGCATCAACGAGGGATCAAAGTTCTTATGTGACTGCATGAACACGACCAAGGATGGTGTCCTAGCGAGTGGATGGTTGTGCTCCAACATAATCCGCTTGATGCATATGGAGCCATCTTTCGGGCTCTTAGGCAGCTTCACGAACGCCTTGCACCCAATCCTCTTGGAAGTCTTGTTACGTTCACGCTCCTTCTCTGGCATGTAGAAGTCGTCTTTCCCCTCCAGAGTGCAACATAACACTTTGATCATTTTTCTACTCCTATTCTTTTTGATGCCAAAACCAACAAGTTGCATGTATCAGCAGTAGAATTGGTAAGCAACACCCTTATTATCGAGCTTCTTGCAGACCTGAGGCACCATATGGTCGGGACGCCCTCGTCCCGACATTAGTAAAACATGCTAACAAAGTAATATACAACAAAAAACAAATAAATAACTCTAGATATAACAGTAAAACATTGAAGAGTGCAAAATAAAGTAAATGGACAACATACTGGTAGTAAAAAATAGGCACAAAGACCAGTAAAACACACATACGTGGGTGTACATTCGATTGGCGTCGGGTGTCCTCATCTCGCTCGGTGAAATAGTGGGGGGTTGCATTTGGACCGAGGCATGGAGGAGAGGATCTCGGTTGGGGGGGCGGGAGGGCTTATAGCCAAGGGTACCATGTTTACTAGTGGCGTAACCATCTGGGTAGCCCACCGTTCTGTCGGGCATGGCATTAAATGTCGGGGGGAATTTGCACGCACTAGAGGAAGATGTGACTGACATTGGCGATAGAGAATGAGCACAGTCTAGCTGGGTTCCTCCGCGCCCGTGGGGTGGACGTCCAGTAGTAATTGTCGTCAGAAGGGAGTAGTCAGAACAGATCGCTGGAGGGTGGCGTGGCAATGGGGGAAGCTATAATGATCGGGTGCACGTGGGGAGGGGGAGGCGGGGGCAGATCTTATAATCGGTTACGTTGGGAGCGTGTTTAATGGGATCCATGGGATCGCCCACCTTTTTTATTGCTCGACGCATGGGAGGACATGCGGGCTTTTTTTTTGTCCCGACGAATGGGGATCGAGTGATCATATCGATAAGTTTGTCTTACAATAAAACTCATTTTGGTGTGAAGTAAAACTCGTCAATAGGTTTGGTAATTAGATACATATCCACGATAGTAAAAATTCTTGCACTTATAGTAATTCAGCTGGGAAAAATAGTAAACCTCATTGCACGTAGTAAACGGGCGAGAGGACAGCAAACAATAAGTGAGTCTGCAATAAAAATAGGATGGGTACATGTGAGTCTACTGGTAGTTTTGTTACCACCGCACCAACGGTTATTTGGTTTTACTGTCGATTTCGGGAGTAACAGTTTTTTACTGCCAATTTAGGTGACGTGCAATCTTCTTTTTCCTATCAATTTCATCGACAATTGTTTTGATATTTTGTTTTACTGTCAGATTGGGCGATATAGAGACTTTTACCATCGATCTTAACGCGTGCGCATGTGTTTTACTGCATATTTAGCGTGTGAGGCATGGGTGCTGGCGCGCTGTACGTAGTGCGGGGGATCGTGGGCTAGCGCGCCACGTGTAGCGCAGCCACCGTGGCCCATGCACACAATAGCTATTTAACGCGCGAGCGCTAAATAGTGCTACCTTATATAGCGACACCCGCACTCTCCCGCCGAGACCGATAAGAAAATCCACATGCACACATCAAAATAGCAAGAAATGACTCGATGGCCCACGCCTCCCATGCATTGTGCAAAGACGCCAAAGACCACGCTCACGATCAAGACCAAGAAGAAAACCTCGCGTGTATCACAAACAATGCTGAAAAAGCTCGGTATCTTTGTAAATCGATAGTAAAATATCCAAACGCACAGAAAAGCGATGAAAATTTTATGGTAAAATGATTGCACATCACCCGTGGCATTAAAAAAACATTTTATCGTCGCTTCGTTGATAAAGATGTGATCGTATTTTTTGGTTGTTGTTTTACTATGAAAAACACGCCGCGTTATTGATCTATTGAATGTTATCGTGATTCGTGATCATTTCATCGTAAATGATACCTAATATTACTTCGAGAGGCACGTCATGTTACTGCTGTAAACTTGCTTGCATTTTATGTTTTTTGGTAATTATTGTAAGTGTGGTAACTTTTTACTGCTGTTTGAAAATGACATTACTGGTGTACCCCATTGAAAAAACATGTCTTTACTTTCATTACGCAGTTCTTTCGTAATCATACGCTTTATCGTAAAAGTAACGATATTATCACAAGAATGTAAGAATTAACAGGATATTAGGCATAAACTCAAAAAAACTACTTCGGCTTGCTGCACAGCCTAAACTTCTCTAATGCATCGGGGAGGGGCTTCACATTGTTGACCTTGTGGAACAACAGATATAACATCGCTTGGCCCCGCACTCATTCCCCTTCTCCTACGTGCACATGATAAAAGGGTCACATGTCGACACCAATATATTTGAAAGAATTCTACATGTTGCGGGTGGTGGAAGTTCCTACCATTTATCCGAGTGTCCAAAGATCGAGCTTTTGCCATCCCAGAACTCCAAGTGCTTCATTATGGAGAAAGCACTATCGTTCTCTAGAACCTGCTTTAGCATCTGCATGGTGTGTACCCTCCAGTTCATGATGATCGGGAATTTACCACTAGTCATGAACTGCAGTGCTACGCATAGAAGAGAGATGATCCTTTTCCTCACTGGGTCATGATGGTCCTATGCTTTTGTGCACTTCTGCTTGTAATCGTTGGAGTCCAGCACTTCCATGCACTTTTGCACTATGTTGAAGCAGTAAACGAACCAGTGCTAGTTGTGTAGAACTGGTAGGAAGAGCTGCAAGGGAATAAAAACTCGTAAAGTACACGTTCGGTTAAAAAAAGGACTACACGATGTACGATATTTACTGTATGTGCATCGTTAGATAGGAATTACTTACCAGCTTTACGCGCATGATGTCCACCCCCGCGAGATGCTCCTTCAACATGCTCATGACCTGCTCACCATCAGATCGCTTCGCTTTGACGCACTTTTTACGCTTAGCGCTTTTGTCGATGGGCATAACACAATATTTTAAACTTTACCTGGCACGATGATAGGCTTTACTGCTATGGGAGTAAACATTTACAGTAAAAAAGGCTTTAAAGTGAAAAAACACCTTACCGTCAGTTTGATCAAGAGGAACGCCCTGTACCCATTGCTTTTAGGCCTCGTGTTGGCGCTGCCTTGGCGCAAGCACTGGCGAATTGAGAGCTAAACATGTCTTCAATTATCTATGCATCCTGAATGACTCGCCATGTCTTTTCTAGTGGCCGCTATCATTCCATCGCTGGACTAGAGCAGCAAGGCTACTACCAAAATGTCGCTCGTGTTAGCAAGAAACATAAGTGTACCTCACTAAAAGGTAAAAACAAATGGGCGTGATAAAAACGCTTGTCGATCCCATAAACTCTCTACTAACAGAGAATTATAACAACATTTATGTATTGGTAAAAAGTGTGGCGATATTCTCCCACCTTTTGAGTTTCTATCGTTGCATATCGCTTCCTCGCCTCCATGGCCATGGCGACGCACTTCGCCACCTTATGTATAGCTTGAATGGCGACACTAGCTTGTCGGGTGCTTTTGTCACCTCTTCCCAAATGCACCAGTCGTCGCTTCTGCCTTTGGGCCGAGGGAAGAACTATTTTCCTAATAGTGGTCTTGTCCACGGAGATGCCTTTTTGTCACCGCTGTGCCCATCACCTTTGCTTGCCTAGGATTAGCGAGTTTCATCTTGAACTTTTGTATGGCGCGACGTCCCGTAGTAAAAAAGACTCAAGTTTTATCAGATCATACTTTTCTTTATCGAAAGTTATCGAATGAGTTACCGCTATGAACCCTGCCTTTGCCACGCTGGGTCTACCCGGCAGTCTTTACACATTGGTAGGCACCTTCACCGCCTCCTTTGGCCGGAGAGATGCCTAGGTGGGTCCGTTGTTCTCTTTCACTAGTTCCTGTGGTTAAAAAAGAACCATGTTTTACTGTCATGTGTCCAACCAATTATTTTATGTGTCGTCACATAATACTGCCAGTGGCCAAGATATGTATCTTTGGCGTGCTAACGCTCGCTAGCCACGCGCGCCTCCTTGACTTTGCTCGTGGTGGTAGGAGTCTCTCTACCTCCTTTACTATCGGCGCCCTCCGGCGACTGCTTTCACTACCTTTATCGCCCTCGCAATAAAAATAGATCGAGTTACTATCAAAAGTAAGTAAAATTACTTCTTTCCTACTCATGTTTTATCACGTCATTACCTCCATATGCTCCTTTATCATAGGGCGCTCTAACGAACATCGATGGGGCCTCGCATCGCCTCTATGATGAAAAAGTATTAGATAAGAATTACTCAAAAGAACAACCAACCTTACTTAACCATACGTACACATTTTATTGTGTTTAGTACCTCGCTTTGCTCGATTGGTGACAAGAACTTTGGCCCACCGCAGCAGCCGCTCAATTGGGCATGCGAGCGAACGCGCAGGTGTATCCCCGGATCGCCGCTTCCATTGAGTATACTATGTGGTCAACACTTTACTTGAGGTCACCACCCAGCACGTGTCTACACGAGAACATTACACTACATCAGTAAATTACTATGTGTTGCTTTACTTTTTACTGTGTTGGGAAAACGTAATTACTACATACACCTTAATCGCTTTGTTGTGTTTTCTTTATCAGTTTACTATGTTTGTTGTACTTTTACTATGTATAATGTGTATATTTACTACACATAATACAATGTTTTACTGTGATGCGGTGGCATACCTTGAGATCCGTCGCCCTCCAACTCTTCTTGAGTTAGAGGGAACAACGTCGATGCTGGGACATAGAGAGGACCTCTTGGATGCACCGGGGGAGCGACGATGCTGATGCCAGCATTGTTCCAGCCAGAGTGGCAAGCTCAACCGGTGTCCGGCACCGGCGCGACAACAGTCTCTCAGATTCAGAGACGCGCGCGGGGCCGCTGCTCCAAACAGGCGGTGATGGTAATGCTGCAGCCGAGATGACATTATCAGCAGGCGTAGGGGCTCCGTCGCCACGACCGATGACAGTGACGCGGCTACGGCTAGGATTGTGGTCTCCTCCTACGTCGGCTGTGTTGAAGTGTTCGGGAACACTATGTGTATCGCGATGGGGATTGGGATCGCGCGCTCCAAAGCCTACTCCTTCTTACTGCTTTTCACCATTTTTTCCCCACCTACGCGGGACACCGATCCAGACGTATCTGCTGGCCCGAGCAGCTTCCAGATGACACAAACGACCTTCGTTTGCGCTGTCTTTCTGATGCACCCTCTAAACCTGCCCCATGGCCTTCTTCGCCTGCCTCATCACCCTCCTGGCCTCATCATCAAACTTCTCCAGTGCCTCCATTGCCACGTGCCACTTCCCCTTGCCCAATGATCCTAACGCGTCGTCAAGTAATGCGCACAAGCTTGGGAATTGCCCCGCGGCAGGATGAATGGGTAACTCTGATAGGTGCGGCATTGCCATCACGCCGTGCTAGTAGCAGGTCCCCTCCTTGCTCTTAAATTGGCCATTCAAACGATATGAGTGAATTACTATGGTATATGTTGCACATTACTGTAAAGAACATCTTGTTTTATCGCTAAACGCCAAGACAGATAAAAACCACTCACACCGAAGCTTGCAAACATGTTGCCACCGCTCGAGGCCTTTGCCCTTCTACCGCAATGATCTTGTCGACAAGCGAGGCCTTGAAGTTTGTGGCACATGGGGTCTTGACAACGTTGATGCTGTGGATGCATCTCATGTTAGCGATGTAGTAGATTTTTCAAAAACATTTCACTGTTTGTTAGTGTTAGTATTACTAAAGTTGGAGCATGTATTTACTATAAGCAATAAGTTTGATATATGCAAATCACTTTTACTGGTATGCGTGATCTATTTTACTGATATGTGATGATTCTATTTACTATGTTCATGTCTACTTATTTTATTGCTTGTTAGTGTTTATTTTACTAAAAGTTGGATCATATTTTTATTGTGTGTGGTAGGCTACATTTTTTGTGCGAGCCAAATTATCGTGTGTGCGAACTGCTTTACCGTAGTAAGATTACTAATTATCGTGTTCTCGCTTCACATATTTTATCGCTTATCATTGTGCAAAATATTGAATGCAACGATTAAGTTTATCGTGGGACTTACAAGCACGAAGGTGGTGCATCCGTTGATAGACTTGGTGGTGCCATCCTTCTTCTTGTTCTTGTTGAGGATGGATTGCCTAAGGTCACAATGAAGGCCTTGCACCGCTTGATGTCGGTGAATTTTTCCAAATCCTTCGTAGCGCAGCATCCTTCCCGCTATGTTGATGTTGGTGGTCGGAAAAGGAGCTTGCTAAATACAATGAGGAAGAAACACCTCATCGTTAGAGCGCCCGTGCCTCCGGATTTTATACGCAAGCATCAACATCGAGGTCTTGATGTTGAGTTTTGTTGTACCCCGAGCGCACGCTTCACCGGCTAGCTCTGAGGTCCCTACGACTGGGTCACCATTGGTGTGTCACCGCCATTGTAGGGGATCCCGAGGACGCACTTCACTATGTGAGGTGTGATTTGATGCTTCTTCACGCCAAGATTAAGACCATCTCGATCGGGTTAATCCCGCCCATTAGGAAGCACAACATATCCCTCCTCCGCAATACCTCAAGGTTGAACATCGCAGGCCGTCAAATCCCATCCTCGTGACTCATTCATCTACCCCAACGCCGCCTTGTCGATGGTGGCGACGACGTGGTGTTGGTGATATGCCCTAGAGGCGATCATAGAGATGATTGTATCACGCCTATGTTTATGAGTTATTAAATAAATATTATTATGTTCCTTGAATGAATTATCGCTTATAAAGATCAACAAGTATATGACTTGTTGGTGAAGCTCTTTAACTTATATGATATCATTCTAAATGTATCCTCGATCATATGTCACTAGTCAAACACTAGTGACTTATCGACCAACACATGTATTGATTGATGACCATATTTCACCAATATGGATATAGGGATATCGATTCGATAATGTGAACACATGTTACGTAACATGGTATTGGATTGACCCACCTTCGTAAACTATTGAGATTATTATGATTCTATGTGTCATCGCTGGTCTCAAGAAATGATGATGTATAATCCTTACACTGAGATCAAGATAGTTTCTTACATGTGTAATAGCACTCTTAGGGGTTGCCAAATGCTACTCAGAACTAGGTAGTCATAAAAGTAGCTGGTATGCTATAAAACACGCGAGGAATGTGACTGTGGATATGGATTTGCCTCTTAACATAACAAGAGAGATATCTCGTGGATCGTGGATATGGATTTGCCTCTTAACATAACAAGAGAGATATCTCTGGCCCTCGATGTGGTCTGATAAAGAAAGTGCATGGCTACACCACCGTGGTCAAAAGTTCGACCACATGAAGTTGTTCGACACTCATTCGAGAATGTATTGAATAGCCTATGGATAACAAAACATCTCACCCGGAGTTCAACCAGATATCGTGAGGCAAAGGGAGAATACACGAGCTAGTCATTCGGCTTTGATCAAACACGGACTAGTCATATGGAGATACAAGCTGGTCGTAGACTGGCCGAATATAATCACTGAGTGGTCAAAACATGTTCGTAAGGAGTTACAAACTGGTCATGACCTAATATGAATTGGTCATTTAGAGATACGAGCTGATCGCAAGTGATAAGGACCTGGTCATAGATCATATTGCATTAAGATTTGTCCGATATAATTTGTGTGTATTCGAGAATCATTATGTCCTGCTAGGAACCGCAAAACGACTCGTGGTCAGAAAGGGTTTTCGAGTCACAATCGATTACTCATGAACCTACAGGGTCATACACTTAATGGGTTGAAACAAATGTGTTCGGATAGGATCCATCATGGGCTCTATATAAGGAGATGCTTGAGGCTATTAGGGGTCATGTGATACACGTGAGTTGTTCCACCGAAACCCTAGCCGCCATCTTCCCGAGAGCTCTTCCGTGCGAATTGGTGCTAGCACACTGTCGGGATCCAGAATTACGATTCTGGAACCCTCTGTGTATACTGCACTAGTCCAGATCACGCTTAGTGCACACAGGTTAACACAAAAATATCGATCCACACAAGCGATAAATAAAGTAAACGATTAGTTTGAATAACAAATAAGGGTTTTGACCTTATGGTCGAAGTTTACACTTATTAAGCCACGCAGAGCTAATAAGAATAAAGCAAAGAATGAACGGAAAACTCCAGCCAGATCCCACCAATTCACCACAGTACCGATCGATCCACACTTAACGAACGATCACCTTCGAACTCCTCCTCGAAAGCAAAGGACTCCTCCTCTTCGTAGGTTTGGACGCAAGTTTTACAACAAGCGTGAGTACACAACCGCACTCACAAATCATACCACGTAATGCAATGTATAGATGCAGCTTATTCCAAAGAAAAGGCTTCGTGGTTCTTTTGCATAAAAGCAACATTTGCAATTGAATACGAATAATAGATTGAAAGCATAATTCAAAACAAATAGACAATATTAATTTAACATTTGTTTTCACAAAGACACACAACTAAACAGATTATTTCACATAGCCATATGATTGAGGTCACACAGCTCCCATCCCAACATTTTATGAAACTACCTCGTGGTGAAATCCCCGAGCATGTCCATGATCATGACGCGCTATTCGAATAGATTGTTTAACACTGCAGAGGTTGTACACTTTACCCACAAGATACAATTAGTGTAGCAAGCACCAATCGTGAATAAAACAGTTTGGAAACTTCATCTCAAACATTGACATTCCCAAGTGCTTACAAACCGCTATACCACCACATAGAATTGATATAACACACACCGGGACGTGGGAAGACGAATCGCCCCGCGATGCAACCACTAAGTAGTCACACCTCCACCCCGCCACACACCCTAACCTATCCACCGAACATCAATGCCGAGAATCCATAACTTACTAAGTTAGGCCCGCCCCATACCAAGCATGTGGTCGACAAGAAGGCTCGCTCAATGGCGCACAAAGTTAAGTCCTTAATTGACCAAGGCAAGACTTCCATTTTCTAACTAAGTCACAAAGACCATCATTCCCATCACATAGACCACCATGTCACACGCCTCCACCACTTACCTCGCCTAAATCCTTACCACCTGCTGGTTTTAGTGCAACACATGCCATCACGAAGTAATAACACATAGCACACAGCTTACGCAAAGTTCCATAGTCACTTAGTCATAATTAATATTTTCAACTTACATATGATTTGAGACTCGTAGCATGGCTAAGCAACCAGATCAGATCTAACCAACCCACGCTGGTGCTATAATATTACCAACTAATAACCAATCTAGGTGACAAGGAATTATGACATACAAGGCCAAAGTGTGATAGCAATTTGGATAATAACTATGCCCAAAGCATTTAAATAAATAATTAAAGTAGAATGCATTAATTTAACACAAAGTAATTTGAAAACTGGGTTCAAGATGATCAAAGGTATGACTTGCCTTGAAAAGGTCTATGTACTGGTCTTGATCTTGGGGTGCTCCTTCTTCCACAAAATTTCCGACGAATCGACGCCTCACTCGCAAAACTAAACAAAAACAAACAAAACAAATAAATAATAGAGGCAAACAAGCTCCAAAAATTAAATAAAAATCTCAGATAAATAGAGCTTGAATTTAGACAAATTTAGAAATTTGAATGGGCTCAATCTGAGTTAGGATACAAAAGTTATGAGCTCTGAAGTTTAAATCTAAAAAGAAACCCTAATTTGGATTTTCCGAATTTCCAATTACTTTTCTATTGAAAAATCAGATTATTGCGCAACGTCAGCGCCACCTCGTGATTTCGTAAAAGATAAATAAAGAAAACTCGATATGGGGCCCACACGCCGAGACACGCGCCACTTGAGACTGGCCTACCGAGCCTCGGCTCGAGACCGTGGATCGCCACGCGGCGCATACATGGGCGATGACCGGTGCTACGATGCGACACGGAGGCATGGGCGATGACGCGGCTCGAGGTGGCTCCGACGCGGACGGCAATGAGCGGCGGTGCCGGGAACCAAGGGTCCCGCGACCATGCGGCACGGCGGCGACGGATGGCACCAGGAGGTAGAGGGGATGCGGGATCTCATCGATGTGCTCACGGTGCTCGGTGACGAGGGCGGCGGCGAGCTCGGCGAGGCGGAGGCTCGCTCGACGGCGACGGCTGAGGAGTTCTCCCGGCGGCGACGGCAGCCTGAGATGCGGCGACGCGCCATCCCGAGGGTGGGGTCCGGTGGCGCGAGGGGACCGAACGGCGGAGCGGCGATGGTCGCTCGCAAGAGTCAAGACGGCGGCGACTAGGCTCTCGGCGCGCCGGCGGGGCGCTAGGGTTTTCGGGCGGGCTCGGTGCAGGCACGAGGATCCTGGCTTTAAATAGCCCTAGGAGGCGAGTCCGCGACGACACACGCGCGCGGCGCAAAATCGGGCGGCAGCGAGTCCGCTTG
Source organism: Ampelocalamus luodianensis (assembly GCA_036346255.1). Taxonomy (NCBI): domain Eukaryota; kingdom Viridiplantae; phylum Streptophyta; class Magnoliopsida; order Poales; family Poaceae; genus Ampelocalamus; species Ampelocalamus luodianensis. The sequence continues at coordinate 72,755,905 of CM070622.1, read as the reverse complement.
AAGACGCATTGACGCGACGCGGCCGGGGCCCACCTGTCGGCGATGGCGCTCGGCGCGCGCGCGCGCGGCGACGCGGTGAGAAACGGACTCAGATTCGACCGCCCGCATCTAATCGAACGGTCCACAATCAAGAGAACGATCGAACTTCCGCCATCCCGCGTGATCTTAGCCGCCCAACTTTGATCGAACGGCGGGACGAGCAGGCTCTGGCGAAAGAGAGAGAGAGGCGACATGCGGCCCGCATGTCGCTGGAGGCTGATGCGCGCGAACCGGGCCGGAAGCGGCCGTGGCGGAGGCGAGGAATGGGCCGGGGAGATTCGGCCCGAGAGAATTTCCGAGATTTTTAATAGTTTTTCTAATTTAGAAAATACCAGAAATTCAAATAAGCAATAGAATATAGCAAATGAACTCAGAAAAATTCTAGAAAAATCTAGAAAATATATCTGAGCACATAGAACCCAAATAAAATAGTTTTGGCTATTGTTCCACTTGGGATTATTCACATTAAATGTTTTTTGATTGCAAAGTCCAATATTAAGCTTTTGAATTAAATTCAAATAAAATTCAAATGGTAAATTTTCCCTACTAACTATTTAAAAGATTTTTTTAAGCTCAGAAAATTGGGATGTTACAAACACCGACGTACGGTGTTCCTTCCCTGAATGTGTGGATACCGTAGAGGTGTATTGTGGTTTCTGTTGTGCTTAAGGATGATCCACGACTTCGTGAGGATCACGATTGGTTGCTGGACGATCGACTACGCTAGACGATCAACTACTATGGACAATCAACTACGACCACTATATCGACGCACTCTTCGTTGGATCAGCTATCTAACTCTTCTTCCGCTGTAATCGCGATCCGTGGTAACGATTTGTGATCATCTACTTGCTTGGCTTCTTGGTTTACGTGATAGATTTTTGAATTGCTAGCTAGTGTATCCTACCCGTATCCCTTCACATGGGTAGGAGCGCACGTGATGCACGTCGTCCAAGGTCCCTTCCTCCTATTGCTCGAGCTCGCATTCTAGCATAACATCATTTTACCGCCGTTATAGCTAAATAATTACTTCAATCATAACTCATGTTTAGCGTTGATGTAAAAAAACATTTGTCAGTGATATTATCAAATTACTATAAAAAGAATGAGCATTTACTATTATATGTACACAAACTTAGCATGGTAGTCTCGGGGGCGGGCTTCTCGTGAGGGGGCATGGTGATATGTCCTCTGTCGCGAGCACCACTGTCTTCCTCTTCTTCCTAGGCTGTTTCTTCCGATAAACATTCACACGAGCGATACGATAGGTGCATATGAGGCTATGGGATGTGCTTGGGAGGGGTCCAAGTAAATCTCCATTGCTGTCTGACTTGCCTCGATGGTGATCATCCTCACCTTGGAGGGTACGTCGCTGGATGTCCTCATTTACTGCCAAAGCGGGGTTACAAGTGAAAAAAACAAAAGGGGAACTCAGAAATTATCGCATGTGAGGAGTTGTTTACTTGAAATTTGCAGAGAAAACTATGGCAAAACGCTTGAAGAAATCACCCTGGGGATGTAAAGATTATGAAGTTTGGAGATAATTTACTGTGCGGAATCCTAGAAAAATCCACTCCGCGAGAGAAGAAAACTTCAAACTAAAGAAGACAAGGGTATTCTCTAACCTTGTGGGTGTGGGGGGTAAGAGGGTGCTGAAATGAAGATTACCTCTACTCCTGCTGGGAATGCGGGCCGGTAGAGCTAGCTGAAGACCTTGTGTTTTTCATTCCTTTGAGGGTTGAGCGTGCCGCCGAAAAGAGAAAATACGATTTGCTATAGTGTGGGGGAAACACCCGGACGATGCGGCCGCCACGCATGTAATATACACAAATTCTGTGCCCATTCAAAAAAGGAAAAAAACCCAAGCAGCTATACGCAGTAAACAAAAGTATATATTAATGCATATTACGCTTAGTATTGCTGCAATATAACTTTTACAACAATTCTTGAGTGTGTTTATTGTAAGGTGTTGTAAACTTTACTATTGTCCAATTGATTCCTTAATTATCAGAATGATATCTTAGTTTACCGACAGAGTGTGTTATTATCCGCTATAAAATGCATGTGAGCGGAGGTTCTATTAAGCATCAGCCAAACGATCTCTTAAACGCATCAATGCCGCTTCGGCTCCCTGATACGTCTCTTCATCTCACGCGTTGAAATCACTTCTTGTTTTATAGAAATGACCATTTGCCACCGAGAATGAATCCTCACATTGCTCTACCCTCAAGCAGAAACAAATATAATTTTAAAGAAATGGCTCCCACTCTTCTTCCCTATCGCCAACATTGATGTCCTACTCGACCATCCTCGCATTTGAGCACCTCTCCGCCGTATGCTAGTGGATGCCGCCAAGGACATTGTTCCAACAATGTCCTCCTCCTCCGCCCAAGGTTCTCTTGGGGAACGCGACGGCCACCTTCCGCCGTCTTGACATCCTCCTCCACTGCGTCTTTCGGGTGGTCTCCCTCTCCTGGAGAGCTAACATCGCCATCGACGTGGTCCTCCAGAATGACGTTATATGTCTCCAGGAGGAATACTGTCACTTCGACGGCTACATCGAAACAGCGAGCGAGCGGGTCGACCAAGCTGAGACCCCTCGATCTAGGGAAGACAGCCTCTGGGTGCATTTTGACTTGGTCCTTGAGTCAGAGTGTCTTTGGGTGACTCTCCAACGAGCACGTCAATGGGTGGACGTGTTTTGGGCTACCTACACTGACCCTGATCCCTCTGATGCTGACAACGTCGCCTATGAAGTTTTGAAGATGGAGATAGCAGTCTACTTGTGTTGTTAGAAAACTTGATCTTTTTATTTCTACTTTTAAAAAAAATTTGTAACAAGCGACTGGCCAGGCTGTTTGATCATATATAAATACAAAAAAAAGAAAAAAAATCCAGTTTGGACTTGTAGTTACTATCTATGTTGAACATTTTAACTGAATAACGTGTTTTATATTACTGTCTTCTATATATACACCTCGTATAACGACATTAATGACCGTGAAAAACAAGTCATACATATTTACTTGTGGGAACATTCAATTTTACTATTCTACAAATGCCCATTTACGACGTTGGAACTACACAAGAAACAACTCCGACACAATTACCTTACGATATCTATAGTTTACTATCCTCGCACAATCTTTTTATCACACAAAAGATAGCTTGTCCACAAGTGTTGTGTAGTGGTAAAACCGGGAGATGACTACTGTTCAAGCCATTATATTTTACTATCGAAGAACAAGCTCAAATAGCCACGCTCCCAAAAACGCAAAGAAAGAGACACACAATTCATCGTTATAACTTCTAACATTTATCGTCGAATCGAGTTCTGCGTGGATTGGCTATTCGCCCGCAACCGTGTTTGATGTGTAACATCCCAAGTTTTGGCTTGTGTTTCAAATGTAATAAAATTTTAGAAATTAAAACTTTTCTTACATCTTGTATTTCTTGTAAAGGAATTATGGAAATACAAAGTCACAAGTCACTTTCACCTAAATCTTGCCATTCAAAAACTTTCTTGTCAAATCTTGTGATCATTCTCTAGAAATATTTTTCCTAAATTCCAGGGATGTTGTGTGACCCCTCTCAAAATTTCACAATTTTTAGAAATTGTTTGAATATTTTTAGAGGATACCCAACCTGCTTGAATTTCACCAAACCCTAGCTCAAGACTCACAGAAGTTTTGGAGAAAATGCACCGCATAAAACCTCTAAAAATTTTATACAAGGTCAATATCTTAGTTAGCAAGCTCAGGAAAATTTCAGAATTTTTGGAGTTGTTTTGCTACCTTAAACAAATCCCCAAAGTTCAGCTCAATTTAAAACCCTAAATTTCGAACCCTAGCTTGAGTCTGACTCGGGCTCGAGTCAGACTCGAGCTCAAGTCATGTGACTCGGTCGAGTCAAGTCGCCCGACCCGCACTGGGGCTCGACTTTAGGCCGCATGCGTGTCGACTGTTAGAACTCCATCTGGCGTCCACGCTTGTGGAAACCTTCAGACCGCGAGCCGCCGATTCTCGAGCCGCTGATCTTGATCCAACGCCACGATCTCCCCGCCGCTTAAACCTCCGGAGCTCTCGAGCACTCGAGCCGTCCGATTCTAATCTAGGGATCACGACCACCCCGCCGACCTCCTCTGCTCTCTTCTTCCTCGCGCCAGACGCGGCGGCGAGCCATGGCAGTGGGTGGAGCAAAGCTCGTCACCTCGCAGGCCCGACAACGGCTCTGAGCGCCCTTTTCAACCTTGTCGCCTTTGGCTCGACCTTTACCCGCCATCTCCGCTGCCACAAGCAGCCCCTTTTGTCCCATCGCCATTAAACCCTAGTCCTCGCGTGGCCGTTGACACTTGAGCTACTTGAGAGCCTCCGAGCCTTCCTTGAGTTCCTTCCACACTCACGCTACCTCACTCTCTCTCTGTGTGTTTGAGTGCAAACCACCGAGAGCCTCTTCTTCCGCCATTGTTGCCGCTGAGCTCCTCGTCACTGTGGTGCCCGTGGCTCTTCACTCCTTCTTTTTGCTTCACGGCTCCTCTCATCATCTTGAGCTGGTCCCTTAACTCGACTTTGGGTTGCCTTTCGCAGTGCAAATTGATCGAGATTTGGAACTTCACGCCGGCCGCGCTTTCTTCCCAACTCCCAGAAGATGCTCCCTTTTCAATTCCTCGCCTCGACCTCCTTTGGGCCATCACGAAGCATTCCTTACCAATATTTTTGCTTCGGTCGCTCAGAGCTCTTGTCACCGTTGTCGCCCTCATCTCTAGCGCTTGGCCTCCACCGCTAGTACTCCTCCGACTTCCTCGATCTCCTCTCGTGCCCCGTAAGTTCGCAATAGCCCCTAGAGCTCGAGCACTAGTTAGATTAGCCCGTGGTAGTGCTTTTACTTGTTTTCGGTTTTGCCGCAATCGCTCTCCGCTTCTCTCCGCCTCGCGGCATTTTAGGCCAGCTCCGCCGCCGAGAGTGCCCTCGTTGTGTTCACTTTAGTATTGCGCGTGTTTTGGTATTGTTGGTTCGCGCGCCGTGGTCGTGGTTGCGGAAGTCCTCGCTCGTTGTCGTATTTTTGGCAAAGTGTCGATCAGAAACCCCGTTTATTGCTTGTAATACTTAACCTTCCACCGCTCTAGTATCACAAACAGAATAACCCGTGCCTCGATGGACATATGCTTCCCAGGAATTGCAGCACACATACATCATACAAAAGCATGCATCATTTCCATACAACATAATATATCAAGTCTACCAAAAGACATACATAATAAAAGTTATTACAGAACAGCCGACCGGCCAAATGACATAAGTATTAAGAAGTAACAGCGGAAGCAAAAGATGCCATAAGATGGCTTAAGCCAAAAGACGACCGGTTAGCCACATAACACCACAGGGCAACTGACCGGGCCGCCAAGCTAATCGCCCCACACACTGCCACAGCACAACTCACAAAAGTGAGGATCTTCGGGCTCACCTTCTTTCTCTGCACACAATAAGCAATGCAGGTGAGTACAATAATGTACTCGCAAGAATTACGAGTAACAAGCCTATACATAGCTACATGAAAGTTGTATCAAAGGAAGGTTGGTTATATGGTTATTTGGACGCATAAAGCAAGTTTTATTTGCAATAATGTAATAGATCGAAAGCAATTTACAAACCAGTTTTTAAGCATTGAAATAACAGCGAGTAACAATAATTATCAAGTAACCACCTAGAAGTGACTAACCCAATAGCCACCACGTATAGCATGAATCCCTGATTCATACCACCCGTCAAGTTTTAATTTGAAATGTTGTAGTCTAACCCTTGAAAAGCTTATCCAAGCGTGTCCATAACCTAGGACGAGGCTATTCAAATAGTTTGAAACCCTGCAGGGGTGTACTAATGTACCCACACTTCAGACCGCCTTTAAGCCACATGATTTAGCACACTTCCAAAGGTATGCCGGTACGGCTAAGTCCTACGAGACATTTTCAATATTGTGAATCAACTACGAGCCGCTCGTATGGATAGAAAACCATACGCTTACATTGTAAAGCCAAAGACAACTACCCCTGGGTAAAGCTCCTGGACAACTACAATGCTCCCACACACAACCATCTCATTTTACCGTAACGCAACACACACACGCCTCTTGCGACTGTGAGCCAACACACATCAAAGTACTAAGTTAAGAGAGGTCCCATTCCCTCTAGTGTGGTTAGCACGCACAAAATGTCCGGATAATGTACTCACAAGATGTTCGGTCCTTAATTGACTCTGCACCATTCCAATCACACCCAAGAGATCACACCATCGCATCAAGCAGCCCAAGTCTAAATTGTTTTTATTTTCAGCTTTAGTTTTGCAATTTGAACATAGCACATGGCTGAAATATAGAGATCATAATAAATTGTAGTGATCATGGTTATCAACAAGTTGATAACCGCCATTTCTACCGATAGCTAGGCATGGCTAAGCAACAAACTCAGAAACTACTATGACAAGGGTTCATCCAACTAACCCAAAATCACAGCAAGATAAACCTAGGCTCAGTAGTAGAGAATAAATATTTGCCTACTGATAATGCATCTACTAGGTGAACTATCGACAATAGTTACAACAACATAGCAATGCATACATAGAATTTGCAAACAATATATTAGAATTTGAAAATAGTAGGAACAACATGATCAAATGAAGCTACATCTGTTTGCCTTGCTGGAGTGCAGGATTTGATGGCTGTGGCTCAAATTCAATGTCAATATTATCTTCGGAACCTAACGCGAAAAGGCGATAAAATCAATAAGAACGAAGAACACCAAATAACTCCAATAGCAAAAGACATCAAAATCTATTGAAATTTATACAGCAGCTAGGGAAAGATTTTAGACAATTTTAGGAACAAGAATCATGCAATTTGGATTTAGCATGCAAAAGATATAGCCAAAATACACTCTCTGAGCCTGTTAATTCACTAAATTAATTACTGGTACTGTTCATGGCGAAAATTTCTAGAATGATCTAAGGTCTGAAATTTTTATGACAGGTAGATTATGACATCCTAAGGCCAGCAAAGTTGAGTTTACTAAATTTGAAGTTATAAAGATTTATTTATGATTTTTCTAAGTTATAAATCTAGCACAAGTTACTTTACAGAAATACAACCATGTTCAAAATCTATTTTATGTTAAAGTACACTGATAGAGGAATTTAACAAAATTGATTTTTGCACAGATTGGAATTATACAGAAAAAGATATGCATTTTACAAGTTTTAATTCTATTTCTGGGATATTCAAAATTGGCAGAAATCAAGTTATTTTAGTTACAAGATTTTCTGCTACTGAAACATGCCTAAATGCATTTTTATATCAAACTTTAGTGACAAAAGAATTTATTATAGTTGGAATCACCTAAAAAGGAGTTAACATGAATTAGTTATGAGTTTTTAAAGTATTAATACAATTTTTAGTTGATAAATAAATGCTTACAAAAATAAAATCAAACTCAACGGAAATAAAACGACGTGGACGCTCGTGGGCCATTGATGTGAAATCCAACGAGCCACACGCACGGAGAATAGTGCACGCGCGCGATTCCCAAAAGGAGCCCACCGTTGGATCAAGATCCAACGGCTCACGTGGAGGGAAACATTCGGACCGATCGAATGCCTCGACCACCCATAGCCGCAGATCTCAAGATGAACGGCCGAGCGCACTCCTTCGAGAGTCCAATGCACTCGCGATCGCACCGCAGATCGAGCGATGGACGATCCGTAATGATTAGGAAACCGATGGGTCCGAACGCTTTCTAGATCCGGTCGTTGATCACAAGATCAACGCCCACGATCATCAAAACGCCACGCACGCCCCGAGAGATTAAGTGCGCCGAGGGGTTTAATGAGCGGGTCCACATGTCGCTGAGACAGGACCACTTAGGACAATGACACTACCAAAAATCGATGATTAGTAATTAATGTGTCCTAATGATCTTGCAGAGAGGTGGATTTTAAGAGATGGGGCCCCACCGACAAAGGACATACTTGTTTGCTTAGGACACATTAAATACTAGCAATGATTAGTATTTAATGACACCACAATTTGTCCTAAAGACCCCTGAGTCGCGCTTAAGGCCTACTGACCACATGCTAGTGGCTCAACGAACTGATTAAGATATACTAATTACTCCTAATGATTAACAATGATTGGATCATTAATGGTGTCCTAATGACGACAAAAACAAAGCGGATCTACGCTTGTCGCGGCGACTCAGCTACCACGTGGCGCCACTAACTATCAAAATGGATTCACAATAGGCTTGCGAACCCAATGGTGGTGACTCGCCGACGGCGATGGTCTAGAACGCCTGCTAGTCGGAAAATAGCGACGGTGACCAACTCGGCTAAAAGCGAAAATGCAAGAAAAGCTCCGCAGCAGTCCAGAGAAGCGTGTGCCAAGCATCTAAGGACTAATAAGAAGCTACCTTGACCGAGATGAGCTTCAAAGATGGTCGGAGAAGGTCCGACCACCTGGGGCTTGCTTTGACCAGAGGAAGAAGATATGAAATTAGAGACATGAGCCAAAATGAACACCACTGGTTGTCAAAATAGCTACAAAATAGCCCATATAAGCTTCATGAGCAAGCAATTGAGAAATGGAGCACTCACCGAGCCGAGGAAGAAAAGGGATAGTTTCTACTAATATGAACAAACCCCAAATTTGTCAAATCCTCGTGAATGAAACCCAAAATTAAGTGAGGGGAAATGATTAGGGCATTAAGAAGTTGAAAATGGTACAAGAATGTTTGAAGAAGAACCACTGAGCTTCATGATCCGCAATGGAGCTCTATGGGTCAACAATGGTGAGTTGGTGTTTTTGGTGTATTAAGCTTCAAAATGAAGAAGGAGCTTTGATGGTATAAAGGAACACCAGAAGGAGTTTTGGGACCTTATATAGCTAAGGATTAGGGTTTGGCAAAAGGAGCCTCTCGGTGAGCTAAGTACATGACACAAACATGGACCAAAAGCAAAATGATGGAGATGTAGGAGTAGGGCATGCCTCTCGGCAAAGCACTGCAAGCACTTAATGCCGACTCAGGAGACGCGTGCTGAGGAACACGATTTGACATCGCCATGCCTCTCTCGCTCACGCACGGCGGAGGTTGAAGATGACCGAGAAAAGGCAAGGACGCCGTGAGTCATTGGATTTAGAAATGGACGGCTCAGATCTCTTAAAGCTCCTGAGGGTTAAGCACAACGGAGGAGATCGTGAGCGTTGAATTTTAATCCAACGGCTCAGATTGAACAAAACAATCGGAAGTCCGAACGTTTCTGGCTATGCGGATGGTTCGATCTCAATCCAACGGCCGATTCGCCAAAGCTCCTGGTTAGAATCAACAGAGAGGATCACGAACCCTTGGATCAGAAATGAACGGCCATGATGAGAGATTGCATTCGGACGTCCGAATGTTCACGCGAACCTGGGCCGATCGATAAGGATCCAACGGCTGAGATTGAAAGCGCGCTTTTAAGCCGGACCGGGTGCAGTTAGTTGACTGGACCAAGTCAACTGGCTCGAGCCCGAGTCTGACTCGAACCCAACGCACAGTGAAAACATGTTTTGGGTTTTAAATTGAGCCAGGACTTTGGGGATTTATTTGAGATAGCAAAACAACTCCACAAATTATGAAATTTTTACCGAGCTTGCTAAGTCGATATTAACCTTGTGTAAAATTTTCAGAGGTTTTATGCAGTGCATTATTCTCCAAAAATTATGCAATGCTCGTTTAAGGTTTGACTAAAAGTCAAACAGTTTGATTGCCTTCTAAAATATTCAAACAATTTCTAAAAATTGTGAAATTTTTCAAAGAGGCCACATGCCATCCCAGGAACTTAAGAAAATATTTCCAAAGGATGATCACAAGATTTGAGATGAATGTTGTTTTTTTGAAGACAAGGTTTTGGATCAAAAGATTTGTGACTTTGTATTTCCATAATTCTTGTACAGGAATTGTTTAGAACATACAGGAAATACATGATGTAAGAAAAAGTTTTAATTTCTACTGATTTTCTTACATTTGAAACACAAGTCCAAAATTGGGATGTTACATGGACCTCCTAGGTGTCATCGTGAGCTGCATGACAACCTCGGGTTAGATCTTCACCGTAGGATCTTTCTTCGTGAAAACTTTAGTCTCAGGACCTCTTAGGTTAGATCCTGGCCGTTAAATACCTCTTTAAGATTAATCTTAGCCGTTTAGATCACCCTCAGGCGAGATGACCACCCCGTGGTCATTTTTGTAAAACCACCCTCAGATTCCTCCCATGGGGTCCTCTTTGCAAAGACCACCCTTGGTCGCTTGCAAAGAAAACCTCAGACCTCTCTCCTCGCGGAGATCTAAACTTTAGGACCACCCCGAGCAGATCTTGACCGCTCAGACCTCCTAGTGGGGATCCGAGCCGCTAAGACCTCCTCTGCTTAAACCTCACCGCTAGGACCTTCCCCGCGTAGATTTGGACTTTTAAGATCTCCCTGAGATCCGATCGCCCGAGACCTCCTCCGTCAAATCCTTAGCTTTAGGTCCTCCTTTCGCGTGCCGGACCGTTAGATCTAAATCTAACGCCTAGACCTCCTCAAAGACGTTAGGTGTTCTAGCGAGTCGTTCTTTGTCGCTGCTCATTTTGAGATCCGCGCCCGCATCTCTCGTGGCGCTCGCCTTCCGGCGAATCCTTGATCCGAGCCGCCTTTGAGATCCTCGGTCTAGATTTGAGGGGGGCGTTCGTGAAGCCTGAACGGCCCGCCTCTTGAGGACCGTTGGATCAGATCCAACGGTTGGTCCCTGTGGCGCCAGGCGCGTCTTCGTTCGGCCCCGCATTTGGGCCGTTGGATTCAAGATCAACGGCCCATGTTTTTCCATTTTGGTTTGATAATCAGTAAATCTCGAAACCTTTTATTTGTAAACCGAAAATTGTATTAAACTTTCAAAATTCATAACTAATTCATTTTAATTCATTTTTAGATGATTCTAACTGTGTTAAATTCCTGTTTAACTAAAGTTTAATCTAAAAATACATTTAGACATTGTTCTATGCCCAAAAATCTTGTAAACAATATTAACTTGTTTTAGCCATTATTTAATATTCCAGAAATTCAGTTAAAATTTGTAAAATGCATAACTTTTTCTGTATAACTCCAAACTGGGCAAACTCAAGTTTGTAAAATTCCTCTATTAGTATACTTTAATATGGAACAGGTTTTATTCATATCTTTGCCTCTAAAAAATGATATGTTCTAGTTTCATAACTTGGAAAATCATAAGTAATTCATTTTAACTCCAAATTGAGTAAACTCAGTTTTGCTTTTCTTAGAATGCCATATTCTACCTACCATAAAAATTTTAGGTTCTAGATCTTTTGGAAAATTTGTGTCATGAACAGTAACCAAAATTAATTTAAATTGAATTTCCAGGCTGAGAAAATTGTTTAGGCTATAACTTTTTCTTGTTTAGTCCAAATGACTTGATTCTTATTGCTAAAATCATTTAAAATCATGCCCTTGCTGCTGTATAAATTTCATGGGATTTGAATGAATTTAGCTTTTGAGTTTCTTTCAGTGTTCTTCGTTCTTATTGGATTTTCGTATTCTTGCGATAGGTTCCGAAGATTTTATTGAGCCCGAGAACGATCCTCTGCAGCAAACCAATGATCCTCAGCAAGGCAAGCAGATATAGCATCATTTGATCATATTGCTCCTATTATTTTCAAATTCTAATATGTTGTTTGCAAATTCTACGTATGCATTGCTATCTTATTTTAAACTATTGTCGATTAGTTGACCTATTAGATGCATAATCTGTAGGTAAATGTTTATCCTCTACTACTGAGCCTAGAGTATCTTGCTATGATTTAGGTTCGTTGGATGAGCCATTGCTTAGCTAATGTTCCTTAGTCATGCTTAGTTACCGGTAGACATGGGCGGTTGTCGACTTAGTCGATGATCTTGATCACACACATGCTTATTATGACTTTATGTTCAGCCAATGTTCTTTTGTTAATTGCGAAAACTAAAACTGAAAACAAAATAATTTGGACTTGGGCACAATGGTAAGATGGTGTACTTTTGGGTGTGACTGGAATGGTGCCCGAGTCAACAAGGACCAAACATCTTGTTACACTAAACCAAGCATTATTGCGTGCTAACCACACTAGAGGGTATGTGACCTCTCTTGACTGAGTACTTTGGCGTGTGTTGGCTCCAAGTCGCAGGATGTTGTAGGAGGCAGATGTTTGGGAGCATTGTAGTTGTTCTAAAGCTTTACCCCGGGTGGGTAGTTGTTTTTCGGCTTTACAATGTAAGCGTATGGGTTTCTATCCATACGAGTGGCTCGTAGTTGATACACAATATTGGAAATATCTCATAGGACTTAGCCGTGCTGGCATATCTTTGGAAGTGTGCTAATCTTGTGGCTTAAAGGCGGTATAAAGTGTGGGTACATTGGTACACCATTGCAGAGTTTGATCTATTCGAATAGCCTCGTCCTAAGTTATGGACACGCTTGGCAAGGTCTTTCAAGAGTTAGACTATAACCTTTTAACTAAAACTTGATGGGTGGTACGAATCGGGGATTCGTGCTATGTTGTGGTGGCTATTGGGTTAGTCACCTCTATGTTGTTACTTATGTTATTTATTGTTACCTCGCTGTTATTTCAATGATTAAAAATAGATTTGATAAATTGCTTTCAATCTATTACATTATTGCAAATGAAAATTGCTTTATGCGTCCAATTAACCATATGACCATATTCCTTTGTTGCAGCCTCTATGTAGCTATGTATAGGCTTGTTACTCGTAAGTCTTGCGAGTACATTATTGTACTCACCTGTATTGCTTGTTGTGTGCAAAGGAGGAAGAGGACCCTGTAATATCCCAATTTTCCAGCTTTAAAAATCTTTTAAATAGTTAGTAGGAGAAAATTCACCATTTGAATTTTATTTGAATTTAATTTCAACGACTTAATATTGACTTTATAATAAAAATGTTTAATGTGAATAATCCCAACATGAACAATAGCCAAAACTATTTTATTTGGGTTCTATGTGCTCGAGATATATTTTCTAGATTTTTCTAGAATTTTTCCGAGTTCATTTGCTATATTCTATTGCTTATTTGAATTTCTCGTATTTTCTAAATTAGAAAAACTATTATAAATCTCGAGAAACAACTCGGGCCGCATCTCAGCCCATCTTCTTTTTCTACACGACGCCCGCGTAGCGCCACACTGCATGCTCGCCACACCGCTTCGCGCATACGCGCGCCTCTTCCGCCGTTGGCGTGTGGGCCCCGCACGTCAGTCGTCGTCTTCCCGCGTGCCGTCTTCCTCGCGGCGCCCGAAGTCGCCGCCATTGCCGAGCTCAAAGCTCCGTCCGACAACGCCTTTTTCTATCTAAAGCCCTTCTAGAAAACGTACAAATCCTATCCCTAACCTCTCCGCACCCGCTTCGTTAAAATCGTATCTTGAATCAAATCCTATCCCGGATTTCAAATCGGTCTCGTGTTCATCTCGACTCGATTTGGGATTCTTATCCCGGCACCCCAAATTCTATAAATAGCACCCGAGGATCGCCAAAGACTCCGCAACCCGCAGCCGCCACCCTCACCTCCTCCCGAGCCCCAGCGCCGCCGCAATCGAGTTTTAGGGTTTTCTCACCGCCGGTCTTCTTCTCGCTTTGCGCCACCGCCGATGTCGCCGTCATCCTTGAGTGCACCGCTGGTTCGCCGCCACCTCGGCTACCTCCAGAGTCTTCGCCGCCGAATCTCACCGAGCCTCAATCCGGCAATAGCCAACCTTCCACCGCTCCGAGCTCGCCGTCCGCCACCTCCATCGCTCCCACCACCTAGCCCTACCTCATCAGTTCGCAATAGCAAGAGCTACACGCTGGTACCACTCACCGCCGGCGGGAGCCGCTGTCGCCGGGACCCTTGTTCCCGAGCCGCCGCGCCGTCGGGTCCGACGTGGACGCCACCTCACCTGCCACCTCAGCTTGCGTGCCGACGTGTCGCATGCGTGGCGCCGTGTCGCCAGAGCACGCAGTCGCCACGCGGCACGGTCCACCAACCCCGATCCGATCCGCATGGACTTGGTTCACGGTGCACGAGCCACCGACATGTGGGTCCCACCGCCGGACCAATTTTCATCCCGTCCGAACGTCCTCAGCTGACGCCAGCATTGCGCAATAATCCGATTTTTCTGTTAAGAAATAATTCGGAAATTCCAGAAAATCCAAATTAGGGTTTCTTTTAGATTTCCAATCTTCCAAAGCTCATAACTTTTGCATCCTAACTCGATTGAGCCCATTCAAATTTCTAAATTTGTCTAAATTCAAGATCTATTTATCTGAGATTTTTATTTAATTTTTGGAGTTTGTTTTGCCTCTGTTATTTATTTGTTTTGTTTGTTTTTGTTTCGTTTGCGAGTAGACGTCGTTTCGTCGGTGAATTTTGAAGAAGAAGGAGCACCCCAAGATCAAGACCAGTACATAGAACTTTTCCAAGGCAAGTCATACCTTTGATCATCTTGAACCCAGTTTTCAAATTACTTTGTGTTAAATTATTGCATTATAGTTTAATTACTTATTTAAATGCTTTGGGCATAGTTATTATTCAAATTGTTATCACACCTTGGCCTTGTATGTCATATTTCCTTGTCACCCTAGATTGGTTATTAGTTGGTAATATTATAGCACCAACGGGTTGGTTAGATGCGAGTACAATTGCTTAGCCATGCCACGAGTCATCATCTCATGTAAGTTGCAAATATCAATTATGACTAAGTGACTATGGAACTTTGTGTAAAACTGTGTCTTTGTATGTTATTACTTCGTGATGGCATGTGTTGCACTAAAACCAACCGGGTGGTAAAGGATTTGACCGAGGCAAGTGGTGGAAACGTGTGACATGGTGGACTATGTGATGGGTATGATAATCTGGTGGCTTAGTTAGAACATGGAAGTCTTGCCTTGGTCAATTAAGGACTTAACTTTGTGCGCCATTGAATCGAGCTCATCTTATGCACCACATGCCCGGTATGGGACGGGCCTAACTTAGTAAGTTATGGATTCTCGCATTGATGTTCGGTGGATAGGTTAGGCTATGTGACAGGTGGAGGTGTGACTACTTAGTGGTTACATCGCGGGAGGATTCGTCGTCCCCGCCCAACGATGTGTGTTATGCATGGGCTATGTGATATGTATAACGGTTTGTAAGCACATCGAGAGTGTCAATGTTGAGATGAAGTTTCTGAACTATTTTGTTATGATTGGTGCTAGCTACACCGGTTATATCTTGTGGGTAAAGTGTACAACCTCTGCAGAGTGTTAAACAAACTATTCGAATAGCGCGTCATGATCATGGACATGCTCGGGATTTCACACGAGGGTAGTTTTTTCATAAAATGTGGGAATGGGAGCTGTGTGATCTCAATCATATGGCTATGTGAAATAAATCATTTAGTTGTGTGTCTTTGTGGAAATAATCATAAATTAATATTGTCTATTTTTTTGATTTATGCTTTCAATCTATTATTCTTATTCAATTGCAAATGTTGCTTTTATGCAAAAGAACCACGTAAGCCTTTTCTTTGGAATAAGCTGCATCTATATATTGCATTCGTGGTATGATTTATAGTGCGGTTGTGTACTCACGCTTGTTGTAAAACTTGCGCCCAAACCTGCTGTATGGAGGAGTCTACGCCGCTGAGGAGGAGTTCGTTGAAGGCCGATCGTTCGTTAAGGTCCGGATCCCGCTTGGTTGCCCGTGGTGAATTGGTGGGATCTACGCTGGAGTTTTCCGCTCCGCCGCTTTATTTCTTTGTTAGCCTGCGTGGCTTAATAAGTGTAAACTCGACCATAAGGTCAAAACCGTTATTTGTTATTCAAACTAATCGCTTACTCTATCTATCGCTTTTGTGGATCGATATTTACCTGTTAACCCCTGTGCACTAGCGTGATCTCGACTAGTGCAAGATATACAGAGGGTTCCGAATCGTGATGCAGGTCCCGGCAACCCCAAGGGGTCTACTTCTGTGAGATGTGTTGCGGCAGCTGCGACTAGCTTGGTGGCCCGGTCGGTTGCCTTGTGGGTTATGGCTAACCGGTCGCCTTTTGTTTATGGCATATTTGAAATATACCCTCTGGTTTGTGGTTTTGAAATATGCCACTTTTGAGTTTTTTCTTTGAAATATGCCACTCTTGAGTGTAATGAGAAGTGGCATATTTCAAATAAAAAACTAAGGAGTGGCATATTTCAAAACCACAAACTCAGGAGTGGCATCTTTCAAAATTCCCCTTTGTTTATAGCCATCTTATGGCACTCTTGCTTTCGCTGTTGTTGTTACTTTGATGTCATTTGGCCAGTCGGCTCTTTTGTAATAACTCTATATTATGTATTTCTTTTGCTAGACTTGTTATTATTGTGATGTATGGAATTGATGCATGCTTTCGTAAAGATGTATGTGTGCTGCAATTCTGGGAAGCACAAGTCCATCGAGGCACGGTGTTTTTTGTTTGTGATGCTAGACACATTGGAAGGCTAAGTATTACAAGCTAAATAAACCGGGGTCTCACAAAGTTGTTATCAGAGCCATACTGAACGTAGAAGCCCCTAGCTTGGTCGCCTTTAGGGTATTTTGAAAAACTTAGTTTCAAAACTATCAAATGGTTTGTGAAAACCTAAGTAAGTTCACATATTTTTCTTCTCATCTATCTTAGCTTGCTCACCTTACCTTGTCTTGTTAAGTTTTGAAATGCTGATTTTTCCTCTCATCTTCTTTCAAAAGATAGTGGTTTATCGGTTAAATTGGTTTTGGAGAACTATGAGAGTTATAAATTTAAAGTGTTGGCTATATTTTGGTGGAGATTAGAAGCTTCTGGAGTTGAAAATTTCGGCTAGGAGCTGGGAGGAAAAATCTGGACAGCTAGCTGTAGGTTCTGGACAGCAAGCTATTGGTAGTATATAGGACTGAAAATGAGAGGTAAATTCAACTAAAACTTGTGGGAATAAGAGGGTAAGATGTGATATGAGTTATCTAGGTATCTAACCCTCCATTAGGTGGTTTACTTTGCTTTTCAGCTGTGTTAGATTTAGATTTGAATTCTGAAATTTTATCTTCCCAACCGATTACTCGTTCTTTCAATACGGGTTAGTCGTGCTGGGGAGTTGATCTTGTGACTTAAGGTCGTGTGTTGATTTTGTGCTTGTCTTCAAACCTTTGGAGTTCAATTCTTAGATGTGTTAATTGTTTTCCTTGGCATTCCTTTTTGGGCTTGTTGCTGACTTGTTTTAGTGGAACAGATGGTCGCGAATCCGCAATGGCCACCACCGGTCATGATGAGGAGCTCCCGCCCTCCGACCATGGTCGAGATTCTCGCCGGATCGAGCGGAATTGTATGGATCGACGCGATCACGGAGGTCATCGCGAGAACACCTCCACTCCCTCTAGTGCCTCCGGATCAGGAGGTGGTGCACACCACTCGTGGGGGGACTTTCAGAGTTCCTTCGCACACAGCCACCCACCTTCTCCCGGTCTGAGGACCCTCTTGACGCAGACGATTGGCTGCGTCTGGTTGAGCGAAAGCTCAACATTGCTCAGTGCTAGGAGCAGGAGAAGGCACTTTTCGCATCCCATCAGCTGGAGGGTGCAGCACTCTCATGGTGGGAGAACTTCCTCGCCATGCAGCCCGCTGGCCTTGTGGTCACTTGGGACGAGTTTCACACTGCTTTCCGTCGGGCTCATGTCCCCGCCGACCTGATGAAGCTCAAGAAGAAGGAGTTTCTTGCGCTCAAGTAAGGGCGTAGATCTGTGACTGAGTACCTCCATGAGTTCAACCATCTGGCGAGGTGTGCGCCTGCTGAGGTGGCCACTGATGAGGCCAAGCAGAGAAGTTCATGGAGGGCTTGTCCGAGGAGTCGCAGGACAAGCTCTCTATTGTTGACTTCCCGACTTCCGCATCTTGGTGGACAAGGCCATCGCCGCCGAGCACAAGGCGAGAGCATCAAGCAGTACCGCAAGCGCAAGTGGGAGGCCCGAAGTCCGCACAGCCGCCTCTCTTGTCCATGTGTTGGGCGGCGATCGGGGCCCACTCTCGAGCTTCACCACCGCCGAGGCCGCGGCGCCACCCTCGTCCCCGCAGCCGTATTTCAGCCACGCACACTGCGACCCAGAAGCAAGGTGGCCTCGCAACCCGCCGCCGAGGTCACTTGCTTTCCCTGCCACTACAAGGGCCACTATGCGAACAGTTGCCCTCAGAAGACTGGAGCGGCCCCTCGTCCTAATGGAGGACGTAGGCAGGGAAGTGGTCATCCACCTGACCAGAAGGTAGTCCAGAAGACCCAGGGCTTGGGAAGTGGCCGAGTCAACCATATCTCGGCTGAGGAGGCACAGGAGGCACCCGACGTTGTGTTGGGTACGCTTCTTGTCAACGCTCGTCCTCTGCAGTATTATTTGATTCAGGAGCTTCGCATTCCTTTATTTCAAGATCTTTTGCTGCTGCTAGTGATCTTCACTCTGTTCCTTTGGGGGTTCCTGTGAGGACCCCAATTTATTTGGCTTGCAATGCTTAACCAACCACCTAGTCCTAGCATCACAAATCAAATAAACCAAGCCTCGAGATAAGTATACTTCCCAGAAAGCAGTATACACACCTCTACACAAAATTATGCATCAACTCTGTTCCAAACATAGAGTCCAACATTACCCTATTAAGCAGAAAGTAACACAGAAGAATTATTACATACAATGGCCGACCGGCCAAAAGGTACATAAATATAAGAAGAACGACAGCGGAAGCAAAAGTGCCATAAGATGGCTATAAACAAAGCCAATCAGCGTGCCTTCACCCACAAGGCATCTGACCGGACCGCCAAGCCTAGTCGTCGTACACGAAGCGGCAGCAAAACTCACAGAAGTGAGGCCCTTGGGGCTCACCTTCTTCCTCTGCAACAAAACATTAAGCAAAGCAACTGAGTACAAAGATTGTCTTTGTACTCGCAAGACCGACATGTGAACCAGCGCACTGCTCATATGCTACATGCAGCTTATTTGGTGGAGGTCATATGTTTCATTTGCACAAAGCCAAATTTATTTGCAATAATGTAATGATTGAAGGCAAGTTTGCAATTCATTTTAATTGAAATAACAAGAAGGATAATAATAGCAAAAGAGTAAAGATAACCAACCTAAAAGTGACTATCCCAATAGTCACCACAACAATAGCACGAATCCCGCATTCGCATCACCACACAAATTTTTAATTGAAAGGTTGTAGTCTAACTCTTGGAAGACCTTGCCAAGCGTGTCCATAACCTAGACGAGGCTATTCGAATAGATTTAACCCTCGCGGGGTGTACCATCGCACCCACACTTCGCATCGCCTTTAAGCCAATGCACACTACCGAAGGTATGCTGGCACAGCTAAGTCCTACGAGACTTTTTCCAATATTGTGTATTAACTACGAGCCGCTCGTATGGATGGAAATCCATACGCTTACATGGTAAAGCCGAAAAGACAACTACCCACTCAGGATAAAGCTTTTCGGACAACTACCATGCTCCCAACACCATCCCTCCTGCGACCTCCTGCGACCCGGAGCCAATACACGCCAAAGTACTAGGTCAAGAGAGGTCCCATATACTCTAGTGTGGTTAGCACGCAAAAATGCTTGGTTTAGTGTAACAAGATGTTCGGTCCTTGTCGACCCTGGCACCTTTCCAATCACACCCAATGATCACACCAAAACTTACCATTGTGCCCAAGTCTAAATCGCTTTAGTTTTCATTTTTAGTTTTTGCAATTAACAAAGTACAAGCTAGAATATAAGAACAAGAATAATTTTTATGTGATCAAGATCATCGTCTAAGTCGATGATCACTCAATTCTATCGGAAACTAAGCATGGCTAAGCAATCGAACTCAGAATCTACTAAGTGATAAGAGTTCATCCAACAAACTCTAATCACGAGCAAGTAACCTAGGCTCGGGTAGTAGAGATCAATATTTCACCTACAGGATATGCACTTACGGATTTAACTAATCAATTTAACACAAATTAGGCACTGCATACATACAGTTGAAACAAAATATTAGACTTTAAAATACTGGGATAAACATGATCAAACTGCTTGCCTGGCTGCTGTGGCTCAGGATGCTCAACCTGTTGCAGAGGATCGCTCTCGATAAAACCGGACCCGTCGCAATCTATCGATCGAGCAAAAGCAACAAATAAGAACCAATAACACCGACAAAACTCAAAATCTCAAATACAACCACAATTCTATAACACAGAAGCTAGACCATTACCATAGGAACAACAAATTAACTGCTACGGAGAAGAATTAAATTAGACAAGCTTTCAAGTGATAGATCTACCCAAACTCACTTACTTACCAAGTTAACTATAAAATCAAACAAAATCAATCCTCTTATATGTTTTTATCTTTCGACAGACTTTGATGGTGATTGTGTGCACATCTATTAATTAAGTATCAAATTAACACATCTAAACAACTAGTTATTCTAAACAACCATCATTAGATAAGATTACTTAAACCTACAAGGAGCTATTGAAACACTAACTAGTTAATTAGCCAACTATTAGATGCTAACAATTTTCTAATTAAGGTTGGACTTTAAATAAAATTCAGCTACTAACACACCTAAGCATCACACCCACAAATAGTAAAGTTAACAATTTCAGCAGGCTACTACTACAAGGCCTTACTACACTTGTAAAAGCAGGAAACACAAGTACAGAGACAAACAATTAGATCATCTAACCACCTCTTTGATCATTCGCATAACAAGAGCTTTGAAACTTAATGACACTAACTAACCGACTTCAAACTAACCACTACTACTTAGGAAAGTCATCAAACACTAACAAGATTTGAATAGCATAAGCATGAAACCAATTTCGCCATCGACAACAGAGAAAAACGACAACAGGGAACAACTACAGGGAAACTTGAGACTAATCTTTCTTCCAAACCTCACTTCCAAATTTGATCATGCAAGAGAGTGAACTAATGAACAATCCTAAGATTGATTAGCAGCTAACTACAAGGCTTAAGAGAGTGGGCCCCATCGTTAGTGAAGCAGAGGAAGACTTAGCCAAGAACAGAGACTCGGCCGCGCTGACTCGGAGTTGCCGCGGCGAAGGAGTGGCGCGCGGCGCAGTGTGACACCAAAATGGGTTCTTTGGAGGACCACCGGCCAAAGGTGGTCACGGTCGGCGAGAAGCATGTGGGCGGCGCGCGGCGACAACGCGCGGCCGGCCGTGGAGGTGACAAGGCGTGCGCGCTGAGAAGAAGAAGGTGAAAACTAGCGGGCGCATGAGCATCGCGGGTTACTGAACTCACCGGATGACGCGAGCTAAGGTGGTCGCCGGGATGGCCCGGCGACGAACTGCGGCGGCGATCAAGGGGTCACCGAGGAGGAACAACCCGAGCAAAAACAGAGAAAAGAGAGATGGAGATAGCTCGGGTGAGTGCACTAGATGGTGCTAAGCGCGAGCAATTACTCTAGGAACCAACTCACGGAGATGAGGACGAAGATCCAACTTTCGCCAAGAAGAGGGACACCTAAATTCAACGGCCCCTGCAGTGAAATTCGAAATTAGATGAGGGGAAACAATCGACGAGCCGAACACAGTCGACGCGCAAAGAAGAAGGTGAGCTTCATCGTTGTGGTGCCGACACGGCGGCACGCACGCACGCCGTGAACTGAGAACGCGCGCCCCTTGGTTTGAGCTCAGAGCGAACAAGGAAGGTAGTGGATGGCTTTGTGATGTCAAAGAGAGGAAGAGGAAGCTTTGGGTACCCTTAAGTAGGAAAAAGGACGGAGAAACCCGAGAGGAGGAGCCCTCAACACCGATGCGCTTAGGACCAGAGGCGGCGAGTTGGTGAGGTAGATGACGGCGATTAATGCCTTACCAGGGTATGGGCTAACAGCGGACGATGCGGCCGAGGTGAAGCGCGCGAGAAAACCGAGAATGGACGGCGAGGCGAGATGAGCAGTGTGGACCGTGCGATCCACATCGGACGGCTGAGAGCGATTGGACTCAGGCGGTGCAGTTAGGTGGTGTGGCTGGACCGAGCGGCGCGGTCGGACTCGAGCCCGAGTTAGGTTCGAGCCCAACAAACAGTGATCCCAGGGTTTGAAATCAAAAGGCTGAGCAGGTTTGGGGAATTTTTAGAGGTAGTGACAGAGCTCCAAAAATTCCAAAATTTTTATGGGAGCTTCCTGGGACAGAGGAAAACCTTGTGTAAATTTTCCAGGAATTTTCATGCACTAGATTTCTCCCAAGAAAATTCACAAGCTGTTGTCTTAAGGTTTGACCAGACTTTTGAACTTGTTTGACTTGGCCTTTTGAAATAGCAAACAAAATCCAAAAATTGTGAGATTTTTCAGAGAGGTAGATAGGATGATCAAGATGATAGGAAAAATATTTCCAGAGGATGTTCACAAGTTTTAAGGCTAAGAATTGGTTGACAACAATTTCCATTCACAAGAATTAAATCTTAGAATTGGAAATTGTTTAGGGAAAATTTGGAAAACATCCAAATGACTTCCTGAGACATCAAAAGTTTTTATTTCTCCTAATAATTTACATTTGAAATACAAACCCTAACTTAGGGCTGTTACAAATCTCCCCCCTTACAGGAATCTCACCCCGAGATTCTGATCACTGGGAAAAGAAGGACGAGTAGTCTGCACGGACACGATCTTCCCGCTCCCAAGTGGCTTCGTCCTCGGAGTGGTTCGACCACTGAACTTTAAGGAACTTGATCACACTGTTCCTCGTTCTGCGTTCAGCCTCTTCGAGGATACGAACGGGCGCCACGATAAGACGATCTTCCGCACATCAATATTTTCCAATGGTGTTTCCTCAACTGGAACACGGAGGCATTTCTTCAATTGCGATACATGGAAAACATCATGCACTCCCTCGAGTGTAGCGAGCAACTCTAACTTGTATGCAACAGCTCCCACTTTCTTGATGATGCGATACGGCCCGACATATCGGGGGGCCAATTTGCCCTTGACACCGAAACGACGATGACCCTTCAGAGGTGAGACTTTGAGATACACAAAGTCATTGGGCTGAAAACTCAGCTCACGGCGACGCCGATCTGCATAGCTCTTCTGCCTGGACTGAGCTACGCGCAAGTGCTCACGAATCAACTGCACCTGACTTTCAGCCTCATTAATTGAGTCCGGGCCAAAGAACTGCCTCTCCCCAGTTTCCGACCAGTTCAATGGGGTTCTACACCGCCTCCCATACAAGGCCTCAAACGGTGCCATACCGAGACTAGACTGGAAGCTGTTGTTGTAGGAGAACTCGGCAAGCGGTAGACACTTTTCCCAATTCTTCCCATAGGAAAGAACACAAGCACGGAGCATATCTTCTAGAACTTGGTTGACGCGCCCCGACGACCAACGACCGAGGATGATAGGCCGTGCTGAAGGTAAGACAAGTTCCCATGGCCTCCTGTAGACTATGCCAAAACCGAGAGGTAAACAGCGCCCCACGGTCAGACAGTGTCAGTCTTGGCCAAACCATGCAAGCTCACAATCCTTGATACATAGAGTTCGGCAGAGGTTCTACACGGAGCCGACTTGGACCTAAGGAAATGCGCCACTTTAGTTAGCCTGTCAATGACAACCCAAATGGCGCCATTTCCTTGGATGAGCGGGCAATCCGTAATGAAATCCATGCCCACGGAATCCCACTTCCATTCGCGCACGCAAAGGTCAAGAAGACCACTGACGCTGATGCTCGCCTTGACACGACAACATACGCCGATCGGCAACGAACCCGCAACCTCGCGCTTCATGCGAGTCCACCGTAATCTCGACGCAGATCTTGATACATTTTGGTGTCCCCGAGATGGATAGACAAGGGCGAATCGTGGGCCTTATGGAGAATCAAATCCCGCAATTCCGGAACCTTTGGAACCACGAGACGCCGCCCAAACCACACAACACCATGCTCATCTTCTGTGAAGCACTTGGTCGATCCATTCTTGATGTTCTGCTTGATTTTACCCACACCAACATTTGATTGTTGTGCTACCTTGATTTGATCCACCAAGGTCGGTTGCACAACCAGGGCAGCAAGGGAACCATGCACAACCAAACCCAAGTTGAGACGCTGAAATTCTGCAAGAAGTGCGGTTGTCGCTCTTGGACCATCAAAGTATTGCAAAGACACCTTTCGGCTAAGTGCATCAAGAACTACATTGGCCTTGCCAGATGATATCAATACCCATGTCATAATCTTTGATCAATTCCAACCATCTCCTCTCGCTCGAGGTTCAGATCTGGCTGGGTGAACAAATATTTCAAGCTCTTGTGATCGAAATACACCTCACAGCGGTTACCGATCAGATAATGCCGCCAAATCTTGAGTGCATGAACAACCGCAGCAAGCTCTAAATCATGGGTGGGATAATTGAGCTCATGAGGTCTCAACTGCCTAGATGCATAGGCAACTACCTTGCCTTCTTGCATAAGAACACACCCGAGTCCCTGACGAGAGGCATCGCAATAGATATCGAAGCTCTTGTGGACATCGGAAGAGTGAGGATCGGAGCCAAGTCAAACGCGCTTGAGCTCCCGAAAGCTCTCATCACAAGCAGAGGACCACACAAACTTCTTGTCCTTCTTGAGCAATTCACCATTGGCTTTGCGATCTTGGAGAAATTCTCGATAAAGCGGTAGTAGCCCGCTAAACCAAGAAAACTCCGCACATCGTTGGATCGACTTGGCCGACCCCAAGATAGAACATCGCCGACCTTGTCGATCCACAACTACGCCTCAACTGAAAGAACATGGCCCAAGAATGCCACTTCCTTCAACCGAACTCGATTTGCTGAACTTCGATACAACCGTGCTCCCGCAGCCTTGCCCAACACAATCTTCGATGCTCAAAGATGCTCTTCTTCACCTTGTAATAGATAAGAATATCATAAATAAACACCACCATGAACTTATCCAAATATTCCATGAATACCGAGTTCATGAGGTTCATGAAATAAGCCGGAGCATTGGTTAAGCCGAAGACATGACGGTGTACTCGTAAAGGCCATAACGAGTAGTGAAAGCCGCTTTCTAATATCCTCACCGATCCCACTTGATGATACCCCAATCTCGATCTATCTTGAGAACACCGAGCTCCGCATAACCGGTCAAAAATATCATCGATACGAGGCAAAGGATATTTGTTCTTCACCGTCACCTCATTAAGCGGGCGTAATCAACACACATGCGCAAAGTCTTGTCCTTCTTCTTACAAAGATCACCGACAACCCCAAGGAGATGAACTGGGACGGATGAAACCCTTTGCTTGGAGCTCACCAAGTCGCTTCTTCAATTCTTCTAGCTCATTGGGAGGCATTCGATACGGCGCTTTCTCGAGATAGGAGCGGCACGGAAGCAACTCAATGACAAACTCAGATCTCGAACCGAGGCATCCTGTAAATCATCGGAAAACATCCTCAAAATCACAAATGGTGGGAACCTCCCGAATCTTCAAAGTCGGCTTTGCTATGAGTGCACAAAGGTGTGGCCCTTGCAATGCTGGGAGAAGCCAACCTGTTCACCGGAAAGGTTGGTGAGGAAAACCATCTTCTTGGCACAATCGATCTGTCCCAAGTGTTGGGACAACCAATCCATACCAAGAATTACATCAAGACTCGCTGAGTCGAGCAGGATGAGATTTGCCAAGAATCCCACTCCTTTGACTTCGATAGGAACATCCCGACATTCTAAAACAACTCTCATTTCCGACCCCGGAGATCGAATGAGCAAAGGAACTCCCAAAGGAACACAGTGAAGACCACTAGCAGCAGCAAATGATCGTGAAATAAAAGAATGCGATGCTCCAGAATCAAATAATACTGCAGCAGGACGATAATTGACAAGAAGGGTACCCATCACGACATCTGGCGCCTCCTGAGCCTCCTCAGCTGAAAGGTGGTTGACTCGACCACGCCGCACCATGGGTCTTCTCGATCATCTTCTCGTCGTGGGTGACCACTCCTTGCCCGCGCCTCCATTAGGACGAGGCCGCTCCAAAGACTCGAGGGCAAGCGCTGGCGTAGTGGCCCTTGTTGTGGCAAATAAAACAAGTAACCTCGGCCGCCGGATTGCGGAGGCCACTCGCATCGATCGAGGCGCACGTGGTTTAAACACGGCTCGCGGTGTACGAGGATCCGGCGCAGATGGCCTCGGTGCCGGTGGAGCAAAAGAACGGGCCCTCGTGCCGCCCACCCGAGGACGCAGTGAGGCCGGCCTGCGCGGATCGATGGGCCTCCCATTTGCGCTATGGACTCACCCCCGCTTTGCCTTGTGCTCAAGCAACAATGGCCTTATCAACCAAGGCCCGAAAGTTGGGAAAGTCCACAATAGACAAACTGTCCTGCAGCCTCCTGACAAGCCATCCATAAACTTCTCCCGCTTAGCCTCATCCGAGGCCACCTCCCGAGCATAACGAGCCAAATGATTAAACTCGCACAGTACTCGTCACGCACTTGCGCCTTGCTTGAGCGCGAGGAATTCTTTCTTCTTCACTTCATCGTGCCATCGTGATGTGGGCCCGACGTAGCGCACCGAACCTCCCATGAGACCACACATTCGCGGGCTGCATGGCGAGGTAGTTCTCCCACCATGAGTCTTGCGCGCTCGAGCCGGTGGGACGCGAAGAGTGCCTTCTCCCGGTCCGGCATCGAGCGATGTTGAGCTTCCGCTCAACCATGCGCACCAATCATCCGCATCGAGAGGTCCTCGTGAGCGGAGAAAGTCGGTGGCTGCGTGCGGAGGAACTCGCAAGTCCCCGCGAAATCGATGTCCGCCACCTCCGCATCCGGAGGCACCGCAGGAGTGGAGGTATTCCTAGCAATAACCTCTAAAATGCGCTGTCGATCCATGCGGTTTCGCCGATCTGAGCGAGAACCTCGACCATAGTCGGAGGAGGGGAAGCTCACCATGACCACCAACGATCGCCACGCAGCTTCTCCCGCCATCCTGTTTCACTAAGACAAGTTAGCCACAATCCTAAAAGCAAGAAAGCCAATATTCATCAAATAAATCCACAAAACAAACACAAAGCTCGCATAAAACTTTTAGTTACGAGATCAATCTCCCGAAGCGACCGACCCGTATTGGTAGAACGAGTAATCACTAAGGAAGGTAATGTCTCAAGGTTAAAACACTGATTTAAGACAGCCAACAAAATTAGACAGATAGCTACCCGCTCTACACCTTACCCTATTATCCCCACAAGTTTCAGGTGGATTAATCTTCATGGTTCCCCCAAAGCTAATTCCACCGGACGCGTAACTATCTTTTGAAAGGAAAGAGAGAAACCAAGTTTTAAAACTCAAATTGGGGTAGGATGAGAGTAGAAGGCTAAGATAGGTAAGGAGTAAAATCTGAGAGTCTGCCTAGGTTTTCATAAACCTTTTTATACTTTGAAATTAAGCTTTTCCAAAATATCCTAAGGACGACTATGCTTGGGTTACTACGGTCAGAATGGCTCTGATACCAACTTTGTGAGGACCCCAATTTATTTGGCTTGTAATGCTTAACCAACCACCTGGTCCTAGCATCACAAATCAAATAAATCGAGCCTCTAGATATGTATACTTCCTGAGCAAGATACACACCTCTACACAAAATTACGATCAACTCCGCTCCAAACATAGAGTCCAACATTACCTATTAAGCGTAAAGTAACACGTAAGAATTATTACATACAATGGCCGACCGCCAAAAGGTACATAAATATAAGAAGAACGATACCGAAGCAAAGTGCCATAAGATGGCTATAAACAAAGCCAATCGCGTGCCTTCACCCACAAGGCATCCGACCGACCGCCAAGCCTAGTCGTCGTGCACGTGCCGGCAAAGAAAACTCACGTAGTGAGGCCCTTGGGGCTCACCTTCTTCCTCCGCAACAAAACATTAAGCAAAGCAACGAGTACAAAGATTGTCTTTGTACTCGCACATCTTGACGTGTGAACTAGCGCACTGCTCATATGCTACATGCAAAGCTTATTTGGTGGAGGTCATATGTTTCATTTGCACAAAGCTAAATTTATTTGCAATAATGTAATACTGCTTTGAAGGCAAGTTTGCAATTCATTTTTAATTGAAATAACAAGAAGGATAATAATAGCAAAAGAGTAAAGATAACCAACCTAGAAGTGACTATCCCAATAGTCACCACAACAATAGCACGAATCCCGCATTCGTACCACAATTCAAATTTTTAATTGAAAGGTTGTAGTTTAACTCTTGGAAGACCTTGCTGCGTGTCCATAACCTAGGACGAGGCTATTCGAATAGATTTAACCTGCAGGTGTACCACTGCACTCCACACTTGCATCGCCTTTAAGCCAATGCACACTACCGAAGGTATGTCGGCACACTAAGTCCTACGAGACTTTTTCCAATATTGTGTATTAACTACGAGCCGCTCAGATAGATGGAAATCCATACGCTTACATGGTAAAGCCGAAAAGACAACTACCCACTCAGATAAAGCTTTTGACAACTACCATGCTCCCAACACCATCCCTCCCGCGACCTCCTGCGACCGGAGCCAATACACGCCAAAGTACTAGGTCAAGAGAGGTCCATATACTCTAGTGTGGTTAGCACGCAAAAATGCTTGGTTTAGTGTAACAAGATGTTCAACCTTGTTGACCGGGCACCTTTCCAATCACACCCAACAGATCACACCAAAACTTACCATTGTGCCCAAGTCTAAATCGCTTTAGTTTTCATTTTTAGTTTTTTGCAATTAATAAAGTACAAGCTAGAATATAAGAACAAGTAATAATTTTATGTGATCAAGATCATCGCTCAAGTCGATGATCACTCAATTCTATCGGAAACTAAGCATGGCTAAGCAATCGAACTCAGAATCTACTAAGTGATAAGAGTTCATCCAACGAACTCTAATCACGACAAGTAACCTAGGCTCGTAGTAGAGATCAATATTTCACCTACGGGATATGCAACTTTACGGATTTAACTAATCAATTTAACACAAATTAGGCATCGCATACATACAGCTTGAAACAAAATATTAGACTTTAAAATACCGATAAACATGATCAAACCGCTTGCACAGCTGCTGTGGCTCAGATGCTCAACTCATTGCGGAGGATCGCCTCGATAAAACCGACCGTCGCAATCTATCGATCGAGCAAAAGCAACAAATAAGAACCAATAACACCGACAAAACTCAAAATCTCAAATACAACCACAATTCTATAACACGAAGCTTAGACCATTACCATAGGAACAACAAATTAATCGCTACGGAGAAGAATTAAATTAGACAAGCTTTCAAGTGATAGATCTACCCAAACTCACTTACTTACCAAGTTAACTATAAAATCAAACAAAATCAATCCTCTTATATGTTTTTATCTTTAATGACGACTTTGATGGTGATTGTGTGCACATCTATTAATTAAGTATCAAATTAACACATCTAAACAACTAGTTATTCTAAACAACCATCATTAGATAAGATTACTTAAACCTACAAGGAGCTATTGAAACACTAACTAGTTAACTAGCCAACTATTAGATGCTAACAATTTTCTAATTAAGGTTGGGCTTTAAATAAAATTCAGCTACTAACACACCTAAGCATCACACCCACAAATAGTAAAGTTAACAATTTCAGCAGGCTACTACTACAAGGCCTTACTACACTTGTAAAAGCAGGAAACACAAGTACAGAGACAAACAATTAGATCATCTAACCACCTCTTTGATCATTCAGACAACAAGAGCTTTTGAAACTTAATGACACTAACAACTTGACTTCAAACTAACCACTACTACTTAGGAAAGTCATCAAACACTAACAAGATTTGAATAGCATAAGCATGAAACCAATTTCGTTCTCGACAACAGAGAAAACGACAACGAGGAACAACTACGAGGAAACTTGAGACTAATCTTTCTTCCAAACCTCACTTCCAAATTTGATCATGCAAGAGAGTGAACTAATGAACAATCCTAAGATTGATTAGCAGCTAACTACAAGGCTTAAGAGAGGTGGGCCCCACTGTTAGTGAAGCAGAGGAAGACTTAGCCGAAGAACAGAGAGACTCGGGCTAGCGCTGGACCTGGAGTTGCCGCCGGCGAAGGAGTGGCGGCGCGGCGGGTGTGGCAGCCAAAATGGGTTGCTGGAGGACCACCAAGCCAAAGGTGGTCACGGCCGGTGGGAGAAGCTGCGTGGCGGCTCGGCGACAACACATGCGCCGGCCGTGGAGGTGACAAGGGCGATCGCGCGAGAGAGAAGAAGGTGAAAACTAGCGCGCGCATGAGCATCAGTGGGTTACCAGGAACTCAGCGGATGACGCGGAGCTAAGGTGGCTGCCGGGGATGGCCCGGCGACGAGAACCTGCGCGCGCGATCAAGGGTCACCGAGGAGGGAACAACTCGAGCAAAAACAGAGAAAGAGAGATGGAGATAGCTCGGGTGAGTGCACTAGATGGTGCTAGCGGGAGCAATTACTCTAGGAACCAACTCACCGGAGATGAGGACGAAGATCCAACTTTCGCCGAAGAAGAGGGACACCTAAATTCAACGCCCCTCGCGAGTGAAACTCGAGAATTAGATGAGGGGAAACAATCGACGTAGCCGGAACACAGCCGACGCAGAAGAAGAAGGTGAGCTTCATCGGTTGTGGTGCCGACACGCACGCGGCACTACTGCGTGAACTGTAGAACGCGCGCTCCCTTGGTTTGAGCTCAGAGCGAACAAGGAAGGTAGTGGATGGCTTTGTGATGTCAAAGAGAGGAAGAGGAAGCTTTGGGTACCCTTAAGTAGGAAAAAGGACAGAGAAACCCGAGAGGAGGAGCCCTCAACGCCGATGCGCTTAGGACCAGAGGCGACGAGTTGGTGAGGTAGATGACGGCGATTAATGCCTTACCAGGGCATGGGCTAACAGCGGACGATGCGGCCGAGGTGAAGCGCGCGAGAAAACTGAGAATGGACGGCGAGGCGAGGTGGCGCGCATGCACGCTGCCGTCGGCACTCGGCTCTCAGGCGCGAGGTAGGTGACGACCTGACAAGTAGGGCCCGCCCGTCAGCGACAGCAGCAAAGCGGCGCGAGCCGTCAAGTCGCGGCGTGAAATGGGTTGGTCCGACTCGATCAAGAGAATACCGACCGCTGGATCTAAAACGGACGGTCGAGATCGATGGATGCATTCTGACAGTCGACGAGATGAGCGGTGTGGACCGTCGCGATCCACATCGGACGGTGAGAGCGATTGGACTCAGCGGTGCGCTTAGGTGGTGCGGCCGACCGAAGGGCGGTTGGACTCGAGCCTGAGTTAGGTTCGAGCCCAACAAACAAATGATCCTGTGGTTTGAAATCAAAAGGCTGAGCTGGTTTGGGGAATTTTTAGAGGTAGTGACAGAGCTCCAAAAATTTCAAAATTTTTATGGGAGCTTCCTGGGACAGAGGACAACCTTGTGTAAATTTTCTAGGAATTTTCATGCACTAGATTTCTCCCAAGAAAATTCACAAGCTGCTGTCTTAAGGTTTGACCAGACTTTTGAACTTGTTTGACTTGGCCTTTTGAAATAGCAAACAAAATCCAAAAATTTTGAGATTTTTCAGAGAGGTAGATAGGATGATAAAGATGATAGGAAAAATATTTCCAGAGGATGTTCACAAGTTTTAAGGCTAAGAATTGGTTGACAACAATTTCCATTCACAAGAATTAAATCTTAGAATTGGAAATTGTTTAGGGAAAATTTGGAAAACATCCAAATGACTTCCTGAGACATCAAAAGTTTTTATTTCTCCTCATAATTTACATTTTAAATACAAACCCTAACTTAGGGCTGTTACAGTTCCTTTGCTTATTCGCTCTCTGGGTTTGGAAATAAGAGTTGATTAAGAATACCGGGATGTTCCTATTGAAGTCGAAGGAGTGGGATTCTTGGCGAATCTCATCCTACTCAACTCAACGATTCTGGATGTGATTCTTGGCATGTATTGGTTGTCCCAACACTTGGGGCAAATCGATTGTGCCAGGAAGATTGTCTACTCACTAGCCCCTCAGGCGAATAGGTTGGGTTTTCACCGCAGTTGCAAGAACCACATCTTTGTGCACTTGAAGCAAAGCCAGCATTGGAGATTCAGGATGTCCCCACAGTATGTGACTTCGTGGATGTTTTCCCCGAAGATTTGCCTAGGATGCATCTAGTTCGAGACCTGGAGTTCGTCATCGAGTTGCTGCCCGGTACCGCTCCGATTTCGAAGGCACCTTACAGAATGCCTCCTAATGAGTTGGAGGAGTTGAAGAAGTAACTAGGTGAGCTTCAAGCGAAGGGTTTTATCTGTCCTAGCTCATCTCCTTGGAGTTGTCCAGTGATCTTTGTGAAGAAGAAGGACAAGACCTTGCGCATGTGCGTTGATTACCATCCGCTTAATGAAGTGACGGTGAAGAACAAGTATCCTTTGCCGCGCATTGACGATCTTTTTGACCAGTTGACCGGAGCTCGGGTATTCTCCAAGATTGATTTGAGATTGGGGTATCATCAAGTCCGGATCAGATCTGAAGATATCCCAAAGATGGCTTTCACTACTCGTTATGGTCTATACGAGTACACCGTCATGTCTTTTGGCCTAACCAATGCTCCTACCTTATTCATGAATCTTATGAACTCAGTATTCATGGAGTATCAAGATAAGTTTGTTGTGGTGTTCATTGATGATATTCTTATCTACTCCAAGAGTGAAGAAGAGCATACTGAGCATCTGAAGCTTGTATTGGGAAAGCTGTGTGAGCACCAGCTGTATGCGAAGTTCAGCAAGTGTGAGTTCTAGTTGAAGGAAGTGTCATTCTTAGGGCCATGTTCTTTTAGCGGGAGGCGTAGCCGCGGATCCTAGCAAGGTCAGTGATGTGCTATCTTGGGGTCAGCCTAAGTTAGTCACCGATGTGCGGAGTTTTCTTGGTTCAGCAGGTTATTACCGTCGTTTTATCGAGAACTTCTCCAAGATCGCGGATCCGATGACCGAGTTTCTCAAAAAGGACAAAAAGTTTGTGTGGTCTGCTGCTTGCGATGTGAGTTTTCAGGAACTCAAGAAGCGTTTGACTTCCGCCCCAGTTCTTGTTCTTCCCGATGTCCACAAGAGCTTCGATATCTTTTCTGATGCCTCTCGTCAGGGACTCGGTTGTGTTCTTATGCAAGAAGGCAAGGTTGTGGCCTATGTATCAAGACAGTTGAGGCCTCATGAACTCAACTATCCTACCCATGACTTGGAGTTAGCTGCAGTGATTCATGCACTCAAGATTTGGCGGCATTACCTGATCGGTAACCGATGTGAGGTGTATTCTGATCACAAGAGCTTGAATTATTTGTTTACCCAGCCAGATCTGAACCTCAGACAAAGGAGATGGTTGGAATTGATCAAAGATTATGACATGGGCATCCAGTACCATCTGGGCAAGGCCAATGTCGTTGCTGATGCACTTAGTCGGAAGGTGTATTGCAATGTTTTGATGCTCCAAGAGCAAAGAGCCGCCTCTTCTTGAAGAATTTTAGCGGCTCAATTTGGGTTTGATTGAGCACGGTTCTCTTGCTACTTTGGTTGTGCAACCAACCTTGGTGGATCAAATCAAGGCCTTACAGCAATCGGATGTTGGTGTGAGTCAAATCAAGCAAAACATCAAGGATGGGACAGCCAAGTGCTTCTCTGAAGATGAGCATGGAGTTGTGTGGTTTGGACAGCGCCTTGTGGTTCCAAAGGTCATGGAATTGTGGGATTTGATTCTCCGCGAAGCCCATGATCCCTCCTTGTCTATCCATCCCGGGGCCGCCAAAATGTATCAAGACCTTCGTCAGAGATTCTGGTGGACCTGAATGAAGCGCGAGATCGCCAAGTTCATTGCCGAGTGCGACGTATGTTGTCGGTGAAGGCCGAAAGCATCGCCCAGCAGCCTTCTTTAGCCTTTGCCGCTCTAAGTGGAAGTGGGATTCGTTGGCATGGATTTCATCACCGGTCCGCTCGCTCACAAAAGGGAATGATGCCATTTGGGTTGTGATTGATAGGTTGACTAAAGTGGCACATTTCTTCTCACAAGACTCACCGTGTGGGACCCTTAGCCGAGCTCTATGTTTCGAGGATCGTGAGTTTATATGGTGTGCCAAAGACGATTGTTTCTGATCGTGGTGCGCTCTTTACCTCCCGGTTTTGGCATAGTCTGCAGAAGCATATGGGGACTCGTCTTACTTACAGTACAACCTTTCATCCTCAGACTGATAGCCAGACGGAGCGAGTCAACCAAGTCTTGGATGATATGCTCTGTTCTTGTGTGCTTTCCTATGGGAAGAAGTGGGAGAAGTGCCTACCATTTGCCGAATTCTTCTACAACAACAGTTTCCAAGCCAGTCTTGGCATGGCACCTTTTGAGGCCTTGTATGGGAGGAGGTGCAGAACCCCATTGAATTGGTCAGAGACTGGTGACAGGTAGTTCTTCGACCCAGATTCAATCAATGAGGCCGAGGGTCAGGTTCAGCTGATTCGCGAGCATTTGCACACGCCCACCCAGTGCGAGAAGAGCTATGCGGATCGTCGTCACCGTGAGTTGAGCTTTGATCCCAATGACTTTGTTTATCTTAAGGTCTCACCTTTGAAGGGCCATCGCTTTCAAAGATCAAGGGCAACTTAGCTCCTCGATATGTTGGGCCTTCGCATCATCGAGAAAGTGGAAGCGGTTGCATACAAGTTGGACTTGCCAGCTTCACTTGAGGGGGTGCATGATGTGTTCCATGTGTCTCACTTGAAGAAGTGCTTCCGTGTTCCGACCGAGGAAACTCCATTGGAAAATCTTGATGTGCAAGAAGATTTGACCTACCGTGAGCATCCTGATCGTATTTTTGAAGAATCTGAACGAAGAACAAGGAATCGTGTCATCAAGTTTCTTAAAGTTCAGTGGTCGAATCACTCCGAGGATAAGGCAACTTGGGAGCGGGAAGATCGTCTTCGTGCGGACTACCCGTCTTTTTTCTCCAAGTAAACGGAATCTCGGGACGAGATTCTTGTAAGGTGGGAGATTTGTAACATCCTAAGTTTTGGCTTGTGTTTCAAATGTAAGAAAATGTGTAGAAATTAAAAAAAAAATTCTTACATCTTGTGTTTTTGTATGTTCAAAAATTCTTGTAAAGGAATTATGGAAATACAAAGTCACAACGCTCACTAAATGGATCGGCTTGAGCCGTTGTAAAAATTACAACTAAAGCCGCCAAGAGGTTTCTCACAAAAAGCATGATTACGCGATTTGGTGTACCTAGTCGTATAATCACTGATAACGGTACCCAGTTCTCGAGTAGCAATTTTCAGGAATTCTGTGAAGACCTAGGTATCAAGATACATTTCGCTTCTGTTGCTCATCCGCAGAGCAATGGAGCAGTTGAGCGAGCCAATGGTATCATAATGCAAGGAATCAAACGGCGAAGTTTTCACCGCCATTTCAACGGTCAGGGGCTTGGGTTCAAGAACTTCCTTCTGTATTATGAGCCGTTCGTCCCACAACTAGTCGTGCGGCTGGTGAAACACCATTCTTTATGGTTTATGGGGCCGAAGCCATGCTTCCTCCAGAACTCAAAATTGGTTCTGCTCGAACTGATTGCTTTTCTGAGAGTGATCAGTGTGAACGACGACTTGACGACATCAATTTCTTTGAAAAACGACGAAATCAAGCTTTACTACAATCAGCAATCTACCAACAAGCCATGCTTCGGTACCACAGTTGTAAGGTGCAACCTCGCAATTTAGTCAGAGGTGATTTGGTTCTTAGAAAATTCGTAACTGCGGTCGCAACAAACTTTCACCTAAATGGGAAGGTCCATACAGCTATGTCAGATGGGCAAATTTTGTCTAATTCTTGGAATATTGATCAATTACGTAAGTTCTTTGTTTAATTTCCTGTCTTTATTTCATTTCATATTTCCATTAAAGATGCATTTC
Source organism: Ampelocalamus luodianensis (assembly GCA_036346255.1). Taxonomy (NCBI): domain Eukaryota; kingdom Viridiplantae; phylum Streptophyta; class Magnoliopsida; order Poales; family Poaceae; genus Ampelocalamus; species Ampelocalamus luodianensis. Next base: position 72,719,831 of record CM070622.1, on the reverse strand, counting down.
CTTTTCTTTTAAACAATAAGTATGGTTGTTTATACTTATTCGTCGCATCTGGTCATATGCCTTTATTGTTGCTGGATGGTCGGAGAAGACACTCATTCTCTCCGATATTCCTTTCAATAGGATCTCACATACTCATGGGTGCTGACTTAAATGTCACAGACCACACCGGTTTTAGTCATGATTATTGCTTCAATGATACACACGCGCAACCAAATACTCTTTTCTTAAAGAAATATACGAGTATAAGGAGTACCAACTCAGACAATTTATATGGTTTTCGTTATTTCTCAAATTTGAAGACTGTTATTTTATTTCAACATTCTGTTCTACTCAAGTTTGGCTACTGGTCGGGACATGGAAAGCCTCCTAGTCGAAGTCTCTCCTCTCTGCTCGTGGTCCTGCCCATTGGAAGGAGCTTCTTAGTGATGGTCCTTTTCCTACGATCCTCGCTGCCAGTTGGATTTGAGTATGAGCACGTTTCGCGAGATATTTTACAAATCTTCAATTCTTGAGATTTGATACGACCAGATCTAAATATTTTATAAAAAAAGGTACTTATCTATTCATTTCCTTTTTTGCATACATTCTTAATGCATATCTTCTTATCAGCAAATCCAGTCTTTGTTATATCTTCCAACTACATGTGGCATTCGATAATGGACAAGATCTAGACTAGTCGACATCATCAGCTAGTTCCGACCACATGATTTCCTAGTATTCACTGGATCCCTGTCATACACATTATCAGCACTCCTACCATGGTCATTGTTATTACTCAATTTCTTGGTCTACTGCTTTCTTCTAGTAAGGTTCATCTACTAATATCAGCAGTCGGGGGCTAGGAGATATATGAGTATTTAACAACATTGATAAGACAAAGCAGGATCTTCACTGATAAAAGGTAAGTTTCATTTTACATCATCTAATATTACATCCATTTACTTGTTGGGACCACCAGACTGGTCGCTGCGTGATGGAGACCCGACTTCCATTTCTTTAGCAACTTTCTCTCCGAGAGGTCTTACTTTCTCGAGAAGCTTTGTTGCTTCACTTTCAGAGCAGTCGAAATCTTCTTCCACAGCTTTAAGATTAACAGATGAGTCGAAGCCTTCAGTTTAGCTAAGGCGACACTAACTCCATTCACGATAGCTTCCTTCATTGTCTTAACATGGTTCTCCTGGAAGAGTGTTATTACCTCCTCGAGATCTTCAAGTTGATGGCCGAGAAAATTGATTCTCTCTGAAGGATCTCTTAGAATGGGCAGTTGCATTCCCGACCCCAGGTCGAAGAGCATCTTGTTCAGAGCCTTGGCTTTGTCTTCGAGACTCCGATCGAGTTCAGCCCCTTGGCCACGCTCAAACTTGAGGGTTTTCTCCGCTCGTTCAAGTGCTTCAGTTTTTTCTACACAGGTGGATAAAAATAAGTTAATATACTCTTTACAATTGGAGTTATGGAATACTGGTTAAGTCTACGACCAGTTACCTTTGATTTTCTTCTCACAAGAGTCGAAAACCTCCTTTTGTCTGGTCATCACATGCTCGATCGACCGGTCTTTTCCCTGATTTTCTTCCCTCAGTTTTATTATTATGGCTTCTTTGGCCACAATCTCTTCTTTAATTTTCTCTAAATCTATTAAATATGATAGGAAGAGAAGGTTAAGTTATAAGAGAGAAACAAGATGATAAAATTTAGGAAGTCAAACTAAAAGAGAAATGTTCTTACTTCTCAGATCGGAGTGTTTCTGCTCCAAAGATCTTATTCGCTGGGTTAATCCTCCGACCACAGCATATTTCTTTACCATGTGCTACAAAAATAAAATCCCTTTCTTTGATAAGTTTTCAAAGAAACTTCAAAAGAAAGAGTTGTAAGGATGGTCGTAAAACACTTACCCGAAATGCCATATCATTATATTCGGAAAAGATTGTATCTGGACCAATCTCAGCTTGACGGTCCGATATCTTTCCCTAGGCTTCATCAAGTTCCTTATCCTCGATAAATCGGGGAGAAAAAGGGAATTTGTTAACCTGAGAAGCATTTCCAGGAGGAGGTGGAACATGTTGAGGATCTTTGGAGATGACTACCTCCGGAGACAGAGTAAGAATTACTAGAGGATCCTGAGCAGATGCTGAAACCTACTCGGGGGCTTCTTTTACTACTTTATCCTCAGCAGTTTTTGCTTTAGGACTATCCTGATCAGGAACCTCCACGACCACCTCTTCCTTAGGAACCTTTTCCTGAGGGGTGCTCTGGTCGGACACGACTGGAACACCAGAAGATCTAGGAAAAAGAAGAAAGAAGGTAAGAAAGATCCAAGGTATGTATATATACGACATCTTCATTTAATATATATATATATCTGGTCGATTTTCTGAATTTACCCTTGTAACGCATCGGAGCAAAGTCCGTTGCACTGGCCTTCCTTTTCTTCTCAACCGATTTCACTGGTTCTAAACCGGTAGGGTTGAATAGATCTTGCACATCCACTGATCGGAAATCAGAAGCGATATCCGTGACCATTTGGTCGAGGTCCTTGATCGCCGGATCGGAGATGTAGATTCGCTGACCTCCAAAATAGTAGCCTCGAGAGGTACCGTGGGTCTTCGCCACCTTCTTTGCCGAAGGTATAACAACCGCCTAAATACATCATCAAAGATAGTTAGGCGATAAACATCATTTGTCCAAGAATATTATTTATGTTCGGTCTCCTACCTCTGAAAGGTTGACATCCTGTATAGTCGAAGGGGTGGTCGGATCATCAATCGCCTCACATCTTTCAGTGACCTTATTGATCCTCAACCCAACCGACTACACATTAAAAAGGATTTATGGTATACCGATCAGAAATAATATGTACGACAACAAACAACGGTTGATATTCTTACATTAAGTCTTTCAATCCTCTCTTCAATGAAATGTAGCTAAGATTAGGGAAACTAGCCTTGTCGCTAGGCTCTCAAATACAGAATCATTTTGATCCTAGCTTCTAATCTCATCGAAGATAGAGTCAGTAAGGTAAAATAAAAGATTTAAGGATACGGAAATAATCAACTAAGATAGGTAAACAGGTCGGAATCATTCATGGCTTACCCTCTTTGGAATCCTTAGTCGTATCATCACGACCAATATACCAGAGCATCCGGTGTGCTCAGGCCTTCAAAGGACTAGCCCGACGCGTGAAAAAATCCTTCACTACGTGCAAGATGTTAGACCCTTGACACTAAGAAGCTTAATTGCTTCAGCCCATTTCTTTATTTTTCCTCTTATTCTGTAGAGGAGCGCCATCTCTGATTCTCGACATTTGTCGAACCGAGAACGAAGGATCCCAAATTCTCTGTGTTCATACACTAGTCCAGATTTCTAGTGTACACAAGCTTAAACAAAAGTGATAGCACAATCATATCACGAGTTTATTGATAATAATTCAAAGTTTATTACAAAGGGCTCGCGCCAAAAGAAAAGAAATAACACAATGGAAGAGTAGTAGAAGTAGTAGGCCACACGACTTGCCACAGTAATCGTCTGGGACGCAATTATTCACAAGATCCTCACCGTCGGAAAACGCCTTCTCCCGAATAAGATTTATTCAAAAAGAGTGAGCACTACTACCGTGCTCGCAAGTCACACCCAATATAGAAAGTTTAATGCATGCATAAGGTAAACAAAGGTAATGGCAGGGTTGTTTTGCATAAACAAGATTTTCAGATTATATTGCTAATACTTTTGTAAGACCAATTTTAATAATTCGAATAAAGAAAGTGACAAAACCGACATCGAATATTGATGACCTCCACTAGTTGATTATTGAAGGATATCCTCCTAACACTTGGCTAACCACCCAATTTTTACCATAGGACTATCCATCCTAAAACATCTGTTGAACACATTTTATAAACCAAAACAATTCTAACTTAGAGTGGCTTTGCTAGCATGTCCATGATCATGACGCGCTATTCGAATAGTTTTACACTCGCAGAGGTTGTACACTTTACCCACACGAGATAAAATGCTTTTAATGTCGCCAAAGCACGCTCCGGCGTGTGACTAAGCAATTATCATGAGGCCGTTACAAGCGTTGTCTCATCAGATTCATGCCCGCTAAGGTTTCGCTACCTTTGACTATCCATCCTCCTAAGCCCCTCTTGCGCCGTGGGACTAATGTCTAACCAACGCCCACACATACAACATAGCACAAATAACACTAAGACACTACAGATTATTTAGCCAAATCCGCCCATACAGACATGTGGTGGTACGGTAAGGCGTAGCAAAATACGCCAAAGACCGGTCCTAATCGACTCGGCGACTTCCACTTAAAACCCGGGTCGTAATCCTAACCAGATTAGACCTGCATGAACTCGCACTCCACCATTCATCCATCTCGCCAAGTCCAAACCCATTTTATTTTATTTAGAGTAAAATCCTTTCGTGATAAAACAATACCACAGAACACATTTAAATTACATTGTAAAGATTTGACTAAATTCTCCCAAATTTGTAAATATTATCTAAGCAAGGCTAAGCATTTGACAAATTTTATCTAAGGTGTCAAGGTATTCAGTTTTGATAGTCAAATTGGCCATACCAAGGAGTTTGGAACAACTATATACGAAATCGTGATATTCAGATATTTTTATAAACATATGCATGCAATAGTAAATTGTAGATAGTAAATAAATACTTTAAAACAATAGGAACAATATGATCAATAGTGTAACTTGCCTTCGTTGAAGTCTTGGAACTCTAAATCGCGGAAGGATCTAACTCTCCTGAGTCGTCAAGTCTATACGTGAAAATACGACAAATTCAACTCAAATTCAAATAAATTCAAAACTCAGATCAAACTAACTCCAAATTAAAATATTTTGCTTTAGTTAGCTAGATTATGAATTTAGACAAATTTTGCAACTTGAACCACTCAATTTGGAGTTCAAATGCAAAAGATATGAATTTTACAAGTTTAATACAAAATCTGAATTTAATTGAATTCTCTCAATTATTTTTCTAAAGGAAATTCTATTTATTGTGCAATGCCGACGCCAATAAGAATTTCCGGAAATTAAAAGAATTATAATGATTTTTCCGACAAGCGGTCCCACATGTCATAGACTCGGCTCACGGTGGATCGATTCCACCGAGCCGAGGGTGATCTGCGCGCGTGAACTCGACACGCGGTGCTCACGTGGCGATGAACGGACGCCACGCGCGCATACCACGCAAAGGTGGGGTTGAGGTGGCGCTTAGGTGGCATCGCCACGCGGCGTGACACGCCGGACCGGCGACGGTGGCGCACGGAACCAACGGCAACGCGAACGGCGAGGTTTCGCGGCGATGGGTGGTACCGGTGTGTAGCTAGGACTATTTCAACTCGTTAGACTAGCTCCGGGTGGTCAAGGTGGACGGTGGTGGCCGCGCGAGGTTGAAGCGCGAGAGGTTCGGTGTTGGCGACAATGCGATTCCGGCGCCCCGCCGGCAGCAGTGAGCACCGGTCGGCGATGATGTGGCGGCCGCTGGTGGTGGCGGCGAGGACGAGCGCCGCCGAGGGCGCCGAATCGTGGAAGAAGGCGATCGCGTGAAGGAGCTTCCACGGCGGTTCTAGCCGAAGCTTAGGCGCGCGAGGAGTAATGCGTGGGGAAAAAGGTGGAGGAGGAGAAGGGCTACCCATGGCTCCTATTTATAGGGTGGGAAAGACCGGAAGCGCGGCGACGCGAAGGTCATGCGCGCGCGTTTTCGGTGATCGTGGGTAAAATCGATGCGAGAAGGGAAAACGGCGGAAGGGGGCGGCGTGATACGGTCGCCAATGCGCACGATGGTGAGGAGCGGGGATTGAAGGCGCCGTTACGAGTTCGAGCGCCGGTTTTAATGGCGCGCGTGAGGATCGCGCGAGAAGACGACGAGGAAGACGACACCGGGCACGCCCGATTTTGATCGACGGTGGACAAAAGATTGGCGGCGGTAAGTTGTATCGGCCGTAGCCGCTTGATCTCGATCTAACCGCTGAAATAGATCACGGGTTGCGGTGAATCATTAAGTGACCGATGCACGGGCCGTTGATTTAGATCTAACGGTCCGATTGCGAGAACATTCTGACCTTCAATGCTTTAGACATTCTCGACCGCTGATTTTAATCCAACGGTTGGGATGCACCGTGTGATGGGAGAGAGAAAGGACTGACGGTGGACCCCGCCGTCGAGAGAGGAGGAGGCGCGGGCGGAGCGTGCCGTGGCTGCGCGGAAGAACGGGCCGAGCTGGGTTTCGCCCATTCCTATTTGAGGTTTTTCTTTTGATTTTTCTTTTGTTTTAATTCCGATAATTCAATTAGGCTTTAGAATATAGCAAAATAATTCCAAGAATTATGAGAAAATTCACGTAAATTCTCTGAGCATTTAGGATTTAAGAAAAATATTTCACTATTATCCGATAATAGATTTTGCCCATAATTTTATTTTATCTTTAATTTGTTAAGGAAAAGCTTTAAAAATTCCACCAAAATCCAATAAAATTTTTAAACTTTATTTTCAATCGAAATTGAAATTTGGGCTGTTACAAACCTACCCCTTAAAGGGAATCTCGACTCAGATTCGACTTGGTTAACAAAAGATCGGGGTAGTTAGCCTTGAGTTCTTCTTCATTCTCCCATGTGGCTTCGCTTCCTGGATGGTGACTCCACCGCACCTTGTACGATCCGATTATTCGCTTCGTAACACGCTCTGCGACATCTATAATTTTAATCGGTCGCTTCACGTGGTGAGATCTTCTTGAAGGTCGAAGCTTTCCGTAAAGGTATGATCTTCCTGCTTCTTGCAGCATTTCTTTAATTGCGACACGTGGAAGACGTTATGTCTTCGACAGGCTTCGCAGCTCTAGGTGATAAGCTACTTCTCCACGCTTTGCCAAAATCTTGTATGGCCCAATATACCGGTGCGAAGCTTACCTTTGTCCTAATCTCTTCACACCTCCGAGTGGGTTACTCGAGATAGACAACATCTCCTACCTCAAAGCTTAATTCCCTACCATGCGCATATCGGCATAACTCTTTGTCGGGATTGGGCCGCTTTGACGCCCCGAATAGTTTTCACTTTACTCTCGCCTTCTTTGATTAACTCAGTCCAAGGAGTCGACGCTCCTACCTCATCCCAAAGAAGTGGGTTCGCATTTCTTACCGCATGAGCTTCAAATGGAGCCATCCGCAAACTAGCTTGGTAACTATTATTGTATGAGAACTCGTGATACGGCAGATCCTTGTCCCAACCTTTTCCGAATTCTAAGGCACAGTGCTCAAGCATATCTTCAAGAACTTGATTGGTGCGCTCTGCTCCGACCATCGATCCAGGGATGATACGCCGTGCTAAAATTGAGTCCGGTCCCCAAGGCTTCATGCGACTTTTCCAAAACCGAGAGGTAAATTGGGAACCTCGGCCGACACAATCTTTTGGGTACTCCGTGCAGCACGATTCTCGCCATGTACAATTCGCTAGTTTGTCGCTCTGGTAGGTGGTCTTGACAGAATAAAGTGAGCGACTTTAGTTAACCGTCAATTACCACCCGATGGAGTCATATCCCGATTGGGTCCCGGGAGTCCAAAGGATGAAATCCATACCGACTTCTTCCCACTTCCACTGGAATTGGTAATGGTTGCAACAGCATCAATGGTCTTTGGTGTTGTGCCTGACTTCTTTGACAAACGCCACAACGAGCGCACGAAATCAGCAATTTCACGCTTCATGCGACTCCACCAATATCTTTCTTTAGATCCCGTACATTTTGGTGCCGCCAGATGAATGGAGTATGGCGACTCATGAGCTTCTTTCGCACTGAGTCTTTATCTCCTCATGGTTAGGCACATGAGATGCGGTCTCCAACCACACCGCCCCTTGCTCATCTTCGAGAAACCTGGGCTTTACCTCTTCTCATATTTTTCTTGATTTCTTGATATCTTCATCTTCCAACTGCTTTGTTCTAATCTGATTTTGAAGAGTTGGTTGAACTTCTAAAGCGCTTACACGCCCTTTGGTTGACAATCTCAAGATTCGAGTGTTTCACTCTTCATACAACTGGCCGATTTTGTTGCACCATGATGGTGTTGTAATATGCTTTTCGCTCAAGGCATCTGCTACCACATTGGCCTTGCCCTGATGATAATGAATTCGAGATCATAATCCTTTATTAGTTCCAACCATCTTCTTTGTCTGAGATTGAGCTCTGATCGTGTGAATATGTACTTCAAACTTTATGGTCCAGTGAAAATCTCACAATGTTACCAATGAGATAATGCCGCCAGATTTTCGAGCGCGCACAATTGCCGCTAACTCTGCATCATGAGTCCGTAATTCCTTCGTGTGGCCTCAATCGCCGGGATGCATAAGCTACAACTTTGCCTTCCCGCATCAATACACATCCGAGGCCTTGACGGATGCGCCACAAAGATCTCAAAATCCTTGCGGATGTCCCAGAAATTAACACCGGTCTTGAGACTAGCCTCTTTTTCAATTCTTGGAAACTTTCTTCACAGCGCTTGACCATTCAAACTTCTTTTCTTTCTTCGTGGTTGAGTCATGGGTTTGGCAAGTTTAGAGAAACCTCAATAAACCGTCGATAATAGCCTCGCACCCCGTAAAACTTCTCACCCTGATCGATTTGGGTGCTTCACCCATTATCGCTTCAACCTTGGCGGTGGTCTATCGCAATTCCTCCTGCGGATACAATATGTCCAAGGAATGCAACTTGTCTTAGCCGTAATTCACTCTTGCTGAATTTGGCATAGAGTTGGTGCTCCCGAGCTTGTCTAGTATCATCCGAGATGCTCTTCATGTTCTTTTTCGCTCTTCGAGTAGATGAGAATGTCGCCAATAAAGACGACTACGAATTTATCCAGAATTCCATGAACACCTTGTTCATCATATTCATGAAATAGGCAGGGCGTTGGTCAATCCAAATGACATTACCGTGAACTCATATAGTCCATATCCGTGGTGAAGGCGCTTTGAATATCTTCCGGTCTAATCTTTAATTGGTGATAACCGGATCTCGATCGATCTTTGAGAAAATACTTGCTCCTTTAACCGATCAAACAAATCATCAATTCCGGGCAATGGGTATTTATTCTTGATTGTTACTTCGTTGAGTGATCTCGTAATCGACGCACATTCTCATGCTATTGTCTTTCTTCTTGACAAATAGTACCGGGCTCCCATGGTGAGGAATCGCGAATGTACGCTTTTTCTCGTAGTTCTTCAATCTGCTTCTTCAATTCTCGCTAACTCGCTGGCTGGCATTCTATAGGGTCGCTTTGAGATCGGAGTGTCCCGGACTAGATCAATTAGGAACATGATGTCCCTATCCGTGGCATACCGTAGATCATCCGGGAAGACGCCGGGATACTCGTGTTACACGGGTATATCTTCAAGTTTCACTTCCTTCAATCTGTAAGTATGGAACTTCCTCCTGCTCGAGTCTCGTGTTTGAATTCAATGCACACACCTTGTTCATTAGTGAGGGTGATGGATCTATTGGCACAGTCTATTTGACCGTGATTTTTGGCTAGCCAGTCCATTCCAAGTATTACATCCAAACCTTGAGAGTGTAAAACTATCAGATCTGCTAGAAAAGTTACTCCGGATATCTCGAGAGTGAGATTAGGGCATAGAGAATTGGTTCTCATTTCTGAGCCCGGGGAATGAATTATCATGGGAGTAGCTAAAGAGGATATAGGTAACCCATATTTTCCCACAAACTTATATGACACAAAAGAGTGTGAAGCTCCAGAATCAAATAGGACAGATGCTGGTACTGAATTAACGAGGAACGTACCGAGAACAACATCCGTGCCGCTCGAGCTTCTCGGCGGTGACATGGTTCACCCGCCCTTGGTGAACCGGTTTGTCGGTCCGTGTTGCCGCCGGTAGCTTGAACTCCCGAGGTTGGCCTTGTTGGTGCCAAACCTTGTTGCTTCTTTGGACATTTATTGGCATAATGCCCGCTCGCAAGGTGGAAGCACGTGACTCGTGCCGAGGAGGTAGAGTGCCACAAACCGCCTCCTAATGAAGTGCCACGGTTGGGGGTTGGAGCGCTGTGGCGGTGCCGAGTACGAGACGTGGAAGATTGAAACTTCCCACGCTGCTCGCGGTTGCGTGTGGTGATGCGAGGTTTGGGCGGACTCTCTGCGTTAAACCTCCGGGCGCCATCCTCCGCTTGCGTTCTCCATTTCTGCGTGTTTAGCCTCTCGCTCGATTGCTTTATCCACCAACCGGAAGTCGCGAAATTGAGAAATAAGTTGGACAGAGATATCATCATTCAATCCATCCAGAACCTTTCTCGCTTTTCTCATCTCTCGCTACGCTACCGGGCGTAGCGGGCAAGTTGGTTAAAGCGGTGAAGGTACTCATTCACCGTGATTTGGTTGCCTTGTCGAGCGCGTGGAACTCCTTCTTCTTGAGCGCCATCATCCTCGCCGGATATGTGCATGACGAAAAGCTCGCACGGTCGCCCATGTGATGGATCGAGCATCATTGTGTGCTATCGAGAGTTGTCCCACCATTCGATGCGGGGCCATTCGGTTGGTGAGAGGCAACAGACCTCTCACGGCCGTAACACCGACTAATGTCCGCTTTCCACAGCCCGCCGCCGTCGGCGCCCATTGGTTCAAGATTATTTGAGAATGTCGGCGACGATCCTCATAAACTCGCATATAGTCGCCTTTGGTTATGCGGAGGTGGAGCCGAGCCGCCGCCGCCGTAGCGGCTCGAGTGTTCGAACATTCGGCGATCGGGCAAGAAGGTCGATTAAATGAGTCCGATTCGCCATCATCCGCGCCACGGTCCTTCGCGGCGGTGGTGGCGGCCGCGAAACGTGATTATCCCGGTGATCCGTCGATCGCTTCCTTGTCCGTTGGCACTGCTTCGCCGCATTGCCGCTTTCGCGGTGGTCACCATCTGCGGAATCCTCCAATGATTTAGAAGAGATAGCGAGGAATTCTATGGGGATAAATCTAAAATAGCCCAAGAACGAAAAAGCACACAAACAAAGAATCAACTTTTCAAAATGGTTTCTTTATTCATTTATTTTATTAATATATTATGGCTATCACATGAATAATTGATAGCTCATAATACGCAAATAAAGTACGGATGGGAGAAAAAAATAAACATCTATGGGGTGGATGGGGTGTATTCGGGAATTGCTTGACGCTTGGCCCGATTTGTAAATAGCCGCCCTCTTCGATCGCTTTCGCCTCGGTATACTCTAGACTATCCCGAGTGGTACGCAAGTCGCCCAAGGCGTTTCCATAAGCGTAGTCCAGTTGCCTTTGTCGTCCACAGTGCGCGCTCAACTCGGGAATCTTCCTCCTCGGTGGTGCGGAAGACACCGCAAGTCCGGTTGGAAGATGCATCGGAAATAGTGAAACCCGTGCCGCTGAGGTGGCGGTCATAAGTATGGCGAGTCGACGAACCGCTTCTCTCGCCGCATCCTCGAATGCCATCGTGAAGGTGTCGCGTCGGATCGGGCGTGGAAGGTATGGAAGACGGTGTTTGGCGACAGTCGAGTAGATTAGTACTTCCACTCTCCGTAGACGCCGTTCTCCCAACTTGTATCGGTAGCCCCAAACGCTGGCCTCTTCTTGTAGTCCAAGCGCCGCATCACTTCCCGCAGAAGTTCAAACGTTGTCCGCAATGATTCCGTGAGAGATAGCGCCCAGCATTTCCGCCATCTAAAATTTTGAGGAATAGACAAGTCAAGAATCGCTTTTAAAGAGAAGGGTTGAGAGATGACTCGATACACTCAAAATAGTTTTTAATTTTTGCAAATGAGTCCTTAGGACATTTGTGGGGCCACGACTCTCACGATATGGCTCGATACCACTTTTGTCGAACCCAGAACGAAGGATCCCAAATTCTCGTGTTCATACACTAGTCCAGATTTCTAGTGTACACAAGTTAAACAAAAAGTGATAGCACAATCATATCACGAGTTTATTGATAATAATTCAAAGTTTATTACAAAAGGGCTCATGCCAAAAGAAAAGAAATAACACAATGAAGAGTAGTAGAAGTAGTAGGCCACACGACTTGCCACGTGCAATCGTCTGGGACGCACCTTATTCGCAAGATCCTCACCGTCGGGAAAACGTCTTCTCTGAATAAGATTTATTCAAGAAGAGTGAGCACTACTACCGTGCTCGCAAGTCACACCCAATATAGAAAGTTTAATGCATGCATAAGGTAAACAAAGGTAATGGCAGTGGTTGTTTTGCATAAACAAAGATTTTCAGATTATATTGCTAATACTTTTGTAAGACCAATTTTAATAATTCGAATAAAGAAAGTGACAAACCGACATCGAATATTGATGACCTCCACTAGTTGATTATTGAAGGATATCCTCCTAACACTTGGCTAACCACCCAATTTTTACCATAGGACTATCCATCCTAAAACATCTGTTGAACACATTTTATAAACCAAAACAATTCTAACTTAGAGTGGCTTTGCTAGCATGTCCATGATCATGACGCGCTATTCGAATAGTTTTACACTCGCAGAGGTTGTACACTTTACCCACACGAGATAAAATGCTTTTAATGTCGCCAAAGCACGCTCCGGCGTGTGACTAAGCAATTATCATGAGGTCCAGTATAAAGCAAAGGTCTCATCGTATTCATGCCCGCTAAGGTTTCGCTACCTTTGGACTATCCATCCTCCTAAGCCCCTCTTGCGCCTGTGGGACTAATGTCTAACCAACGCCCACACATACAACATAGCACAAATAACACTAAGACACTACAGATTATTTAGCCAAATCCCGCCCATACAGACATGTGGTGGTACGGTAAGGCGAGCAAAATACGCTCAAAGACCTGGTCCTTAATCGACTCGGGCGACTTCCAATTTAAAACCCCGGGTCGTAATCCTAACTGATTAGACCCGTGCATGAACCTGCACCCACCATTCATCCATCTCGCCAAGTCCAAACCCATTTTATTTTATTTAGAGTAAAATCCTTTCGTGATAAAACAATACCACAGAACACATTTAAATTACATTGTAAAGATTTGACTAAATTCTCCCAAATTTGTAAATATTATCTAAGCAAGGCTAAGCATTTGACAAATTTTATCTAAGGTGTCAAGGTATTCAGTTTTGATAGTCAAATTGGCCATACCAAGGAGTTTGGAACAACTATATACTAAATCAGATATTCGGATATTTTTATAAACATATGCATGCAATAGTAAATTGTAGATAGTAAATAAATACTTTAAAACAATAGGAACAATATGATCAATAGTGTAACTTGCCTTCGTTGAAGTCTTGGAACTCTAAATCGTCGGAAGGATCTAACTCTCCTGAGTCGTCAAGTCTATACGTGAAAATACGACAAATTCAACTCAAATTCAAATAAATTCAAAACTCAGATCAAACTAACTCCAAATTAAAATATTTTGCTTTAGTTAGCTAGATTATGAATTTAGACAAATTTTGCAACTTGAACCACTCAATTTGGAGTTCAAATGCAAAAGATATGAATTTTACAAGTTTAATACAAAATGCAGAATTTAATTGAATTCTCAGAATTATTTTTCTAAAGGAAATTCTATTTATTGTGCAATCTTGGCCAATAAGAATTTCCGGAAATTAAAAGAATTATAATGATTTTTCGACAAGCGGGTCCCACATGTCATAGACTCGCCACGGTGGATCGATTCCACCGAGCCGAGGTGATCTGGCGCGTGAACTCGACACGCGGTGCTCACGTGGCGATGAACGGACGCCACGCGCATACCACGCAGCGGGGTTGAGGTGGCGCTAGGTGGCATCGCCACGCCGGCGTGACACGCCGGATCGGCGACGGTGGCGCACGGGAACCAACGGCACGGCGAACGCGAGGTTTCGCCGGCGATGGGTGGTACCGCAGTGTAGCTAGGACTATTCTCAACCTGTTAGACTAGCTCCGGGTGGTCAAGGTGGACGGTGGTGGCGGCGCAGGTTGAAGCGCGGAGAGGTTCGGTGTTGGCGACAATGCGATCCGCGCGCGCTGCCGCAGCAGGTGAGCACCGGTCGGCGATGATGTGGCGGCCGTTGGTGGTGGCGGCGAGGACGGAGCGCCGCCGAGGGCGCCGAATCGTGGAAGAAGGCGATCGCGGTGAAGGAGCTTCCACGGCCGGTTCGCGAAGCTAGGCGTGCGAGGAGTAATGCGTGGGGGAAAAGGTGGAGGAGGAGAAGGGCTACCCATGGCTCCTATTTATAGGGCCGGAAAGACCGGAAGCGCGGCGACGCCAAGGTCATCGCGGCGGTTTTGGTGATCGTGGGTAAAATCGATGCGAGAAGGGAGAAACGGCCGAAGTGGGGCGGCGTGATACGGGTCGCCAATGCGCACGATGGTGAGGAGTGGGGATTGAAGGCGCCGTTACTGAGTTCGAGGCCGGTTTTAATGGCGCGCGTGAGGATCGCGCGAGAAGACGACGAGGAAGACGACACCGGGCACGTCCGATTTTGATCGACGGTGGACAAAAGATTACGGCGGTAAGTTGTATCGTCGGTAGCCGCTTTGATCTCGATCTAACGCTGAAATAGATCACGGGGTTGCGTGAATCATTAAGTGACCCGATGCACGGGCCGTTGATTTAGATCTAACGGTCCCGATTGCGTGAGAACATTCGGACCTTCCAATGCTTTGTGACATTCGACCGCTGGATTTTAATCCAACGGTTGGGATGCACCGTGTGATGGGAGAGAGAGAAAGGACCGACGGTGGACCCCCGCCACGAGAGGGAGGAGGCGCGCGGCGGAGCGGCCGTCGGCTACGGAAGAACGTGGCCGAGCTGGTTTCGCCCAATTCCTATTTGAGGTTTTTCTTTGATTTTTCTTTTGTTTTAATTCCGATAATTCAATTAGGCTTTAGAATATAGCAAAATAATTCCAAGAATTATGAGAAAATTCACTGAAATTCTCTGGAGCATTTAGGATTTAAGAAAATATTTCCACTATTATCGATAATAGATTTTGCCCATAATTTTATTTTATCTTTAATTTGGTTAAGGAAAAGCTTTAAAAATTCCACCAAAATCCAATAAAATTTTTAAACTTTATTTTTCAACTGGAAATTGAAATTTGGGCTGTTACAACCGCCTTCTTACCAGAATAATAAAGGCTGTCTTTCTTCGTGATCTTTATATAGAACCATCTCTTTTTCCATGACAACCACGAAGATTTTGAGTACATGGAGGCGCAAGGTGCACTCCCCAGACATCCCAATCGTCTTCCCAGACTTTGTCATCCTGTAGTAGTACCTGAATAGATCCAGATCTGCTGGAATCCCCAAGTACGCTTCGCAGAGGTAAATAAAGATGCTGAGATTGGCGATAGCATTGGGAGCGAGGTTCATCAATTCAACTCCACAATACTCCAAAACTTTGGGAAGGAAGGAGTGAATTGGTAGCCTAAATCCGCATTCAACATATGCAAGAAAAACAGGGATTTCTCCATCTTCACTACTCGGGGAATGTTCCCCAACCGCGGATCTCCAAGAAATCAGATCCTCTGTTGGGAAGCATCCCGATCTTCTCAAGTTCTCTAACTTCTTCTCACTCAAGTCTAAACCGACCAATTGGTGATTTGGTCCGACATGGTCGATTTCTTTCGGGTGGAGAAAGAAAAGGAGGTCGGAAGCAGTTTTTACCCAGGAGATGAAGAAGGAAAGCAGGAAGTGAAAAAACCCCAAGTCTACAAAGGGGTTTTTATAAGCTTCAGAATTCTTAACTGCAATAAGAAGTTACCCAAAAAAGTCCAACGGACACAAAAACTCTTCAATTCCCAAGGCAAAGTTCTCAACTTTAAAGTGAATATAAACCGCTTCAAATGCCCTTGCATTTAAATGAGCGTCAGCCCGATACGACTTCAGCGGAAGAAAAGTGTTCACACGACCTATTCATTTAAAGTTCGGGGGCTAGCTGAAGAGGATTAAAACCTCTATATATTATTTTTAATATATAAAAGACCATACGTCTCCGTCGTCGTAACCCCTGAGGTGCACGACCTCACTGGTCGTAGAGATTCCAGAGGTTACATAATGGGTACCCTGGTCGGACGAAGGCCTAAGCCTAGCTCCCGACCAGGAGAACTGCTCGTAAAAGGTATGAACTAATACTTGAAACTGATTCCAAGTATATTCTTTACCGTATGACGAATGGAGCACGTGCATATTCCATACCATACGACGTTTCTTATCCAAAAGCACTAAAGAACAACCTCCATGCGGTTATATGTCTCATAGACATGTAACCGCCGAACGGTTGATTCTTTATCAACCGTCACTTGACTCCGACCAGACGCAACACTTCACATCAGACGTCTTCTCCGGAAGTAACTGCCACCTCTTCAAGGGCTATTTAAAGATGGAACCTGGACGGATCAAGAGGGAGAGGAAGAGAAAGAGGAAGACACAGCCATCAGACCAAAGCACAAGCCATAGATTCGTGTGATAGGTCTGAGATTGTAAGGGAACAAACAGTGTTCTCAGAGCATATTCTGTAAAATCCAGTTCATATTAATAAAAGAGCAGTCCCATTATTTCCTTAGATTTCCCACGTCACTTTCTCCTTTTATTTTCGTAAGATCGACATCTTGATCGTCGACACCAGGCGGCGCAAGGGCACGGTGCGGTGGCCGGCGGCGAGGAGAGGAGCGGCGGCGAGTTGCGGCTTGTGGCGGCGATGGGGCTCCGACGGTGCTCCGATAAGGGTGAGGTGAGCACCGGGTGCGCGAGATCGTGGCAGCGTGGAAGCAGCGGCGGTGTCGGTGCTGGAATCGAAGAAGGAAGCGCTCGCGGCCGGAATCCTTCAATCGCGGAATACGACGAAGAGAGGCGAGGAGAGGAGGAGTGAGTCGGGGCGTTGGGATGAGGAGGGGGAGGCGGTCCTGGTGCGCCCTTTATAGGGGCCGGAGGAGCTCGGGAGGGGGAGGTCATGTGCACGGAGATCTCGGCGGCCATGGCGCGGTCCCGGCGAAAATGCGCGCGATGGAAGGGGCAAATGGCCGGTGAAGGCGCGGCGTGATGAGGGGGATACGGGGCGCACGAAACCGCGTAGAGGGGAGGAGTAAATCGCGGCGGAGATGGAGCTTGCACGTGCGATAATGGCGGCGGCTCGGTTTGGCTCCGTGGGGAAGAAGCAAAGGAAGGAGAAGGCACGCGAGCCCACTCACAAGAGAGATGGAGGGGGGTGACAGGTGGGACCGGGAAAAGGAGGGAGAGAGAAGAGCGGTGCGGCCAAATGGGCCGAAATGCGGAGGAACGGGCGAACAAGTGGCTATTTTTACCAAAAGGTTTTAGGAATTTTAAATGCTTTCTTAATTTAAATAATCCGATTAATTCATTTTGGCTTTAGAAAGTAGCAATTTAAATCCAAAAATTTTAGAAAAATTCACAGAAATTCCTAGACTTATTTTGGACTTAATAAAAATAGTTCCAACTTATAATTGGCTATAGTTTTTTTCAAATAAATTATTTTGGCTTGAAAGTAATTAGGAAAAAGCTTTTAAAATACCAAAAAAATTCCAAAAATTAATTAAATCTTTATTTTTAAAATCAAGTCAGATAAAACTTCAAGAACCTCAAATAAATTTTAAATTTTGACTTTTAAAACTTTAGAAATTCAAATGAGGCGATCAAACTCTTTCAAATTTCAGAAATTCCAACGAAACAATAACTTTTATTTATTTTATTTTGGTAACAGCACTTTAGGATGTTACAAACTACCCCCTTAAAAGGAATCTCGTCCCCGAGATTCGGAGTGGCTAGAAAGAAAGCTAGGGATACAAGGTTTTCAACTGGAGTTGTTGTCGCTCACATCCCGCTCATCATCCACGTAATTTGAGTTGTGACATTGCACTGACGTCCTCGCCCAGAATTTTGCAGATTCTTGTTTGCTTGCATGATGTTGACTTCGGGATTGGTTGGTTTTGCTGCCTGCTGCTTCTTTGGACATTTACTGGCGAAATGCCCGACCTCATGGCAATTGAAGCACGTGATGCCTGCAACATAAGATGGGTCTTTCTGTGCCTGATCACCATCAGGTATGTTGGAGAGTTCTAAGTTGGTTGGGTTGTCTCATCGTCTACCGGAGCTTGTCCCGATACGATGAAGTCCTCCCGCTTTAGGAAAGCTTCGAGTTGAACTTCGTGCGATTATTTTCTCTTGCGATTCTCCATCTCGCGGTGCTTGCCTTCTTGACGAATTTCCTTGTCGACTAGTCGGAAGTCGGTATAATCTCGGAAATCAGTATGCGGACAAATCATCATTGAGTCCTTCAAGGAACTTTTCTTGCTTGTCTTCATCTCTCGTAACATCTTAGGTGCATAGCGTGCGATTGATTGAACTTGTGCAAGTATTCGCTCACCGAGAGGTTGCCTTAACGGTGTGCGGAACTCCTTTTCTTGAGGGTCATCATGTTTGGAAGGAATATGTGCATGACGGAAAGCTCGCACAAATTCATTCCAGGTGATGGCTTGAGCATCGGCATGTGAGATGCTGAAGTTGTCCCACCATTCGGAGGCTGGACCCATGAGTTGGTGCGAAGCAAACAACACCCTCTCACGATCGGTGCACTGAGAAATATCCAACTTCTTACTAATTGCCCGGAGCCAATCATCTGCGTCCATGGGCTCTGCAGATGCGCTTGAAAGTTGGCGGACGCATCCTCAAGAATTTTGACATGCTGGTCCTCTGGGGTGGTGGAGTTGGAGCTGGAGCTTGGGAAGCTGTAGCTTGATTATTGTTGATGGACTGGGAGAGCAGTTCGATCAGGCGATTCTGATTGGCCATCATCTGCTGCCATTCTGATCCATTGATTGGAGCACTTCCATCGTTGTTGGTGTGGGCTCCACTTCCTGAGTGATGAGTGTTCACCATCTGTTGGTTAATCCAAAGAGTTAGGGAAGGAGACAAAGGATAGGGGAGAGACAAATAAGAAGAACTAAGGGGATAGAGTAAAACAACCCTCCCAAACGAAAGAACCAACTTAAAAGCTTTTCAGACAAACTTAACGCAATGTTCTATCGATCGAAACTCTTTAAGCTCGTAAAGTGACTCAATACACAGAATGAGTCTCGGCAACTTAAGCTATATGGCCTGGCTGACAAAGCAATCTTCAGTTCACAATCTTTGATGACGATGCTTCCTCGACGGCTTCATGTCTTGTGGTTTTGAACGTAAGGGTTAAGAACGTGTTGACCATCTATAGAACATTTCTAGGGGAAGAGGATCCATTTAACATTATAAAATTGTGAGGGAATAATAAGGTAAGAAGGCTAAAGGTAGATAGATGACCTAGATGAGGAGAGAACAAATTTATTTTTCTTGTCTATATAAAATAAGTTTTGAAATTTTCAACTAACGGTCACTCTAACTAGGTCACGACCTACAGTCGACATGGCTCTGATACCAATTTGTAAGGCCCGGGATTAACATCCCAGATCCTCTGTGCATTTCTGAACTAGTCCCAAGATCAGTAGCTAGTTCACACAGTAAACAAATGTGGTAACAAATTCATATCACAACTTTATTAATAATCAACAGAGTTTATTACAAAAGAGGCTTACAAGCCAACAATAAAGAACACAGCGGAAGGCGAAGAAGTAGTAGGGTCCAGCAATCTGCCACAGGCAATCGACTGGGGTAGCGGCCTAGTCATCGAGATCCACATTGGTAGCGAAGTCCTTCTTCTCTGAAATTTTGTTTGCATAAAGCAAGTATGAGCACAACTACCATGCTCGCAAGTTACACCCGTCAACTAGCAGAATGACACGCATACATGGATGTAACAAAGGATGGCTTATTGGTTGATTTGCATAAAGTAGTATTTTCTTTAAATACTTGTACTAAGTTCAAAAGCAGATACTTTATAACTACAAATCATTTTATAAATTCTCAGTTTTATAGTCAGATAACATTCACACATGAATGGTGAAGGATACCCTCCTATCATATGGCTTCCTGCCCAAATCCCATTTGGATAAACCAGTTTGAAGAAGTCTTTTCCAACAAAATCAAAGCCTAACTTTGAGTAGTTCGCTAGCATGTCCAGAATAGTGGACACGGCTATTCGAATAGTTTTACACTCTGCAGAGGTTGTACATCTTTACCCACAAGAGATAATCAACTTTTAATGTCCGTCGACACACTTAGAAGGTGTGCGACTAAGTGATTATCACGAGGCCTTTACAATATTCTCGTCTTAATGTATTTATGCCCGCTAAGGTTTCGCTACTATTGACTAACCATCCTCCGGAGCCCTCTCTTGCGCCTGTAGGACTACCGTCTCATCCAACACCCACACCAACAATGTAGCACAAATGACGCTAAGACATCATAAATTATTTAGCCAAATCTGTTCCATTCCGCACTTGTGGTGGTACGGTAAGGCATAGCATCATGCGCTCAAGACCGGTCCTTAATCGACTTGGCGTCTCCCAAATAAAACCACGGGCCTTAACCCTAACCAGATTACGCCCGTGCATAAACCTGCACCCACCAATCATCCATTTTGCCCAAGTCCAAACCCATTTTCATTTTATTTTCCAAGTAACCGCATTTATAAACTTTCTATGGTAAAACAATACCACAGACCCAACTTAAATCAAATTTGGATGTTTTGGCTAAAATTTCCCAAATACAAGATTTGATCTAAGCATTGGCTAAGCATATGGTTAATTTTAGTGTCACTTTGCCTAATGGTGACAAGGTATTCTCGTTCAATATTCAAATTGGCCATATAAGGAAAATTGGAGTAACTAGGCAATTAAAACAGGGAAAAATAATTGTATAAACATATGCATGCAGTAATAGTTTAAAACAGAATGTAAATAATTTGAAATAATGGGATCAATATAATCAAGGGTATAACTTGTCTTGCTTGATGAGGTGATGTTTTCCGCAACAATCACCCGGTACCGAGGTGCTGTTGTTTTCCTTAACAGGTCACCTAATACTCACAAATACTGTCTTCCAGTAGTCCAACTGTACAATCACGATGATCATACAGTCAAAAACAATCCTCTTAGGTTGCTCTTCAAACGGCGTCGAAATCTGACTCTCTGAAGTCGTCGAAATCTAACGTGAAAATAAGCCAATTTCAAACTAAATTCAAATAACAATTCAAATGAACTCCAAATTAAACAATTTTTGTTTAGTTAGCTAGATCTTGAATTTAGATAAATTTAGAAATTTGAATGGGCTCAATCGGAGTTCGAATGCAAAAGATATGGGCTTTGGAAGATTGGAAATACATAAAATGTCATAATCAGGGTTTTTCTGAATTTTAGGAATTATTTTTCTAAAGGAAAATGGTTTTATTGCTCAAGGCTGACGTCAGCGAGGAATTTTCGGGATTTAAAAGAGATAAAGAAATCACTAACATGTGGGATCCACATGTTAGTGACTCGGCTCACATGGACCAAGTCCACGGGGAAGATGGGCTAGGGCTGGGGCCGAGGTGGCAGGTCCGGCACATGTGGCGCCGGTGGCGCCGACTGGCGTGCGTGGCGACCACGTGGTGCCGCCAAGTCGCGCCGCGGCGGCTCGGGTGCGCATGGCGCCAGCGAACGGCGGCGCGTTGGACTCCGGCGAGGGTACCAGAGGGAAGAGGGGAACGCGGGGAGTTTGGTGCTTACCCAGGCGGCGCAAGGGCACGGTGCGGTGGCCGGCGGCGAGGAGAGGAGCGGCGGCGAGTTGCGGCTTGTGGCGGCGATGGGGCTCCGGCGGTGCTCCGGTAAGGGTGAGGTGAGAACCGGGTGCGCGAGATCGCGGCGAATCCGATGGTGGCGGCGGCGTGGACGCAGCGGCGGTGTTGGTGCCGGAATCGAAGAAGGAAGCGCTCGCAGCCAGAATCCTTCAATCGCGGAATACGACGAAGAGAGGCGAGGAGAGGAGGAGTGGGCCGGGGCGTTGGGATGAGGAGGGGGAGGCGGTCCTGGTGCGCCCTTTATAGGGGCCGGAGGAGCTCGGGAGGGGGAGGTCGCGTGCACGGAGATCTCGGCGGCCATGGCGCGGTCCCGGCGAAAATGCGCGCGATGGAAGGGGCAAATGGCCGGTGAAGGCGCGGCGTGATGAGGGGGATACGGGGCGCACAAAACCGCGTAGAGGGGAGGAGTAAATCGCGGCGGAGATGGAGCTTGCACGTGCGATAATGGCGGCGGCTCGGTTTGGCTCCGTGGGGAAGAAGCAAAGGAAGGAGAAGGCACGCGAGCCCACTCACAAGAGAGATGGAGGGGGGTGACAGGTGGGACCGGGAAAAGGAGGGAGAGAGAAGAGCGGTGCGGCCAAATGGGCCGAAAATGCGGAGGAACGGGCCGAACAGTGGCTATTTCGGCCCAAAAGGTTTTAGTAATTTTAAATGCTTTCTTAATTTAAATAATCCGATTAATTCATTTTGGCTTTAGAAAGTAGCAATTTAAATCAAAAAAATCTTGAAAAATTCACAAAAATTCCTAGAGTTATTTTGGACTTAATAAAAATAGTTCCAACTTATAATTGGCTATAGTTTTTGCAAATAAATTATTTTAGCTTGAAAATAATTAGGAAAAAGCTTTTAAAATACTGTAAAATTCCAAAAGTTTATTAAATCTTTATTTTTCAAATGAAGTCGATAAAACTTCAAGAACCTCAAATAAATTTTAAATTTTGATTTTTAAAACTTCAGAAATTCAAATAAGGCAATCAAACTCTTTCAAATTTCAGAAATTTCAATAAAACAATAACTTTTATTTATTTTATTTTGGTAACAGCACTTTAGGATGTTACACCACCCCCCATCTGCCCGATCAACTACCGTCATTGGCTCACCGCCACCGCCAAGCATCTAGAAGTGGAGGTCACCACTATCGGGAACTAGAGGAGGATGACGCAACTGGGAGCCAGAGGAGGATGACACCGATTGGATCTGAAGCCGCCGCTGGGAACCAGAGGTGGACAACACCACCTGGATCTAAAGTCACCGCCGAGCTAAAGGAGAAAGACGACGCTGGAGCAAGAGGAGGATGATGTCACCGGATTCAATCCACCACCGGGACTAGAAGAGTCACCGTGGCATTGCGAGGTCACCGTTACCCATAGATGATGCTGGCACTGGTAGATTTCGCTACCGCTGGGATAGGACACCGACATCAAGGTATGTAAGCCATGGTTCCATCCATCTCCTATCCACATCATGGTGGGATAACGAGCATGCCCGTGGGAATCGGGCACCCGCGTGTGGCAGGCAAGGGCGAGGTTCTTTGTCCGTCGCCCTTAGCGGGCATGCTTGTCAGTGAAATAGTCTCTTGGGCAAGGGTATGGGCGAGCACTACCCTTGCCTTCCGGGCCGAATTGCCGTCCCTAATCATGAGATAAATGGGTTCATTCTTCATGCACCAATACAAGAAATCCAGAACACTAGGGGTGAAAACAGATCGGATAGTTTCCGACCAATCCGGACGGAAATAGATTCGAATTGTCTCAGATAATTATCGGATCAGAAACGAATATGGATTTTTTTATCGATAATGAATACGAATACAGTAGCCTTGGTATCCAGATAATACGAAGGTCGGATATCTGGAATACCAGCCCAATAGGTAACATTCTGGACGTTCGTTCTCTGTCATACGAACTCCGATTTCCTTGATTCTTGTTTCTAAATTCAGTGTCTTTCTTTTGGTTCTAATTTGAAATTTTTTTGGATTTTATATGAAATTATTATATTTATTTGGCTCTTTTCGCGCGTATAGATTCTGGTATTTCTGAAGAATTCTTGGACTCGTCCGCTAAAGCAACTCAAACCTTCAACGAAGGCAAGTCGTAAATCTTTGATCATTGTCGGGACCCAAAATTTTGATTCTGGAACCCTCTGTGTATAATGCACTAGTCTAGGATCACGCTAGTGCACACAGTGTCAACATAGGTGAATATCAATCCACACTAGCGATAAATAAAGTAAACAATTAGTTTGAATAATAAATAAGGGTTTTGACCTTATGGTCGAGTTTACGCTTATTAAGCCACGCAGGGCTGACAGAGAATAAAATAGCAGCGGAACAGAAATAACTTCAGCGTAGATCCCATCAATTCACCATAGGCAACCGACTGGGATCTAGACCTTAACGATCAGTAACCTTCGACGAACTCCTCC
Organism: Ampelocalamus luodianensis; assembly: GCA_036346255.1. Classification (NCBI taxonomy): domain Eukaryota; kingdom Viridiplantae; phylum Streptophyta; class Magnoliopsida; order Poales; family Poaceae; genus Ampelocalamus; species Ampelocalamus luodianensis. Next base: position 72,695,677 of record CM070622.1, on the reverse strand, counting down.
TCAAAAGTAGGCGTAAACTCCTCCTCTTCTGTAGGTTTGGGCGCAAGTTTTACAACAAGCGTGAGTACACAATCGTACTCGCAAATCATACCATAAAATGCAATTTATAGATGCAAGCTTATTCCAAAAGAAAAGGCTTCTGTGGTTCTTTTGCATAAAAGCAACATTTGCATTGAATATAATAATAGATTGAAATGCAGTTCAAAACAAATAAACAATATTAATTTAACAATTATTTCCACAAAGACACAAAGCTAAACAGATTATTTCACATAGCCACATGACTTAGATCACATAGCTCCCATCCCAAATATTTTATGAAAACTACCCCTCGTGTGAAATCACCGAGCATGTCCATGACCATGGACGTGGCTATTCGAATAGATTGATTTAACACTCTGCAGAGGTTGTACACTTTACCCACACGATACAACTAGTGTTGCAAGAACTAATCATAACAAAACGGTTCAGAAACTTCATCTTAACATTGACACTCCCGATTGGCTTACAAACCGCTATGCCAACCCAAACGGAGCGCTTTGGCATAACACACACTGCTGGACAGGGACACGGCGAACCGCTCCGTGATGCGACTACCTTGTAGTACACACCTCCACCCATAGCCTAACCTACCACCTGAGTAATCAATGCCAAGAATCCATAACTTACTAAGTTAGGCTCGTCCCATACCAGGCATGTAGTCGTACAGTAAGGCTCAGTTCAATGGCGCACAAAGTTAAGTCCTTAACTGACCAAGGCAAGACTTCCATTTTCTAACTAGATCACAAATATTATCATTCCCATTCACAAAGTCCACCATATCACGAAGTATCCACCACTTGCCTCAGTCTAAATCCTTTCCCACCTAGTTGGTTTTGGTGCAACACATGCTATCACAAAGTAATAACACATAGCACACACAGTTTTACACAAAGTTCCATAGTCACTTAGTCAAATTTAATATTTGCAACTTACATGAGATGTGAGACTCGTAGCATGGCTAAGCAATTGTACTCGCGTCTAACCAACCCACGTTGGTGCTACAACATTACCAACTAATAACCAATCTAGGGTGACAAGGAATTATGGCATACAAAGTCAAGGTGATGATAACAATTTGGATGATAACTATGCCCAAAAGTATTTAAATAAATAATTAAAGTAGAATGCAATACTTTGAAATAAAGTAATTTGAAAACTGGGTTCAAGATGATCAAAGGTATGACTTGCCTTGGAAAAGGTCTAAGTACTGGTGTTGATCTTGAGGTGCTCCTTCTTCTCCAAAATTCCTCGACGTATCGACGTCTACTCGCAAACAAGACAAATAAATAAAACAAATAAATAATAGAGGCAAAACAAACTCCACAAATTAAATAAAAATCTCAGATAAATAGAGCTCAAATTTAGATAAATTTTGGGACTTGAATGGGCTCAATCGGAGTTCGGATGCAAAAGTTATGGGCTCTGGAAGTTTAAATCTAAAAGAAACACTAATTTTGGATTTTCTTGAATTTTCAAATTATTTCTTAACAGAAAAATCGGATTATTGCACAATGATGACGTCAGCATAGGGATTTCGAAAAAGGGATAAATAAAAAGAAAAACCCTAACATGTGGGACCCACATGTCAGAGACACGGCTCACGGTAGACCAAGTCCACCGAGCCTCGGGACCTGGGGACCGGTGGACCGTGCCACGCGGCACTGACGTAGATGCCACACACGCGACACGTGGGCTAGGAGTGCTGACACGGCTACTGACGCGGCGTGCCACATCGACTCGGGGGCAGCGGCGCTCGGAAACCGACGACAACGGCGAACGGCAGGGCTTCGCCGGTGGTGAGTGGTACTGGGATGTAGCCCAGGTTATTGCGAACCTTTTGAACCAACTCTGGGTGGTCAAGGTCGATGGAGATGGCCGGCGGCGAGGTTCTAGCGGCGGAGGAGCTTCGGGTTTTGTCGGACGGGGGCTCCGGGGAGGTTCCGGCGACGGTGAAGTCTCCGGGAGGTAGATGATACGACAACAACCCGCGGCAGCAGACCACGGCGGCGGCGGCGTCGACGGCGGCGCAATTCGAAGAAAACAAACGGCGGCGAGAAACCCTAAAAGCTCGATTGCGGCGGCGCTAGGGCTCTCGGGGCAAAAGGGGCGGCGGCTCTGAGATGCGGAGGCAATGGCGAACCTCAGGGTCCTATTTATAGGGTCAGGGCTGCACGAGATAAGGAAACCCCAAATTCGAAAATCCTCGGGTTCGGTCCATCTACGAGATAGAGTTCGTTTCGGGCGTTGCGGCAGATCTGGACGCAGAATCGCTAGGATAAGATCTCGTGCGGCAAATCGCGCTTTATAAGGAAAAAGGTGTTGTCAGACAAAGCTTCTAGAAGGCGGCAATGGCGGATGGAGGCGGACGCGTCGCGGAGACGAAGCCGACTCGGAGACGAAGACCTGACATGTGGGGCCCACACGTCAGCGGCACGGAGGCGCGAGTGCACACGGGCCCAACAAGATCTGGCTGTTAGATTCAGATCGGAGGGTCCAAAAGAATGGGATGTTCGGGCCTCGACGCCTTAGCCACAACTGGTCGTTAAACCCTGATCGAACGGCTCACAAACAATGTGCCGTTCGGGCCGCCCGGAAGGCACAACGCCATCGGACTTATCAACGAGAATCGGACGGCTGAGGTTCAACGCGCTCGCGCGAGGAGAGAGGAAGGGAGGCTGACACGCGGGGACCACCTGTCAGTGATAGGCGGGCTCGCGCGCTCGCTGGTGGGCTGAACAGAGCTGGGCCGAAGGAGGGTTTGGGCTGGGTTTCATCCCAAGAGCTTTTCTGAGATTTTGATTAGTTTTTCTATTTTGTAAAATACCATAAATTCAAGTAAGCAATAGAAAATAGCAAATGAACTCAGAAAAATTCTAGAAAAATCTAGAAAATATATCTGAGTACAAAGAACCCAAATAAAATAGTTTTGGCTATTATTCATGTTGGGATTATTCACATTAAATATTTTTTATTGTAAAGTCCAATATTAAGCTTTTGAATTAAATTCAAATAAAACAAAATGGTGACTTTTCTCCCTACCAACTATTTCAAAGATTTTCAAGCTCAGAAAATTGGGATGTTACAATCATGCTGTGCTCATTTTATAAAAATTATATTGTTTTATATCAATATGCATTGCTAATTCTATAATAACTGCTTTCGGGAATAGTTAAAGTTCTATTCGACATTATGCCACCTTGAATAATTTCTATTGACATGTATCCTTGAACACCATAGGTTGTTTAATTTTAGTTGGACATATTTTATTTTCAACATGGGTATCGTATTATGCTTAGCCATTCATGAATGTCTGCATCAAATAAACTAGTTATATATTTTTATTAATTTCTAGCATACAATTTAAGGGGTTTTCATATTCCGAAAAATAACAGTGATCGTATTCGTTTCAATTCGTATTCGTTCCGTATTCGTATTCGATATTATTCGTATCTGGGGTATTCGTATCTGTATCCGGGGAAAAATATGAAAATAAATATGACAGAGCCATTATCCGTCCATATCTGATTTGTTTTCACCCAACAGAACACCCCATAAATTAATGCAAGAATATTATAATATGATAAAAAATATAAATAAGAAAAGAAGCTCACCGGCTGTGCATACTGGTGAATGATCGGTGAGAGATTGACTGCAATATAATGGCAGTTGAAAAAGGTCAAACTGGTATAAGAGCATGTAAAATGGGTTTATATCAGCTGTCTATAGCCTCTGCTACGTAAGATTTTTGCTGATATGGATGAAAGAGAATGAAGAGAGAGAAAGATATTGTCTACAATCACAGTGATCATTGTAGCACGAAACAAGAAAATCATTAAAAGATTATGTGTTATTTACAATTTTGTAGCCGACTGTGTCACCACAACCATTGTATGAGTTGTTTTTAGTGCTGTCTACAGGTGATATGAAGAGTTGCTATAGACAGTAGCTATCTGTATCATTGTACATGCCCTATGTGAACCGGATGTTTCACTAATTTCTCACGGTACTACGTACGAACGTGGGGTCACAGTCACTAATTGCCGTGAAGCGAAATCAATTGGAAAGCCGAAACAATTGGACTTGTCATTGGCGCCATTAAATCCTTCGAGGTCGAATTGTCCGCATCAAGATCGAAAAACTTTTCAAGAACAAAGCAAGACAAGATCTCGATCAGGACAGAGGGGGAGAAAGAAATAAGGGACTGTGTCCTCGTCGGTGTGTCCAACAGTAAATTGGATGATACAGATCGGAAAGAGACTAATCGTCTAAATTAAATCCAAACCACACAATTATATAGTACTTCAAAGGACCACAAATATAAATCCTTTGAGTGATACGAAAAAATTGCTGCATTTTATAGTGATTTTAGTCGTATGTTTTTTTTTATACACAGGGTCTCCCCCAATTTTCATTAAGAAAACCAAACACAAAGTCTTACCGATCCTTCGAAACCAAAATTAAAGGTGGGGGGAAAAACAAGGGTATGTGGCAGCCAACTATGAGCAGATTCACAGAAATTTGCTCACGTACACAACCGCTACATCTAAACGATACATGCTTCCAACAAAATAAACCACCAAAACAGACTAGAGGTTTTTTTAAAAAAAAAACATTTTCTAATCATTTTATAAAAATAAACCACGGCTTATTTTTTAAAGAAATAACCCTCAGTTACTGGCCCACCAGGCAACTAGACCCAATCGCACGGTAGGCTGGCGATTTGAGCCCAGTCGGCTCACAACCGAGGACTCGTGGCGTGACTGAGGCCTGTTGACACTCAGTCGTGCGACGGGTGGATGATGTTGACCTACATAGCCCAATTGTGCCTCCGTCGCGTGACTAGTAGGCGCCTGACACCAGTCACACCACGCTATTGCGATTGAGGGCCAATATAGTGTCGGCCGGTTTCAATCTGAATCGACGCGCGCAAAAGAGGGGAAGGGAAGAGAGCACCGGCAGCAAAGAAGAAGAGAGGGGAGGGAGGAGAGGAAAAAAAGGGAGAGGGGAAGAGAGGGGAGGAGGAGACTCTGCCCTCGGCTCAGCGTGTCTCCATATACTCGTTGTTTTGCAATGAGTTTGTTGTGCTCATGTAATTTATTAGTCACTTCAATAAAAAAAAATGTGTCAGGTTAGCAGCAATAAATGTAGCTTAGTGGTAGAACTAGGGTTGTAGTTGCAGATCGGCAATGTTAGGGTTAATATAAAATATAGTGTTACAATATAGGATATTTATATATTTATTATAGCGTAAAAACGTTATGGTACCTCTATTTCTAGATCAATTATTTTAAGACTGGATCATTTAGGTTTAGATCTACAAGATCCGGGGATAATGGTTTTAGGTTAATTTTTTTAATTTAATTAAATATGGGGATAATGGTTTTAGGTTAATTTTTTTAATTTAATTAAATATGGGGATAATGGTTCCCGGTCAAGAATGTTTCGTCCACGCACATGAGCAGGTGACGGTGACAGAAGGTATCAACGCAAGCACCAAATGCAAGAAAAGCCCATTGAATTACCATGTACCCCCTCTATTTTCTTCTAAACCTTATTCTTCACAGTGATGTGTGTTCTGGGGTTTCTATTCCTTGGCACCTCAAGTAGTCGAGGGAGATTGTCGTAGGCCGACTCAAACATGCCAAACATTCTCTCCGTTGCCTTCTGCTTCGCCTTCCACGCCGTCGCATAACTAATCTTGTACTTGTACCTTTGCTCAATGGCCAGCATGATGTGTTGCGCTTCTATGTCCTTCTTCTCCACAATCTCCTCATAAATGACATTTGCAATGACAGAAGAAGTGAGGTTGCAGTGCTTTTGCAATAGATTGCTCAAAACACATGAGTGGTCCTCCACCTTCGACATGATCTAGTGCATTTCAAACTAAGGCTTGTAGGCGTGAACATGCCAAGAACACCCACATTTCACACACTTCACGGTGTACTACTCTTTGTTTGATTTCATAATCTTAAATTGCCTCTGCATTGATATCACCCACAATTTGATAGCATCCTGAAGAGCTGATTTATCTGCAAACATAGCATTAACACGCACAACATTCTACCTATACTCCCATCGGGAATTGTGGCCATCACTCACAACCATGACCCCTCGGTCATGTCTATTCCAAACATCAGACATCAGGCACATCGGGGACATCATCATCATCATCCTCGTCCTCTTCCAATGCTTGTTCTTCAGCATGGCCCTCCGGTCTTCCCACTCCAAGTCATCCACTATGAATTCAATATCCTCCCCTTCATCCACCTGTCCACTTGGATCGATATGCCTATTTGCTACCACAACCACATATGCACCACAATCCTCTGTCCCACTATCCTCAACTTTGACCTGCACAACTCTCCCCCACTTTAGGGGCACTGCCAAGTGTATTCGGATACGCCTGCACCAACAACACTTATTCATAGCCACTATGCTTACACACCTCCAACTAGGTATGCCATGACTTCGTTCTCTCCATGGGCCTTAACTCCTAACATACCACTTTCGTCGAGCAGGTAAACAAGCATTTAACGGTGACACTGTACAATGCTGAGTCCAATGAGAAGCTACAAGTTAGCTAATGCAACACCTCCCAGATTTTAACATTATCCAGGTTCGAGTGATACAATGTGGTTTGCAAAAAAATGCTCAAATCAACCCCACATGACCCCTCACGAACTTCTCCGTGCCCGTAAAACACTTTGAAAAACTAGTGACCTGACATACCTGTCACACGACTCAAGATATTTAGAACAATGCTAATTAAGCATGCTACGTCAAGTCTAACAATTTACTAATGGAGGTACCTAGGATGCTAATCGTGTGTATCAAAATACTCTCTATTTTAAATAAATTAAAATAATACTTCTAAAATGTTCAATTAAATTTTAACCGAAAATTGGTATCCCTGGGTCTTGCGGATCTAAACCTAAGTAGCCTAGGTCTTCTAACAATTGATCCACTAATAGATGTACCCTAATGTTTTTACGCTACAATAAATACATAAATATCCAACATTTTAACAGTATACGTGACATTAACCCTAAAATTTTTGATCTACAACTACAAACCCTAGTTCTACCACTAATTTATATTTATTGTTGCCTACCTATCATATTTTATCGAAGTGACCAATAAATTATATGAACACAACAAACTTACTGCAAAAGGACATACATAGAGGCATGACGAGCCGAACCGAGCGTAGAGTATCCTCCTCTCCTCTCCCTTCTGTCCTCTCCCCTCTTTTCTTCTCTACCACCAGTGCTCCTCCCTTGCCCTCTTTCCATTGCACAAGCGGACTCAGTAATCAGATATATAGCCCTCAGTCGCGCCACGCTGTTACAATTGGTATGATGCACTTGCCAGTCACAAGACGGAGGCGGAACAAGAGTCAGGGGCCTGCTAGTCGCACCACTGAAAAACTTCTGGGCAACATGGCTCAACGTGGTCTGCTCGTCACACGACTAAGTGTCAACAGGCCTTAGTCGCATGACGAGTCCGCAACTGTGGGCCGGCTGTGCTCAAATCACTGGTCCACCATGCGATTTGGTCTAATCACCTCGTAGGCCAGCGACTGAGGATTATTTCTGCAAAAAAAATTGTGGTTTATTTGTGTAAAATGATTTTAAAATGGTTTATTTTTAAAAAAATCTACCTTTTCAGACTAATTATAATTACTCCTTACTTTCATAAATACATGTCGCCACGGTATGCCTTACAACAACAGCCTAAATTAAAGGTATAGTTTACCTGCTTACATGATAGTGATATCTGCAGCATATTAATCGTCAAAAGAAGTTTTATAGTGTTATAATATTTTTTTTATTTTGCCACGTATATTGTTTATAGAAAACACTAATGGTGAAACCTATTTCTTTGAGGCCACTGAACAAGTCTATATATATGACACCAATGTTTTGAATGGATGGAGTAATGTATATGTAATACCTCGGCCCAACATTGAGCCCAGAATGTCACCCAAACCATTCTAGTGACCAATTTAAACCTTAATTAACAATAATGCCAGCAAGGTATGCATAGAATAAAACCCCACACGGGTCACTAAAGAACAATCTAAACATTATAACGGCGTAAAAGAATAACATTCACAACTTGGTCACCTGCGCCTGAGAAACGCCCAGGATACCCACACCCGAGAAACGTTTGGGATACCCGCACATAAGACACGTCGAGAACCATACTCCCGGTACATAGAATGGCAACAAGTAAATAGTAAGCAACTAGTAAGAAAGTAAGTAAGGTTCCAATCACTAAACCAAGCAATATCCAAACCATGTAATATTCTAAAGGGAAATAATCATGTCTCTTTGTTTAATGAAAGTAAACTAAATGAAACTATCTGTGTGATAATTTGCATGTGATCCACGTGTGCTACTCTATCCCATGCATGCCACCATCAACGATCACCTAAACACAACAACAAAGCAAGAGTGAGTCCACGACTCAGTAAGTACACAATAAAATAGTAAACAAACAGTTTATAATTCAATTTAATCATTATCATAGTCATTATCATTATGGTTGTCATTTTTTACTCAATTAATCATATTATCTCTCATGTATGCAATGCTCCATTACGCTCATGCTTATATGCAACTCCATCAGTTGATACCGGTATAGCGGAGTGATCACCGTCGATGAACCACTCTATCCTTTGCTCGTGAAGTCCCCACCAAGTAGGTTTTTATCTAGAGCACTCCGAACTAGTCATGTAACTTTCTCACCGACCTCACTGGAATAGTAATATATCTTTCTCACCAACTTTGGCTTGTGCAACTCCTATAATGATGAATGTAAATGATGCAATATCTTTTAATTTGTTCATTAACATAATCCATCATCATTATTACCATACCATGTCATTAATAGTTCATGTCATAACATCATTAAATTATCATCATCATAATATCATAGCATTTAAGTAAGAATAAGTAAAACATGAATAAAATTAATATCAATTCAATTGTGGAAACAAGGGTCGACAAATAGATGTCTACTGCTCTACCATGTACTTACCTTTTATCCACGAGGATCCGAATGATGTATAGGTGCCACCGAACTTGAAGCAACACTCCCTGGTCAATTAATCAACAGTACACTCAAAACATGCTACAATAGTACATAATCATCAAGCGATGAGCTATCACACCTACGCAAAATCCGACACACTAAATTCATCCTTACCGGACAACCTACCCGTTGTCCCAGTGAACAACGTCCACAACTTTTGTTTGGACTCCAAATATAGCAAAATCTATATTTTCTAGAATTTACACGAAATTTTATACAATTACTTAGTGATGCAAAACCTCTGATTTTGTCATCTACTTCCCATTTTCAACCCAAAGGTTATTCTAGAACTTAACAGAACAACAGACTTCACAATTTCATATCTATTTTTCTACAAGGTGAAAAATAGCAAACCATGCCTCTTATGGAAACTATAGAGAATTATATAGATAAACCTAGTTATGATCATAATTTAATTCCAATATCTAATGCACGTAATTAAGCAATCTACGCAATTGTTGTTATTGACGACGGAAAACTAGAAAGTAGTACTCCTAATGCCATAACTTTTCAATGGCATATCAAAACATATTGATCTTGGACTCTCTAGAAAGTTTACGAAGTTATCTACAACTTTCCTAACATGAAAAGTCATGAATTTGGACAGAGATATCTCAAAACTCCCCCGCAAGGTTCTACTATACAATGAACCAAACTAGGGCATACCAAAATGACCGATTCACACGACCAAACTAATCTATACCTTGAATTCCTAAGTTTTCCCCTCCTTCTCTTCTCCTCCTTCTCCCTTTGCTTCCTTCTTCCTTGCTGGCTTCCTTGGCGGCTGGCACACAGCATCAGCAATCACCTCATGCAACACAGCTGCCTACTTCTCTTTTTAGCTCTCGGTGGCCGTAGAAAGCAAATGGCAACAGGGTTAATGCAGCTAGCAAGCAGCAAAGCACAACACTCCAGTGTAGCTAGCAGACATCAAAACAGCAGGCACGGTAGGAGAGAGCACATGCGGGCAACAACAGGAAGCTAGCGTATGCATCCATGCATGAAGGCTATGGATGCAGGACGCTAAGCAGCATGCACGAGAGGTAATGCACTACTACAAAAAAAAGCTTGTCACAGACGGTTCAGAAACGTCACTGTAGACGGTTTCCTGAACCGTCTGTGCTTATGGGTCAGTAATACCCTAAGGGCATTACAGACGGTTTTTGAACTGTTTGTGATAACCCTTATCACAAAAGGTTTTTACTATGAACCATCTGTGATAATCTATTATCACAAACGGCTCTAGTTAAGAACCGTCTGTGATAGCAAGATGGTGATCTCACAAATAGGCCTACTTCAGTTCATCAACATTCTCTGATTGCGCTATAAAACAACGCAATCAAAAAGTGGAGATGAACCAAAGCAGGCCTATTTATGAGAATGAGATCACCATCATGCAATAGACTTTGGCGCTATGTCTTCATCCTATAATAAAATATGGATTTTAACAAGGGTCGAAACCCTAGCCATCCATCAATCATCACAAGAACTAGAGGCATCAAAAATTAATTTTCACATGCACAAGCATCAAGATTTACATAGCCGAAACCCTAGCCATCCATCAATCATCACAAGAACTAGAGGCATCAACAATTAATTTTCACATGAACAAGTATCAAGATTTACATGGCCGAAACCCTAGCCATCCAGCAATTTCGTAATTTCAGATCCAAGCATCAAGGAAGAGAGGGAAGGGGATCGGATGGGGATATCACTGGCAATGAAGGAGATGTTGCAGCAGCGTCACCATTGTGTCATGACAATTACACTATAGAAGACACTCTTACGACAAGAGTACCTTCTGCAATGAACTGTGGCGTCACAACCGGAGGTAGAGGAGCTCACGGCGGTAGTCGGTGTTGTCGGGGGACAGGGCGCTTTGATCGGTTTGGGGGAGGCGGTGCCGAGGAGGCGGCGAAATCGATCTAGAGTAGTTGGGCATGTGCATGTAGTGTATATAAGGGGATTTAGGTAGCAGAACCGATCTGGAGTAGTGGAGAGGTCGCGGCGTCGCTTCGGTTTGAAATTTTGAATAAAGGGGGCGGCCAAATCTAGAGGGATATAAGGGGGCGATTAAATATCACAGACGGTTGTATTAAACACCATCTATGAAGTATCACAGAAGGTTTTTTTATATAAAAAAAACTTGTGTGATATTTAGTAATATCACAGACAGTTTTTATTAATAACCGTTTGTGATACTTCACAAACAGTTTTCAACATGAATCGTCTGTGATATTACCTCTTCACATACAATTTTTAGCGCAGCCAGTAACACAGACGGTCGTTAAACCAAAACCATCTATGGTTATATTTAATACTGACTGTTATGGTCAACCGTCTGTGATGAAGCGTCTAGTATTAGCATTTTTGCCGTAGTGATGGTGGCATGAAGAGGAAAGTTGTTTTAACCACCCTAAATCATGTTCTAGAATTTAATTAACTAATTAAATTTTTAATTAAGTTAACCAATCCTAGAACAAGTTTTAGTAAATTAAATTAATCTAAGTTGTCAAACTATTCACCACGGACCTAAAGCCCACTCTTATACAAATGGTAACACCTCGACCCAACACTGAGCCCAGAATGTTACAAAACTACACTAGCTACCAATTTAAACCTTAATTATCAATAAATTTCAGCAAGCAAGTAAAGAATAAAACCCATCCACAGGTCACAAGATAATCAAAGAAAACAATATCAACCAACTAGTAATATCACCACCGTGTCTCAAGCATATAAACTAAGCAATAATCAAGTCCATGAATGAAACTAAAGGAAATAATCAATGTCTCTAGATTTATATGGAAGCCCTCTAAATATATATTGAATGTGTGATTGTTTAGCATGTGATGCTTGTGGGCTACTCCATCTCATGCATGTCGTCATCAACGGTCATCTAAAATCAGCAACAAAGTAAGAGTGAGTTCAAGACCTAGCAAGTACATAATAAAACCATAAACATCAAATTATCGATCATAATCAATCATAACATCATTAATCAATTCATTGTTGCTATGCTCATTCTCAATTAATCACAACATCTCATGTATGCAATGCTCCAATATGTTCATGCTCATATGCAACTTCAAGCAGTGATCTGATATAGCGGAGTGCTCACCCGTCGATGACACACTCTATCCTCCATCCCCTGGATTCCCACCTAAATAGGATTTTATCTAGATCACTTCGGACTAGTTACATGACTTTCTTACCGACCTGGTTCATACACTCTTATCATGATGAATGTAAACGATGCAACATATTTAACTATTCATTAACATAATTTATCATCAATATTTCATATCGTGATCTCATTAACTCAATGGAAAATAGCCCATTGTTCATCGCTCTATCATGCACTTGCCTTTTAGCCTCTAGAAACCAGATGACAAAATTGTGGCATTGTGCTTGAGGCAACGCACCTTGAATAAACAATCAATAATATACTCAAAATATGCCACAACAGTACCAAAATATCAAATAGAAATACTATCGCACCTACACGCAAAATTGACGCCCTTAACCCAACTTCATCGGATGATCTACCCGCTGTCCCTATGATCAAATGACCATAACTCTCATCTATGAACTCCAAATATAGTACACTATATGTTTTATGGAAACTCCACAAAATTCACCACAATATTCTAGTTATGCAAATCTTCTGAATTTGCCGTTTAGCTTCCCATTTCCAACCCTGAATGTTATACTAGAAATTATCATAATAGTCGACTTCATATTTTTGTACCAATTTTTCTACAACATGAAAAATAGTAAACCATAATATTTCTAGAATCTAGTGAGAATTGTCTAGCTTATTCTAGTTGTGACCATAATTAAATTATTTCATTTAATGCAAATAATTAACCCATCTATCATTCTTGCTATTGACAACATATTTCTGGACAAAAGTATTCCTGAGACCATATCTTTTTACTCACTTATCCAAATTTAGTGATCTAGAGCTTTCTGGAAAGCTAAGGGAATAATCTACAACTTTCCTAACCAGTCTAAATCATGTATCTAGACAAAGATACTCCAAAGTTCCCCCACAACATAGGAAAGCATGCTTTACTAAGTTTCAGCACCAACATTAACACCTACAATGCTATCCATCTATCGCAATACTACAATGGCATGACCACACACCGATCTAATATGGACAAAATAGGGAATCAAGGTCTAGTGCTTTTACCTTCAATCGGACCACCGATGGAAATCACCAAAGATGACACTTCCTCGTGATTTCCCTTCATTCCCCGCTCTGGTACGCCTTCCAAACCTGTTGCGTTGCGTCCGCGACACCCCCCTCAGCTTGTCCTACATGAGGTGACGTGGTTAGATTTGAAGACAACATTCAAAATAGTGACGAACACGGAAAGACGATAGAAGACGCGGCATGCACGCTCTAGACACGCACTGGCTGTTAGCACACTAAGAAAACTCACGCAATGTCGGGACCCAGAATTTCGATTACGGAACCCTGCGTATATCTTGCACTAGTCGAGATCACGCTAGTACACACAGGGTTAACACGGTAAATATCGATCCACACGGCGATAAATAAAGTAAGCGATTAGTTTGAATAACAAATAAGGGTTTTGACCTTATGGTCGAGTTTACACTTATTAAGCCACGCAGGGCTAACAGAGAATAAAGCAGCAGCGGAACGGAAATAACTCCAACGTAGATCCCACCAATTCACCACAGGCAACCGACTGGGATCCAGACCTTAACGAACGATCAGCCTTCAACGAACTCCTCCTCAAAAGCAGGCGTAGACTCCTCCTCTTACGTAGGTTTGGGCAAGTTTTACAACAAGCGTGAGTACACAACCGTACTCGCAAATCATACCACAGAATGCAATGTATAGATGCAGGCTTATTCCAAAGGAAATGGCTTCTGTGGTTCTTTTGCATAAAAGCAACATTTGCAATTGAATACGAATAATAGATTGAAAGCATAATTTAAAACAAATAAACAATAATAATTTATGATTGTTTCCACAAAGACACACACTAAGCAGTTATTTCACATAGCCATATGATTAAGATCACACAGCTCCCATTCCCATATTTTATGAAAACTACCCTCGTGTGAAATCCCCGAGCATGTCCATGACCGCGGACACGGCTATTCGAATAGATTGTTTAACACTCTGCAGAGGTTGTACACTTTACCCACAAGATACAACTAGTGTAGCAAGCACCAATCGTAACAAAACAGTTCGGAAACTTCATCTCAAACATTGACATTCTCGGTGTGCTTACAAACCGCTATACCGGCTCACATAGAATTGGTATAACACACACCATTGGACGGGGAAGGCGAATCGTCCCGCGATGCAACCACCAAGTAGTCACACCTCCACCTGTCACACCCTAACCTATCCACTGAACATCAATGCGAGAATCCATAACACTAAGTTAGGCCGTCCCATACCGGGCATGTGGTCGTACAATGAGCTCGATTCAATGGCGCACAAAGTTAAGTCCTTAATTGACCAAGGCAAGACTTCCATTTTCTAACTAAGTCACAAAGACCATCATTCCCATCACATAGACTACCATGTCACACAGTCTCCACCACTTACCTCAGTCTAAATCCTTTACCACTCAGTTGGTTTTAGTGCAACACATGCCATCACGAAGTAATAACACATAGCACACAGTTTTACACAAAGTTCCATAGTCACACTTAGTCATAATTAATATTTGCAACTTACATATGATGTGAGACTCGTAGCATGGCTAAGCAATTGTACTCGCATCTAACCTACCCACGTTGGTGCTATAACAATACCAACTAATAACCAATCTAGGGTGACAAGGAAGTATGACATACAAGGCCAAGGTGTGATAACAAATTGGATAATAACTATACCCAAAGCATTTAAATAAATAATTAAAATAGAATGCAGTACTTTGAAACAAAGTATTTGGAAAACTGGGTTCAAGATGATCAAAGGTATGACTTGCCTTGGAAAAGGTCTATGTACTGATCTTGATCATGGGGTGCTCCTTCTTCCACAAAATTTCCCGACGAATCGACGTCTACTCATAAGCTAAACAAAAACAAACAAAATAAATAAATAACAGAGGCAAAACAAACTCCAAAAATTAAATAAAAATCTCAGATAAATAGAGCTGGAATTTAGACAAATTTAGAAATTTGAATGGGCTCAATCGGAGTTAGGATACAAAAGTTATGGCCTTTGGAAGATTGAAATTACATAAAATCTGAAAATCAGATTTTATGAATTTCTTGAATTATTTTCCTAAAGGAAAATCAGATTTAATCTGTGGTGGCGTCGTGAGATTTCGGAAAAGATATAATAAAGAAATCTCGACATGTGGGACCCATGTCGGGGACACGACTCCACAGTAGACTAGGTCTCACCGAGCCTCGAGACTCGGTCCGGTGGACCAAGCCACGCGCGCACGTGGGCGAACACGGAGACACGAGGATGAGGTGGCGGTGGTGGCATGCCACGGCGGCGAGGATCTACGGCGAGACGACTTCAACTCCGGCGAGGCGAACGGCGTTGGCCGTGGCGCAACAAGGTCACCGGCCGCATCGCGGTGCCCGAGCGATCATCAACGGCTCCGTCGCGGTGAAGGGTGGCGGCAAGGGCCGTCGGCGATGAGGCGGCAGCGCCGCTCGGTCGGCGGCTAAACGGCAATGGGGACCTCGGTGGGGTTTTGGCGCGCAACGGGATCGCAAGGACGGCGGCTTAAGGGCTAAACGGGACCCAATGGTCATCGGCGGCGGAACACGCGGCGGCAAGCTAGCGGCACGGCGGATGGAGCTCCTACGGTGCGGCGATGCTGCGGAGCCCTCGATGGCGAGAGTGCGCGCAGCGCGAAGCTTGACGTGGCGAACTTCGGAGGGTGCTCGGCGAGGCCGAGCTCAACGTCGGCGACCAAATCGTCGAAAATCGAGCGGCGGCGCTAGGGCAAAAGCTCCGATTACGAAGAAAAGGCGGAGCTCTAGGGTTCCTGGTCTTGGGGAAAAGGCGGCGGGGTGTAGGGCGATCCTCGTGACGCGGTCGCGGCGTTAAATAGTCCCGGGAGCGGCAGTGCTGCGGCGGCGCGGCACAACCCGGCTCGGACACGGACTCTAAGTCCGTGAGGAAGACGATGAACAGTGCGGCTCGAGGGGCCCACAAGTCAGTGGCGGCGGCTCGGGCGAACCCGTGTGGCGGACGACACGACTGCGGCTGACGGGTGGGACCGACACGTGCGCGCGGGAGCGGGAGGTGGAGGTGGGCTGCGGGATTTTGGGCCGGAAGCGGCAGGGAAATGGGCCGGAGGCGGGAAATTCGGCCCGAGACTATTTCTGAGATTTTAAATAGGTTTTCTAATTTAGAAAATACCAGAAATTCAAATGGGCAATAGGAAATAGCAAATGAACTCAGAAAAATTCTAGAAAAATCTAGAAAATATATCTGAGCACATAGAACCCAAATAAAACAGTTTTGGCTATTGTTCATGTTGGGATTATTCACATTAAATGTTTTTGATTGTAAAGTCCAATATTAAGCTTTTGAAATTAAATTCAAATAAAATCCAAATGGTGAATTTTCTCCCTACTAACTATTAAAAGATTTTTAAGCTCTGAAAATTGGGATGTTACAAACCTCCCCCCTTAAAGGAATCTCGACCCCGAGATTCAGGCTAGCTAGAGAAAAGGCTAGGGAACTCGGCTTTCAGCTCTTCTTCACGTTCCCACGTTGCTTCTCCTTACAGTGGTTGCTCCACCGAACCTTGCAAAAACGAACCGTCTTGCTTCTGGTGAGGCGCTCTGCGACATCCAAAATCTTGACTGGCTGCTCCTTGTAGGTAAGATCCTCCTTCAAGTCAATTGATTCCAACGGGGCTTGCTCTTCTGGCACACGAAGACACTTCTTCAACTGCGAGATATGAAAGACATCATGTACTCACCTAACGCATGCGCGGCTCAAGCGATAAGCAACTTCTCCACGGCGTTCCAAAATCTTGAGCGGACCAACATACCTAGGGCAAGCTTCCCTTTGGCATGAAACCTTTGACACCTCGGCGGGGTCACTCGAAGATACACAAAATCTTGGGTTCAAAGCTAAGGTCACGGCGGCGATTATCGGCATAGCTCTTACGCACGGGTGAGCTATCTTCAATCTTTCTCGATCATGGCCACTTGCTCTTACGCTTCGAATGATGTCGGACCAAAAGCGATCGTTCGGGTTTGACCAATTCAACGGGGTTGGCGAGCACACCATACAAAGCTTCAAATGGTGACATTTGCGGTCGCTTGATAACTATTGTTGTACGAGAATTCTGCATATGGTAAACTCTTATCCCATCGGGCAGCATTAGCTAGAGTACAAGCTCTCAGCATATCCTCCAATATCTGATTAACTCTTTCTGTCTGTCCATCTGTCTGTGGATGATACGCAGTACTGAAATTCAAATGGGTGCCCAACGCTTCATGCAAACTTTGCCAAAATCGAGAGGTGAACTGAGATCCTCGATCGACACTATCTTCTTGGGCACTCCATGCAAGCGATAATTCTAGCCATGTACAATTCGCAAGGCGATCTCACGAGTCGTAGTTTTGTTGGCGAAATGGCGACCTTGGTCAAGCGATCGACTATTACCCGGATCGAATCGTAACGATTGGGTCTTGGGTAAACCGGTGATGAAGTCCATTCGATCTCTTCCCACTTCCATTACGGAATCTTGGTGGTTGCGACAAACCTGCTGGTCTCTCGGTGTTCTGCCTTTACTTTACGAGAGGTGTCGCACAAGAAGCGAACTCTGCGACTTCTCGTTTCAAATTTGGCCACCAAAATTTAGTCTTAACATCTGGTACATCTTGGTACTTCGGGGTGAATCGAATACTTTGAGTCATGGGCTTCCTTCAAGATTAAGCGTCTTAGACCATCGATATACGGTACCTGAATCGACCATTAATCAGTATGTCTTGATCATCCTTGGTGAAATCTTTGAATTTCCATACGCCATTTTGATCTTGATTTACGACAACGCGGGATCCTTTGGTTGTGCTTCACGAATCTGCTTCTCCAGGGTAGACTGTACTTCCAAATTGGCTACAAATCCTTCGGACACAACTTCTAGCTTTAGCTTCAAATTCTTCATAAAGTTACGGGCAACTTTCCTTTACTTCAAAGCATTGCGGTAACTCTTATGACTTAGGCGTCTGCGACTACGTTGGCTTTTCCGGGATGGTAGTGGATTCCAAGATTATAATCCTTGATCAATTCTAACCATCTTCTCTGTCTCATATTCAGATCTGACGGGGTAAAGATATACTTCAAACTCTTATGATCTGTATAGACTTCACAGCGATTATCGATGAGGTAATGATGCCAAATCTTTAAAGCATGCACTACGGCAGCTAATTCCAGATCATGAGTAGGGTAATTCTCCTCGTGAGGTCTCAATTGCCTTGACGCATAGCGGCGACTCTTCCTTCTTGCATCAGGACGCATCCTAATCCTTGACGCGAAGCATCACAGTAGATATCGAAATCCTTTCGAATACCTGGCAGAATCAACACTGGGGCTGAAGTCAAACACTTCTTCAACTCTTGAAAACTTTCCTCACAGGCTGCAGTCCAAGTGAACTTTTTCTCCTTCTTCAACAATTGCGTAAGAGGCTTAGCAATCGATGAGAATCCTTCGATGAAACGGCGGTAATAACCTGCCATTCCCAAGAAACTGCGAATCTGAGTCACGGTCTTGGGCTGCTCCCAATGTAGCACTGCTTTGACTTTACCGGGGTCAACTGCTACTCCCTCGGCTGTCATCACATGACCAAGGAAATCCACTTCCTTCTTCCAAAAATCACACTTACTGAACTTGGCATACAACCGATGCTCTCTGAGCTTTTCCAAGATCATTCTTAAGTGCTCGGCGTGTTCTTCCTCCGACTTGGAGTACACCAGAATATCATCAATGAACACAACTACAAACTTGTCCAAATATTCCATGAATACTTTATTCATCATGTTCATGAAGTATGCAGGGGCATTAGTCAGACCAAAGGACATGACTAAGAACTCATAATGTCCGTATCGCGTTGAGCGGTCTTGGTATATCCTTAGGACAAATCTTTGTTGGTGGTAACATCATCGCAGTCGATCTTCGAGAATAATTTGGCTCCTTTCATCGATCAAAGCAGATCATCAATCCGGGTAGTGGGTACTTGTTCTTGATGGTAACCTCGTTGAGAGAGCGGTAATCAATACACATCCTCATACTTCCATCTTTCTTCTTGACAAACAACACGGCGCCCCATGGCGGCGAACTAGGTCTCACGAAACCTTTCTCAAGAAGTTCTTCTATCGCTTCTTCATCTCTACCAATTCATCGGCTGGCATCCGATAAGGTCTCTTTGAAATTGGTGCTGTCCCTGGCACTAGGTCGATGACAAACTCGATGTCACGATCCGGTGGCATTCCTGGTAATTCTTCCGGAAACACATCTGGATATTCACTGACCACTGGTACTTCTTCTAAGGAGAGGGTCTTCAAACTGTTTACTAGCAAATGTCCATCACGAACTGAGGTGGCTAGGAACTCTACCTTGTTTCCTTTGGCGTCCTCGACTGTTACGGCTCTTCGGCCACAATCTAGCACGGCTTTGTGCTTGGATAACCAATCCATGCCGAGAATGACATCTAAGGTTTGGGTATCTAGGACAATTAGGTTGGCTAGAAACTCAACTCCAGCTATGAGTAACTTAGCTCCTAAACATCCCACTCTAGTACTTAGCTCTGCTCCAGGCCACTGGACTACCAGAGTATGCTTAAGTTGCATAACATCCAAATTATTCTTGGTTGCAAACATTCCGAAACAAGCGAATCGAAGCTCTGAATCAAACAAAGCGATGCAGTGCGGAGTTAACGAAACTTACCCAATCGACGTTCGGTGACTCTGGGCTCCTTCCAGTGGCGTGGTTGACACGACCTCGATCACGGACTGCGGTGCTCCTCGCTTGACCAAGCAACTTGCAGCTCCTTGGTTGATGCACGTGCTGGCGTCTTGGATGGAGTAGCTCAAGGTTGAAGCGTCTTGGGTGATTGTTCCCGCTGCGGATCTTGGTTGGCAAAATATCTGGTGGCGGCAGCGTAATGGACCTTTGGTGCGTTCTGCTGGTTGCTTCTGGATTGGGGTTGTGGGTGCGGGGTTGCGGAAGTTACGGCGGTGGGCGGGGTGTTGAAGTTGGTGCGGTGCTCGAGCGAAGTGCGAGGTGGAAACTGTTGAAGCTGTCTTTGATCTTTTCTTGCCCTCTCTTTGTGATTGATGGTTCCCTTCTTTGAGCCATCCGGCGTTTGCGGCTATCTTCCGGCTCCTTGCGTTTGTCCTCTAGAACAAAGGCTTTGTTGACCGACTCTTGGAAATCGGGAAAAGTATGGGCGATCAAAGCGACTTGTAGTCGGTGTTTAGTCCCTTCAAGCGACTCGGCGAGCCTTGTCCGTGGCTACATCTTCACGCATAGCGAGCTAGCTGTGAAAATTTGTTGAGGTAGTCGGACAACGACATAGCTCCTTGCTTGAGCGCGGAACTCATCCTTCTTGGTCGATAATGCCTTACAGTGCGTGATCTGGCGGAATCTTTGCGAAAATTCCTCCCAAGTGATATCTGTGGCGTCTCATGGGACGCGAAGTTCTCCACCATTCGCGGCGGTGCCTTCCATCCGGTGAGTGGCATCTGAGAACCTTTTCACGATCGCCGCCTTTGGGTGATCGACTTCCTTCGATAACTCGAGCCAATCGTGCGCTTCCCTTGGAGAGGCGTGTCGGAAAATGTTGGTGGACGAGTCCTCATAAATTCTGCAAGTTTGGATGGTCCATGGTGACCATGAGCAGCTGGGGCTCCATACTGTTGATTGTTGTTGGTCTGGTTGTTCATAGCTTGCATCTGAGTCATCATAGTGTTCATCAGCTGAGTCTGTGCTGCCATGAAAGCTCCAAAGTTTTGCAAGTCAATTGGGGGTGCTTGTGGCGGTACTGCTCCTGCAGCTGGTTGCTCATTGCTTCTCGGTGCTGGGGTTCCGGAACCACTAGCAGCAGTCTGATGAGTTTGAACCATCTGGAGAAGCTCCATGGGTTAGATAAGGTAGCAAGCACGAGATGAGTTAAGAACTAAGCAGGGGGTAGGTTAAACCCAACAAAACACAGATCAAGAAACTCAAATGAAATACCTTTATTACTTAGGGTCTTAGCATGGCTGCAACAAATGCCTAAGGGCCTTTGCAGCTTATACTCGCACACAAAAAGAAACAACGACCTAAGAACACAAAACTACCGCCTAAAGGGGACTCACTAAGCCCAATCCCAGCTAAGCTTTGAAGAGGCCAGAGACTAAAACAAACTACTCAAGAAAGCCTCCACAACAGCGGCGACGCTCGGCGGTGTGGGCTCGGAAGTGAGCCGGCATCTTGGCAAGCCGATCTGATGCCACAGGCTGGTGCAGCGAGGCAGGCGTTCCCGGTGCAAGCCGCTCCGCGGCTCCTCGGCTCTGCATCCTCTTACAGCTCGTGGGCCTTCCTCTGGATCTTCTTGAGTCCTCCTCGGGTCTTCCTCTTCTTCGGGAACTTGGTCGTAGAGGATCTCTTGCGAGTGGCGACCTTCTCTTGACTCTCTGCAAGGCTTCATAGACATGATCCAACTCGGTGATGGTCCTCTCAAAGCTTCCTCTGGCGGCCACAAGCGTGCGAGGTGCACGATCGTAGCGTTGCTCTCTCTTACGTGGGCGGGTAGCGTCTTTGGCAAGTCCACAGTGCGGCTCGGGGTGGTAACGGAAGACGGTGTCTGAAGCTCCGTGCGTAGATGTTGCGGAATCGCGGCATGGCCAAGCGGCGACTCTGGATACCTTCGGCCAAGTGATCTTCCTCACGAGGCGTGCGAAGGTTGGCTCGCCTTGTCGTTCCTCTGGCGTGGATCGTCGGCGACAAATCACTCCGCGGTTACGTCCATTCACAATCCGATTCTTGCCGGCGTCATGTGGGCGATCAAAACCTCCAAGAACTTGCAACGACTTCCACAACTCGGCATACCCTCCGGTCGCTCACCATAGCTCGAAGGCGAGGCATCTGTCAAGGCAGACGAGCAGGTAAGAGCAACTTTAAAGCAATGGGGAGAGAAGAGATTATAGCAAAAGTTGAGCGAGAGAGACATTAGAAGAGTTAAGCAATCAATTAACTTTGCAAGTTAATTTTTCTTTTAGAAGATAATTTGGACACTCTAAAGGCGGCCAATCTAACTAAGGTCAAGACTTACGATCGGTATGGCTCGATACCACCTCAGCCGGGACCGAATTTGATTACGGAACCCTCTGTGTATCTTGCACTAGTCGAGGATCACGCTAGTGCACACAGGGTTAACACGGTAAATATCGATCCACACAAAGCGATAAATAAAGTAAGCGATTAGTTTGAATAACAAATAAGGGTTTTGACCTTATGGTCAAGTTTACACTTATTAAGCCACGCGAGGCTAACGAGAGAATAAAGCGGCGGAGCGGAAATAACTCGGCGTAGATCCCACCAATTCACCACAGGCAACCGATCGGGATCCGGACCTTAACGAGCGATCGGCCTTCAACGAACTCCTCCTCAAAAGCGGCGTAGACTCCTCCTCTTCTATAGGTTTGGCGCAAGTTTTACAACAAGCGTGAGTACACAGCCGTACTGTAAATCATACCACGAAATGCAATGTATAGATGCAGCTTATTCCAAAGGAAATGGCTTCGTGGTTCTTTTGCATAAAAGCAACATTTGCAATTGAATACGAATAATAGATTGAAAGCATAATTTAAAACAAATAAACAATAATAATTTAACATTGTTTCCACAAAGACACACACTAAGCAGTTATTTCACATAGCCATATGATTAAGATCACACAGACTCCCATTCCCACATTTTATGAAAACTACCCCTCGTGTGAAATCCCCGAGCATGTCCATGACCGCGGACACGGCTATTCGAATAGATTGTTTAACACTCTGCAGAGGTTGTACACTTTACCCACAAGATACAACTAGTGTAGCAAGCACCAATCGTAACAAAGCAGTTGGAAACTTCATCTCAAACATTGACATTCCCGGTGTGCTTACAAACCGCTATACCACTCACATAGAATTGGTATAACACACACATTTGGACGGGGAAGGCGAATCGTCCCGCGATGCAACCACCAAGTAGTCACACCTCCACCTGTCACACACCTAACCTATCCACACGAACATCAATGCCGAGAATCCATAACTTACTAAGTTAGGCCGTCCCATACCGGGCATGTGGTCGTCAAGAAGGCTCGAGTTCAATGGCGCACAAAGTTAAGTCCTTAATTGACCAAGGCGAGACTTCCATTTTCTAACTAAGTCACAAAGACCATCATTCCCATCACATAGACCACCATGTCACACAGCCTCCACCACTTACCTCAGTCTAAATCCTTTACCACCCAGTTAGTTTTAGTGCAACACATGCCATCACGAAGTAATAACACATAGCACACAGTTTTACACAAAATTTCATAGTCACTTAGTCATAATTAATATTTGCAACTTACATATGATGTGAGACTCGTAGCATGGCTAAGCAATTGTACTCGCATCTAACCAACCCACGTTGGTGCTATAATAATACCAACTAATAACCAATCTAGGGTGACAAGGAATTATGACATACAAGGCCAAGGTGTGATAACAAATTGGATAATAACTATACCCAAAGCATTTAAATAAATAATTAAAATAGAATGCAGTACTTTGAAACAAAGTATTTGGAAAACTGGGTTCAAGATGATCAAAGGTATGACTTGCCTTGGAAAAGGTCTATGTACTGATCTTGATCTTGGGGTGCTCCTTCTTCCACAAAATTTCCCGACGAATCGACGTCTACTCGCAAACGAAACAAAAACAAACAAAACAAATAAATAACAGAGGCAAAACAAACTCCAAAAATTAAATAAAAATCTCAGATAAATAGAGCTTGAATTTAGACAAATTTAGAAATTTGAATGGGCTCAATCGAAGTTAGGATGCAAAAGTTATGGCCTTTGGAAGATTGAAATTACATAAAATGCTGAAAATCAGATTTTATGAATTTACTGAATTATTTTCCTAAAGGAAAATCAGATTTAATGCGCAGGCTGACGTCGAGGATTTCCGGAAAAGAAATAATAAAAAGAAATCTCTGACATGTGGGACCCACATGTCAGGGACACGGCTCACGGTAGACTAGGTCTACCGAGCCTCGGGACTCGGGGTCCGGTGGACCAAGCCACGCGGGCGCACACGTGGGCAGACACGGAGGCGAACGGCGGTGACCGGCGGCGCAACAAGGTCACCGGTCGCATGCTGGTGCCCAGGCGATCACATCCAACGGCTCCGATGCGGTGAAGGGTGGCGGCAAGGGCCGTCGGCGACGAGGCGGCGGCGGCGACGAGGTTGGCGGCTAACGGCGATGGGGACCTCGGTGGGGTTTTGGCGCACCAACGGATCGCAGGACCGGCGGCTTAAGGGCTAAACGCGGACCCAATGGTCATCGGCGGCGGCCGAACACGGCGGCGGCAGGCGGGCGCGCGGCGGATGGAGCTCCTACGGTGCGGCGGCGCTCACGAGCCCTCGATGGCGAGAGTGCGCGCAGGCGCAGCGTGAAGCTTGACGTGGCGAACTCGGAGGGTGCTCGGCGAGGACCGGAAAAGCTCCAATTCGGAAGAAAAGGCGGCGCTCTAGGGTTCCTGGTCTTGGGGAAAAGGTGGCGGGGTGTAGGGCGATCCTCGTGACGCGGTCGCGGCGTTAAATAGTGCCCGGGAGCGACGAGTCTGCGAGCGGCACGGCAGCACAACCCGGCTCGGACACGGACTCTAGGGTCCGTGAGGAAGACGATGAACAGTGCGGCTCGAGGGGCCCACAAGTCAGTGGCGGCGGCTCGGGGGAACCCGTGTGGCGGACGACACGACTGCGGCTGACGGGTGGGATCGACACGCGCGCGCGGGAGCGGGAGGTGGAGGTGGGCTGCGGGATTTTGGGCCGGAAGCGGTGGGGAAATGGGCCGGAGGCGGGAAATTCGGCCGAGACTATTTCTGAGATTTTAAATAGGTTTTCTAATTTAGAAAATACCAGAAATTCAAATGGGCAATAGAAAATAGCAAATGAACTCAGAAAAATTCTAGAAAAATCTAGAAAATATATCTGAGCACATAGAACCCAAATAAAATAGTTTTGGCTATTGTTCATGTTGGGATTATTCACATTAAATGTTTTTGATTGTAAAGTCCAATATTAAGATTTTGAAATTAAATTCAAATAAAATCCAAATGGTGAATTTTCTCCCTACTAACTATTAAAAGATTTTTAAGCTCTGAAAATTGGGATGTTACACGCGAACACAGTGGACACAACTCACACTTTCACGTGACACACCACAAAGAAGAACAGACACGAGTCTTTTCGGCACCACACAACTAGTGTCTTTTCTCTTTCTTTTCTTATGTTGAAACAAACTGGTTATAATGCTTTTTATTTCTACAGTATGACATGTAACCTCCCCACTAACACATTCAAGTAAGCCACTACCTTCACTACATGCAGTAGCTCCACCACATGCACTAGCTAATTACTTTGTTAACTAAAACACACCACTAATGCATTAATTTCGAACAATCACCCCCTTAGACAACAAGATTAATTTCTAACAATCACCCCCTTAATCTTGTTGCCTTGACTTCACTTCCTTGATGCCCAGCTTCTACCGCATCTCAATGAACTTCACGCGACCGAGCGCCTTGGTCAGTATGTCAGTAAGCTACTCTTCAGTGTTGACGTGCTCCACATCTACCTTGGCATCCTCAACACATTCATGAATAAAATGAAATCTAGGGTCGATGTGCTTACTTCAATCATGATGGACAAGGTTCTTGCACAACGCAATCGCTGATTTGTTGTCCACCTGTAGCTTGATCTTCTTTGGTTCTTGCCCCTTCAAATCTTCTAGTAGCCAGCTCAACCAGACACCTTGGCACACTACCATCGCGGCTACAATATAATCTTCCTCATAGGACAAAAGCGCGATGAGCTTCTGCTTCTGCTTCACAGCCGCGATGTGCTGGGTAGTGGGCGTCTGCATGTACCTGCTCATGATGCCCACCGCATAGGCGATGATTGGCCTCATGTTCACTAGGTAGCGCAAGCTCCTGACAACACTGCGGTATTTGGTGGCATCAACCGCAGCACTGCCATCCTTCTTCGTCAGCTTTAGCCGATTCTCCATAGGAGTTAGGCACGGATTGTACCCAACCATGCCCAACACCTCCAGAATCTTGCTCGCATAGCTACTCTGGCATAGTTTTATCACGCCGACGGCTTGCTTCACCTTGATCCCTAAGTAATAGCTCAGGAGGCTGAGGTCACTCGTGCCGAACATCCTCTACATCTAGGACTTGAACTCAATGATGTTGCCGATGCATGATCCAGTGATGATTAAGTCGTCTATGTACACCCTAACTAGAAGAAACGATATGCCCTTTGCCCTTCTGTACACCGCGTGCTCCATGGGGCTATGCTCGAAGCCGGCGACACGGTGATTTGTCTAGCTTGGAGTTCCGGCCCGTGGCGCCGCGCGAACCATCTGACTCCTTGCACGGCAAGTATCATGTGCTCGTGCTTGCGATCAACGAACACAGGAGGTTGCTACACATACACATCCTCGGCAAGGTCACCATTTACGAACACCAATTTTATATCCATATGGTGAACTTCCCAGCCTCCATGTGCTGCCAATGCGATCAGTAGCCACATGGTCTCCATCCTCGCCACCGAGATGGAAACTTCATCGAAGTCTACTCCTTGTCGCTGAGCGTATCCCTTAGCTACCAAATGATCTTTGTGCTTCATGACATTACCTTCGGGGTCCATTTTAACCTTGAGCACCCACTTGAGCTCAATGGATCTGTGGCTGGTGGGAAGGCTTGCGAGTTCCCACGTGTTGTTGCTGCAGATTGACTGCATCACATCCTTCTTGGCTTGCCTCCAACATGTCTCCTTCAGCACCTGTTCGACGCTAACAGGCTCCTTAGCAGCCAACAGGCAGAGCCTGCTGTACTCGATGTCATGGATAGACGTCATGTCGTAGACGTTTGACACCATTCGGTATCGTCGGGGTACACCGTCTGAGTCAAGCGACGCATCAGTGGGTTGTGTAACCCATTGGACACCGCTTGGTGCAGTTGTAGTTGGAGTTGAAGGCGTATGTGGCTCTACCAACTACGGTGCCACTAAACCAGGCCTAGTCGCCAGCTTTGAGGCGACTTTGTCCACCGGCGTGCCACCTACCACATGGTTAGTGGTGTACATGGTGAATGTATCGATGCCGCCAGGAACGGGATCAGTACATGCCGCCTCCCAATCCCACTTCTTCTCCTCCTCGAACACGACATATCGTGTGATATGCAGCTTCTTCGTCTTTGGGTCATAGACGCGGTAGGCTTTGGATCCCTCCTCATAGCCAAGAAGCACCATCGGTGTCGATCTGTCCGAGAGCTTCCTCACGCTGAGGCCGACTTTCTTCACTTGCGCCACACATCCGAACATACGGAAATAGTGCGCCTTGGGCCTCCTCCTGTACCACGTCTCATATCGCGTTTTGCCATCGAGGCTCCGCGTCGGCGCATGATTGCGGATGAGCATGGCGGTCTTCACCGCCTTGCCCCAGAACTCACTCAGCACACTCTTGCTTTTCAGCAAGCTACATGCCATCTCCACGACCGTCTGATTGCGCCATTCGATGACCCCGTTCTGTTGCGGCGAATAGGGAGTAGTGATTTACCGCTTCATCCCTAGCTCATCGTAGTAGTCATCGAACTCGATGGAGTTGAACTCCCTTTCGCGATCGAAGCGAAACACCTTGAGCTTCACGTTGAGCTCGTTCTTAGACATTGCCTTAATCTTCTTGAAGAACTTGAATGCCTCGTCCTTGGACTTGAGCACCTCCAGCCATATGTCTCTGCTGTGATCATCCACGGTCAACAGAAAAATAGAGATTACCACTTGGTGTAGCCGGAGTGATCGAGACGTAGAGTCGCGTGCACTGCTCGATCCACGCTCGGCCGCGATCGATGTGGCTTGGGAGCAGTGCGGTCTTTGCTTGCCAAGTGCTCAACGCTGCAGAACTACTCCATGAGCTCAATAAGTGGAACGCCTTCCACCATCTCCTTGAGGCCCATGTCCCGCAATGCGCAGAAGTTGAGATGACCGTAGCATGCATGCCACAACCACGCCACGTCGTTCGCCTTCGCCAATAGGCACACAGGCGCGATCAGATTCAGGGTTAGGGTGTATAGCCTGTTCCTGGACTACAACACCAGTGCTAGTAGCCGTCGCTCACAATCGAATGCACAGCTCCCCGTCCTCGATGACAATCTTGCAGCTGTTGTCGTCGAGCTGCCCAAGACTACCAATGTTGCTACGGAGCCGAGGTATGTAGTACACCTCGGTGAGCACCCTGCACTCTTGGTTCTTGCACTGGAACATCACGACACCTTTGCCGCAAATCTCCACCACTGAGCCGTCTCCAAACGTCATCGATCCCTTTATCATCTCGTCAAGCGACGTGAGCATCGATCTGCAGCCGGTCATATGGCTGCTGGCGCCCGTGTCGAGGTACCACACGTCACCGCCAGCGCCCACGGGGAACACCTTCTCCTCGTTGAGAAACACCGTGTGGTGTGGTTACAATGCTTTTTATAGCTACAGTATGACATATAACCTCCCACTAACACATTTAAATAGGCCACTAACTTCACTACATGCACTAGCTAATTACTCTGTTAACTAATACAAGCCACTAACGCATTAATTTCTAACAATCACCTCCGTAGACAATAAGATTAATTTCTAACACTAGCGTCATCCAGCGTGGCGTGGCGTGGCGTGGCACGGACATGCTCTGGCCACGCCCGGCATGGCATGGTCGCATCCGGCCATGGGCGGTCGGCGCCCTCGACTGGCATGCCAATGCCCACCTCGTGGCTTCTCCCATCTCTGGTGATGCGCTGCGACCCCGATGGCGGCGGCGGCAGCACCGGGAGAAGCTAGGGCAGAGCGAGGAGGCTAGCTAGGGTTGGCGGCGCCCCTCCTGGATGCCCTTTTAAAGGCGCGGATGCCGAGGCCCACCCGGAGGCCCGCCTGCCGAGATCGGAATGGCACGGCTTCGTCCTGGCAACACGTTTTCACCTGTCTTTTCTTCTTTCTCCTATTTTCCTTACTTCAGTCTCTTAATTCTATCCGGATCCTTCTAGGGGTACAAAACAGAATATCACAATTCCTTGGTATTGAAACGGGATATTACAGTATATAGATGGAACTAATTAACGTTTACACTATTGCATGGAGGTCACAGGCAATCCATTAATATCCACGAATGGGAAACGATTGGTATGGTCCATTTTGGTTTTTCCTTTTGTTTTTGTTTCTGTTTCTTTAGAATCAGCCATGAGGTTAGTTTAGGTCACTACTTACTAACATTTGAAAGCAATGGTTTCTACTAATACATTTTTTTCTTAGGAATGTATATTACATGTAAGATTGACAAATAAAAACTCGGAAATGGAAAGAAAAAAAAGTGGTCAGGGGCTAGTGGGACACCAACGTGACCTGTTAATACTGGCTAATTAATTTCCGGCTTTGTTGTAGCACCCTGACCTAAAATTTCCTCAAAGTTTAGCCCACCATGGGGCAGACCTATGAATACATAGCACACTGTTTATATTTTCGTCATCGCTTCGTGTAGAAGTGTTAACCCACGAAGATGCTCTTTTTGGGCCCAACAAGCATTATATACTACTACAACTCAGTTTAGGCAAGCAATGTAAGATTAATCCACCATCACAACTCCACTTAGGCCACGTGAGCCCCACACTAACTACCAGGGTTTTTCAACGACCATGATTTGTCAAGAAACAGGAAATTAATCCCTGATTACAACACTTACGTACGTACCAACGTGAAGAACAATTGGTGACCTGCTTTTGTTCCTTCAGTAAAATACTTATCATTTTATACATCGACACAATCTTCAATACACATATTTGATCACTATAGCTTTTCAAACTATATGTTACGAAAAATTATAAAAATATATATAATGATATCGAAGTACCTACTTTGATACAAACCAACCCATATAAATTTCTTGTGACAAATCTAATTTTTTTTTTCTACGAATTAATGGTCAAAGTGTTAAAATGTTGACTGTACACATTTTAAAACACATCTATTTGAAAACGGATGCCGTATGTATTTGGATATTCTCAAGTATAATTATAGCTTAGGACTGTATGTTTATGTCACTACCGGACACAGCCCCTTTGCCGAGTGCAAAAATCTTTGCCGAGTGCCAAATATCGGGCACTCGGCAAAGAGCTATTTTGCCGAGTCGACACTCGACAAAGAACTACACTCGGCAAAGCCCTCTTTGCGAGTGTCATGCACTCGGCAAAGATTAACACTCGGTACATTCAACCTTTGCGAGTGCGGGCACTCGGCAAAGCGATGCGAGTAACGGTTCCGCCGACGTCAAATTTTTGCGGCGCCCGCCGTTTGGCACTCGGCAAAATAAATCTTTGCGAGTGTCGCACATCGACACTCGGCAAAGACCCCTTTTGCGAGTGCCATGGCGACTTTTCGGCAAAGTGTTTTTTGGCCTCAAATTTTTTGCGCCCTACTACGATGTCGGTACTCTATGTTAGGATTTGGTACATTTTTGTGGCTTTTGTTATACTTAGTTAATTTATTTCATTTACTAAATTATTTGGAAAATGCAAATTTGAAGCTTACGATGCATCGAATAATGGAATTTTATGATTCAAAAATGATAGTCATGTTATTGATGTAGTGTGAGGCCGTATCGAGAGCGGACCGAAATTTGGACATCTTGTTGTGAAACATGGCCAGTGAACTTGCGGTGAAGTGTTTTAAATTCTATAAAAAGCAAACAACGTCAGAAAATTATGAAACTTCGTGGAGATGTCATGATATCATATGTAGATGCGTGATAAAAATTTGAGAAGGTTTCGTGCGTTGTCACGTGCGATGCTTTCAAACCGGGACATCTCCACATGTGATACTTATATCGGTGGAGATGTCACGTTTGAAAGCATCGTGCGTGACAACGTGCACGAAACCTTCTCAAATTTTTATCACGGACTCTACATATGATATCATGACATCTCCACGAGTTTCATAATTTTCGGGCGTTGTTTGCTTTTATAGAATTTAAAACACTTCGCCGCAAGTTCACGATCATGTTTCGTCAACAAGATGTCCAAATTTCGGTCCGCTCTGATACGCCTCACACTCTGATCAATAACATGACTATCATTTTTGAATCATAAAATTCCATTATTCGATGCACGTGGGATTCAAATTTGTATTTTCCAAATAATTCTAGTAAATGAAATAAATTAACTAAGTATAACAAAAAGCCACAAAAATGTACCAAATCCTAACATAGAGTAATGACTGCGTGAGTAAAACAACTAAAATTTGCGGTGCCAAAAAAACTTTGTTTGCAAGGCACTCTTTAGAAGTGTCGTGTCGAGCAACACTACACAAATATGGGAGAAGGTCCGTTGTTTTTAAAAAAATTGGGCGGGGAAAAAAAATTAAAAAAATTTGAAAAATTCCTCTTTGCCGAGTGCCATATCTCGGGCACTCGGCAAAGAAATTAAAAAAATTTACAAAAATTTAAAAAAATTAAAAAACCCTCTTTGCCGAGTGCCATATCTGGGGCACTCGGCAAAAAAATTTTAAAAAAATTAAAAAAATAAAAAAATTTAAAAAAACTCTTTAAGTGCGGATCTGGGCACTCGGCAAAAAATAAAAAATTGAAAATTGTTTGCGAGTGCGGATCTCGGGCACTCGGCAACGTTCGACACTAAACGTTTTGTCGGCACCACACACGCACACACACACCTGCTGCGTTCTGCGCACCGCCGCGCCGCGCCGCCGCCCGCGCCCGCCGCGCTGCGCGCCCGCGCGCGCCGCGCCGCGCGCCGCCGCGCCGCTCCGCCGCCGCGCTCCTGCCGCCGCCTCGCCCCTGCCGCCGCCGCCACCGCGCGCGCCGCGCGCGCGCCGCTCGCTGCGCGCTGCGCCGCCGCCCGCGCCGCCGCGCCGCGCTCCTGCCGCCGCCCCGCCCCTGCGCGCCTCGCCCCGCCGCGCGCGCTGCTGCGCCGCCCGCGCCGCGCCGCCGCCGCGCTGCCGCCGCCCGCGCCGCCCCGCCGGGCTCCTGCCGCCGCCGCCCCCCGCCCGCCGCCCCACTGCCCGCCGCCCGGCCCCTGCCGCCGCCGGCCCCCCCGCCGCGCCCCGCGCCGCCCTCGCCCCGCGCCTCGCCCCGCCCCCGCTGCCTGCGCCGGGCCCCGCCACCGCCCCGCCGCGCCCCCTGCCCCTCATCGGCGAGTTCATCCCCACCATCGAGGCGAGTCGCAAGAGGTTTAATCTCGATATCGATTTTCATATAGCTCATGCATTTATTAATTTGGGTTATCTGTAGTACATGTTCGACCTATCTAGCTTGGTAAGTGAATGAAGATTGAGGATTAGCATGGGTAGTATGTGAAGGGAACAAGGAAACAAAGATATATAGCATTCATTGGGACTTGATGATCACTATGCATGCATGGCCTAATTAAGCTAGAGCGATGCATTACAACATGCATATATGCATACATGAATCATGAATGGTTGTTAATTTGTGATTTACCATGTCTATATGTGTTAATTTATCACGAATTATTGTGAAATAACTTGATACGAAAAACACAAGCACCACATCTCATGACTGATTTGTAATGAATGAACAAGACCGCAACAGGCATATCTGCGAACTATACATAACACCATCTGCATTTCTAATTGAATACTTTATTGTGCATATTAGCATATGGCTATTTCCTTGTATGGAACTATGGATGTTAAGAAAGAATTGTAATGCTCTACAGCCAATGTGGTATTAATGACTGATTGCTGATCTTTTTAGATCCAATTATTATTTTTCCGAATTTCCGTCTATAATAATTCATATATTTGTGTGTGTGTAATCGATGGATAATTAATGCCGATTACGGTGTAGTTGTGGTTGTGGTTGTATATGTGGTTGTCGGCCATCGTGCCGTTGTTTTTTTGCAGGTTTTGGAAACCTCACGTGCGAGGAGGTTCTGCGATTTTTTAAATGACAATATTTTGTTCCATTTTGCGAGAAGAGCCCGTCGGGCCGAAGTCGGAGTTCGGCGCCGTGCGGTCTCCTCCTGCACGTCGCCTCGCCATGCACCACCCGCCACGGCCATAAGCGACTCCACCGCCACCTAGGTATAACCCCTCTTTTCATATCATGGTCGTAGATCACGTAGATGCAATTGATGGTTACATTACTCGCGATACATATGTTAGAGGATGGATGACCGTCATTGGATGTACACGGGCGGAGAAGTCGAGTGATTACACCACGAATGGATGAACAAGACCGATGCTTTCTTGAACCGTGCATTTGGCAAGGTGCTAAAGGACATTGTCTAGTTTTGTGTCCTGCGGCAAATGTGGAAACAGGAGAAGGGTAAACAAGGTGGACATGGGTAAACATCTTTTGAAGAATGGATTTACGCGGACTACACCGGTGGGTCCACCATGGTGAAGCCCATCGTATGAGAGAGGAGGTGGTGAGACCACGCGTCGAGGCTTATGATCTTGATGCGGGTAGCGAGACATGTTAGATGACTTTCACCAGGGCAGTTCAATGAGGGCGTGAGAAGGAGGAGATGGAGGCGGCCGCGCAGGCGTTCTCGACATGATGGACTCGCACGAAACCCCTTCACGATCGGTCAACGGTGTCTCAAGTGGATGCCATTGGGCGCTTAATGGGGTTGAAGTCGAGTTAAACTGAATCGAGAAGGCTTCGATAAGATGTTGACCGTGATTGGCACCACGCTTGGGAGGGCCACATTACGCCAAAGAGCATGTACGAGTCACGAAACTCCTTCGTGCACTTAAGATGCCGTATGAGCGGATACATGCTTGTTCGAAGGGTGCGTCCTATTTAGGAAAGAACACAAGGATGCAAAGTATTGTCCAAAGTGTAAATCCTCCGGTGCACGGAGGTAGACTCGTGATAGGCGGAAGAGGCGACTTACGATCCCGTGAAAATCCTCGGTACCTTCCGTTCCTACCGAGGATCCAACGGCTATACATGACCGAGGAATCGCGAAACAGATGACATGGCACAAAAATGGCAAGCGATACAATCGACAAGATGGTACATCCATCCGATGGTGAAGCATGGACCGCTTTGATGACAAACATCGTGAGAAAGCGGATGAGGCTCGCATGATATGCGTGTCGCGGCAGCAGATGGGTTCAATCCTTATGGGTGATGGCTGCCCCATACACATGTTGGCCGTGTTCGTTATCCCCTCAATCTCCCCGGCGTCTCCTTTCAACGACATAACGTATTCTTGTCGTTGATAATTCCTGACACCCGGGAGTAATATGGGTGTGTTCATGGAGCCCGTGTTTGATGAATTGGTCCGTGCTTGGGGCGAAGGGGTATGGACATACGACCGAGCTACAAAGACAAGCTTCAAAATGCACGTTTGGTACCACTACTCCTGCATGACTTCCCGGCGTATGGGTTATTCTGCGCCTGGTGTGTTCACGGGAAGTTCCCATGCCCGTATGCAAGGAAGGTGTGAGGTTCCATTGGTTGCACAAGGGTGGCAAGTACTCATCGTTCGACGGACATCGTCAATTCCTCCTCTTGACCATCCATTCGGACAAGACATCAAGAACTTTCTGAAAGGTGTCGTAGTGACGGACCTGCACCGCGGATTATGGTGAGTGCCGAGGTTCATGCTCACATAGATGCTCTCGTGCCCAATCAAGAAGGTGGTTTTGTGGGATATGGTGAGCAACATATGTGGACTCATAAGTCGGGCTTGACGAGGCTCCCTATTTCGATGACCTTCTTACGCCACATAACATTGATGTAATGCACATCGAAAAGAATGTCGCCGAGGCACTTTGGGCAACACTCATGGACACCGAAAAGTCTAAGGACAACCCTAAGGCTAGAGTGGACTGGCAGCGTTATGCGATAGACCAAATCAAGAGATGCAGACCTCCTAGTCGCGGCAAGACATGGAGAAGGCCTAAGGCGATTTCGTCTTGAAGAAGGACCAAAGGAGGGAAGTACTTGAATGGATCCAGACGCTAATGTTCCTGATGGGTATGCGGCGAATCAAGAGGGGAGTGAACTTAGGCACTCTGCGAATCAGCGGGATGAAGAGTCATGACTACCACATATGGATTGGCGGCTTCTTAGGCGATGGTTCGAGCTATGTCCACGAGCATGTCGGCAAGTCTTTGGCGAGTTGAGCTATTTCTTCCGCCACTTTGTGCCAAGGAGCTATCTCGGACCGTCATTGATGACTTGGAAAAAGTGGCACCGTGTTGCTCGTAAGTTGGAGAAGATCTTTCCACCGGCTTTTTCTTGGCGATCGGCATTTGATTGTGCACCTCCGTATGAGGCACGTATGGGGGCCGTGCGGGCCGTTGGTGCTATCCAATCGAGAGATGTCTGAAGACTCTTCGCCCAAAATGTAGAAATAAAGCCAAAATTGAGGCATCCATGGCAGAGGCATACATTCTGGAGGAGGTGTCAAACTTCACAGAGAAATACTACACTGAGAACCTTCCTAGCGTTCATAATCCACCCCCTCGTTACAATCTTGGCGAAAATGAATCGAACCTCAGCCTTTTCCAAGGGCAACTCGGGAGCGCAAGTGCATCGACCACTAAGCAATTGAAAAATGAAGAGTGGCGCAGTATCATGCTATATGTGTTGACCAACCTTGTCGAGGTGCAGCCGTTCATTGGGTAAGTTCTCAACGAACTTGTTTCAATCTGACGTCACTCCTTGTTTCTTCGTCCAACCCCTTGTTTCTCGTTGGTGCGGGAATTTCTTCGTCAATCCCGGCATGAATCAAGGGATCCTACCCGCAGAAACCGATACCCTTCTTTCACGAGTGCGGGACCGAGGAGCCCGATTTCATTTCTTGGTTCAAGCGAAGGTCTTGTCCAATTTAGCTCGTGTTTAGTTCGACATTCCAAGTTGATCGTGCGTTCGAATAATATAACGATCTATCCCGCTTGAGCTTGCGGGCCCAAACCGATCGTCTATAAGTGACGAGTTGAGACGGTTGCAAGCGGTACGTGTCGTTAGGGTCAAGTCATTTACGGTTATGGCGTGAATGGATATCGTTTTCACCACGACAAGCTCTGAGCGAGTCGGCCCAATCGAAAAACCACAAGCAATGGAGTTTTACGCGACCGATGGCCTCGACTATTATGGAAGAATTGAAGAAATCTACGAACTTCCATTTTACGGTTCCAAACCTCTTAATCTGTCATATTCAAATCTTCTGGTTTCATCACGAGTAACGAGACGAACCCTAATCTTGGGCTAGTCGAGATTCGACGGATTCCGTCTATCCAGAAAAGATGTCTACATTGTGGCTCAACAGCCGTCGGGTTTATTATCGCCATACGCGTGCCAAGACAAAGAGCATCTTAAGGGTTGGGCTATTGTGCACAAGGTATCGCCACACGGTAAACTACATCCCCCAAACGATGAAGATTACAACTTCAACCCAAACACATATGATGGAGAGTTCTTTCAAGAAGAGGGGCTACAAGGGAGGTTTGAGATAGACTTAACCGGCGATAGGAATGAAGTAGACAATGAAAGGGTTGATGGCGAGGACGCTGGAGACGAGGTGCGAAATGTGAAGGACTTACAAATGCTTGGCGATTACGTTTAGGCAATGACAATGAAGACAACATTCCTCCTTCTGGATAGTGTTGATGATTTGGACAATGTTGATAGTGATGACGAGACCTATGATCCACTAATCCCAATCATGAAGATTATTTCTAATACATGTAATCTTGTGTTTTTGTAATTATGTTTTGTTCATTTTGCATCTATTTGTAATACATGTATTACTATATTTTTGGAAATTATGTTATGTTCATTTTGCATCTATTTCTAATTACGTCTTGCTTATTCTTTTAATTGCGGTGAGTGAACAAAGATGGCGGGAACCGTCGTGCGTGTCCTCGCTTTACTGAGACCACGCCTCATGGGGAGGAGGCGGAGGGTCGGACAGAGGAGGAGGAAGAGGACCGCCGGCCGCGGAGGGGGCCGTCTCCTCCCACGCCGCGTGAGGAGTCTTTGGAGGAGGAGGTGGTGGCGCCCATGGGCGAGTTGGACGAGGAGCTGGTTCGGCAGACGGGCGAGGAGGAGGGGCGGACGGCGACGGCGACGAGGCGGTAGGCACCGGTTCCGCTTCCTCCTCGCCTCTTCGGTGTCTACTTGCGAGGTCCCGCGAGCCTCCCTCGGAGTTCGCATCCTCACCGACGCCAGATGATTCGCCCAAAGGGCAAAAGTAAGTAACTTTAGATGTTGTCACCACTACTTCATATGATATGTTGAAAAAAGAGAAACTAATAATTTTTCTTAATCACTTGTGCAGAGGCGGGTGGTTGTGTCGGGTGGTGGCGCACGCTCCCCAATGGCATCCTGGGTCTTCGTGCGAGCAACACTACCCGTATTGTCACGTCGCCGGGAAGGCGGAGCCGCCTACTCGTTTGACCACTCGTCGTCGGCCCCGATCGAGTACCCCAACAAGGCGCGCGGGTTAAGGCGGAGTTTTGGGTAAGTCTCCCTCGCACAACATTGCTCAATACATCGCATTCATTGGACTTTTCTTGAAATAATGAATGGATACATCGCGTTGTATGCGGACTTATTTCGAGATCGATGAGGATTTGAGGCCGGGCGGACGGTGGCTACAAAGCTGTAAAAACTCATCACCGACATGCATCACGAGGTGCGCATCCAGCCATCGTAACCTACCACGGTCGAAGCTTGGAGAGAAGGTCACCAAGAAAGACGCAAGAAACATGACGACCGGGAGCGGTACCTTGAGGTAGATGAAGAACATTAATATTGATTCGTTTTGAGATTAAGTACGTTTAATTTGATCTTCTTATATGTCAAATACTTGATGGCGTGTAGATGATTCCTGGTGGTGCCAATCGTATCCCGAGTCTTTGGCGATGATCGTGGACAAGTGGTTCACGAGGAGTATCTCGGATGCACGTGATGCCCGGGACCGTCGTTTGATGATGCAAGGTCCAAAGACACCATCAAGGCGACGCAGCCTCTCCGCATACAAACAAGCATGGGTACACGAATTCATTTATCTATTGTGACGCTCAATTCGCACGATTTCTAATTATCTTCTTTGTCTTTCGCGATCGGCGTCACATAGTGCCCGGCCTTGCTCGGACTTCCGGGCATGGTGTATGGCCCACAAGGGCAAGGCGACGTCCGCGTCTCCTTCAACTGGAGGACCCGCCCGAGGCATACACGCACCGGCGTCCACACCGCATCGGTGAGTACACGTCGGCGGCAAGGTCGGTCCATGGGCGGACCATGATCCGAGCACCGGACTTTGATGGAGAGATCGTCATGAGGGTGGGACAAGGCAAGAAGCATGGGCGGTTACGGCTTGGCGGCGGCCTCATCGACACGGCCTCTACTCCATCTCTCCCGGATCCGAGCACGAACACGGCGGCACCCGCCATACGCCCACGGCAGATCGCCGCAAAGACCGGTCGACGCGCTCGAGGTTATTCTGTTTTACTCGTCGTACATTGATCTTTACACACCTTTATTAGCTTTGCATTCATCAAACATTGGGTGAAATATTGCAGGCCGGTGGAACAAGAAATGAGGCAACGTCGGCCGGAGGCCGAGCAAAGCGGCGAGAGGATGTCGGCCACCGAGGCCGGCCGGGCCGAGCGGCGAGAGGATGTCGGCCACCGAGGCCGAGCGGGCGGCGGCGAGCCCAGACGCAGAGCTTGGCGGACATGATGGAGTTCCTACAAGGTCTTGGGCAACATACGGGCTTATTGTGCACCGGGCCGTTCGTTCAACCTCCGCCTACGCGTCTTGTAGCTGCAGCTACTCCTGTGAGTATGAAAGTTATTTGCTTTCGCTTGTGCTTTGCTTGTATGACCTATACCTTCCTAGATTAGGTATCTAATGTAATCTTGTCTCACATGCAATCTCTTCTCCTTTGTGCAGCCTCAATCGGCGGGTTCGAATAATCCACCTCATGCTCCTCCGAATGATGGAGTTTTTCCTTCACCACAGTCGCAGTGGCCACCTTCGAGATGAATGGTAGTTGTATTTTCATTTGTTGTTCACTTGGTGATGGACTTGTGATATACTTATGATGCACTTGTCGACTGTTATGAACTTGTGGATTTGTTTGGATGGACTTGAGCACTTATTGTTATATATGTGATGGATGTGATAAATATGTGATGGATGAGATATATATGTGATGGATGTGATGGATGAGATATATATGTGATGGATCTGATATATGTTTGGATGGATTTGTTTGTCGTGATGGAATGTAAAAAACAAATAAAAAACGCAGTTTTTGGTCACTTTGCCGAGTGCAACACACGGCAAATAAGTCCTTTGCCGAGTGCGGGGTCATGGCACTCGGCAAAGCTGGGAATGTGGGCACCTCAAAATCCCAGTTTTCCAGCTTTGCCGAGTGCCATAACCATGGCACTCGGCAAAGATTTTTTAAAAAAATTAAAACTTT
Source organism: Ampelocalamus luodianensis (assembly GCA_036346255.1). Taxonomy (NCBI): domain Eukaryota; kingdom Viridiplantae; phylum Streptophyta; class Magnoliopsida; order Poales; family Poaceae; genus Ampelocalamus; species Ampelocalamus luodianensis. Next base: position 72,655,790 of record CM070622.1, on the reverse strand, counting down.
GCCGAGTGCCATGGCCAAGGCACTCGGCAAAGGATTTTCTTTTAAAAAAAATTTTAACGTTTGCCGAGTGCCATGGCCAAGGCACTCGGCAAAATATTTTCAAAATTTTTTTTTTCACCTTTGCCGAGTGCCATGGCCAAGGCACTCGGCAAAGGATTTTCAAAAAAATCGAAACTTTGCCGAGTGTCATCATTCCGACACTCGGCAAAGATATTTTCAAAAAAAAAAAAATCTTTGCCGAGTGCCTCCGGGTTGGCACTCGGCAAAGCGCCGTCAACAGGGTTGGCGCCGTAACTGGGCTTTTTCTTTGCCGAGTGCCAACCCGGCACTCGGTAAAGCCTTTGCCGAGTGCCCGAAAAAATACACTCGGCAAAGGCTGCTTTGCCGATTATTTTTTTTCCGAGTGCCCTTTGCCGAGTGCAAAGGACCCTTTGCCTAGTGCCTGAGGCACTCGGCAAAGTGGCTGAGTCCGGTGGTGTGTGCATCATGTAAATGCTCTCCAAGTTGTCAGACGTCACTAAGGGGTATGGATTAAGCAGGGGCGACTGCATGGCCTTGGCCCTGCGTCCCTTTCTTGGCCTTTCTTTTTTACTAAGTCTGTGAACTTAATACATTGTCGATGTAATATTTTGATGTTGTTGGCATACATCTGTAGTTTTTTTCTAGTTTAGTTGTAGCATAATGAAAGTCTTGTGTATACATATTTTTAAGCAACAATTGCATAGCACATGAACCCCTTCCATGAGTTCCTCGTCCGCCACTAGGATTTAGGATTTTTTTTTTCACCTTGAGCCGTCATAATAACAAAAGACCTATCTGTCTTGATATATATATATATATGGCTGCTGAGTAGTTACATGCAGACGATCCTTCCATTCCATCGGAAAAGAGGGAGCCCCCAGCCATTCATTGTTGCAATCATATTAGCATTTTCTCACATGAGCCACAACAAAAAGGCCACTATATTTGACCCCACACCTCCCTCTTGCACCACCAAGCTACTCTCTCTCTCTCTCTCTCTCTAGAGCTACAATTAAACCAGAAGCCAGATAGCTCAATCCCTCCTCTCTCTCTCTCTCTCTTTCTCTCCCTCTCCCTCTCCTATACATCTCTGTATTTAATTTACACGTTGTATTCGTATAAATATATCAGGCAGCCATCTAGCTGTAGCTAGCTAACTATATCTTCTAATCGGCCTGTCTGACCACTGGTCCTTCACTTCTTGTTCTTCCTCTTCCTTCCTTCTTCATCTTCATCTTCCTCTTCTTCTCACTTCTTCTCAAGTGTTGGCATATCGATCGCGCGGCGTGCCGTCGGGATCGGAAGGAATGTCGACACAGATTGCGCCGGCGCCAGTGGAGCATGTGTGCTACGTGCACTGCAACTTCTGCAACACAATTCTCGCGGTAATATGTGCTCTGGCCCCCATCTCTGATCTCTCTCTCCCTCCTCTTTTCTTCTGAAGTGCAGATCTACAAAGAAGGATGCATGAAATGATTGATTACGTAGCTCATCGTTAATTGTGTAGAATTTGGCCAGTTCCTTGAAGGATTTCGTCTTTTTTATAATAAAAAAATTGTTGGAAAAGGTGTCAAAGAGATTTCTGATTTGTTCATCTTTTCTTTAGTTACAAATCCTTTGTTTTGGCAACAGTGCTCAGTGAATTTTCCTTTCTTTTTTACTCGTTAATTCAGTAGAATTTTTGAAAGGGAGTGTGTCTCTTGTACCATGGGCATGCAAGGAAAAAAAGGACAAGATCAGCACTAAGCATATATTGAAAATTGAGCTGATTCTCGCCTTGCATTTTCTGATCGAATATATAGATATCTACAAGATTAGAGTCTTGGACTAGTGGACAAGTGTGTCAACTGTATGTATGTGTGTGCTTTCATATTGTTTAGGCAAATTTGAGCTTTCATTAATTAGTACACATCATGACCCTTGTAATTCTTACCCAAATACCCCCCCACCCCCTTGTTTCTACTTTTTCCTGGGAAATTAACATCTACACTTGATTTGATCCTGAATGAATTAGTAGGTTTCTTGCCCCAGTGTACGTGATGTACTAAGTGCTGTATGCATATGGTAATTCTTTTCTTTTCCAAGAAGAAGACGCACATGGCTTAGTGAACACCTTTCTTACATATATATTTCAGTTATAATGGTTTGCTTTTAACTAGTCCAAGCAATTTATGGGTTTTACATGTTTTTTTTTCTACTTGAATTGCAACAAAGAGCATGCAATAACAACCATAGCTTTAGTGCACAACTGATAACTAATTCTCTCGTTTAGATGTGCTAAAACCATCTTTCTCCTCCTCCTTGAAGCACAAAAGGCAATGACATATACCCAAAACGTATATAATTCTAAAAGCAAGTTTAGCTATTGATCCAGTAGCAACGAAATGTTTGTTGTAATGTTGCTACTTTTTATTTATTGGAATCAAGTCACCTTTTTTTACGAAACGATATCTTGAAAGTATTATAGGCTAGATCCTTTCAAAATATCCACACTTTTTTTTGTGGAATAGAGAAAGAACAGTAGCATACTGTACTAGATGAGTTGTCACCAAGAAAATCCAACATATGCTTCCTGTTTTTCTTATTTTTTTCCTCTTCGTCATGCTCCTGTGCTTTGTTTTGATTTTCTTAGCTGTTCTTCTTTGATGTTTAGAAAGTGTGGACATATTAAATTGGACATAATTGAAACTAATGTTTTATTCTTTCGGTGCACGCACTCAATGAGATATATATACCCCACTGATAGGGGTATTGTTTGCAATTGATAAACATTAAAGAGAATTGTGTACTCTGTGCGTGTAGTATAATGTTTGAGAAGAGTTAATCATAGGTTCATAGTGTAATAAGTGGAAATACAAGTTAAAAATGAAACATTTCAAATAAAATGATGCTCATGCATGGTCTAACCTTGATCTTCACTGAAAGGAATTACTCAGACAGACTCTTTTTTTTTTTCAATCTGCAGTGATGTTTTAAATTGTTTTAAAATGATGCTTACTAGTAATAGTACTACTCATGGTGGAGCTTATATATGCTTATTTTTGTTCCTATTGTTTTCGTGCTTTTAGTCTTGTCCTTGCTTTGGAATTAGTACTGCTCGTACTTATTCCCCTCAGCCTCTGCATGGACGGCGAGTGCCATCAATATCTCTTTACTGACTCGGAGATATATATGGTATGCATACCTGAAAATATCACCAGTTAGAAATTCCTATTTGACTTATTGAGTGCATACTTGACGTAATTATAGGCAATTTGTACATCACTGGTACATATTGTATGCAATCATGTCTAGGACGTAGTAGGAGTGGGAAACGTCGAGGCGTTGAGACGTACGTAGCTACATGAACTTTCCCAAGATCTCTTCGATGACTTCAAAGCATCTTCAATTGATGCCGTCTTGCTCCCTCCTAACAAAGCTATACTACGTAGTACGTACGGATCTCTCCTACATCACCCGGCCACTAACGTTAATGGTTGAGGTGTAGATGATGTTTACATCGCGATGCATATGTCTAGTGTAGATTTGTAGCTGCATGCATGCATGATCTTTCACTAGATCTTGCCTTCTCTGAACTTTTACTGCAACTCCAAGGCCGTCTTCCTCTCTAGTCTCTACTACCCAAAAGATAAAAAGGAGATCGATCTTGTTGACACCTGCATGCATGACCCACTAAAAATGTACTATACACAGTTTGAGCTTGAGCGTGAGAGCTAGCTAGCTAGCGCGTGTGAAGTGGCTTCTGCATGAAGTGTCACTGTCTCTGCATCTTTCTTTCCTACACTCTTTATAGGTGAAATCTTCTAATCTTTTTTACTAGTATTTTGTGGATGGATCAGAGAGGAGAGCATGGAGCAGAAATGGGAGGAGGGAGCATTCCATGCCATGCCGTGCAAATGCATGATTTTTTTTTTTTTGATAAAGCAAATATCAAAATATATAGTATTGCATGCTTCTCTCACAACCTACTTCCTCCTTTTGTGCCGGTTTTGGCATTTTTTTGTGCAAGATATCGAGTGTGATTTGAGCTAACTCCCTTCATGGGAGCACACACAAAATCATTTGTAGGTGCATTCACTCAGTTTGTTTACTCTTTCTTATGGGAGTGAGTTCCCAAAAAAGGAGGCTGAGGAATCAAACAAAGTAGGCCCTCTTCAGGCTGCAGTGCGCCCAAGGAAAATTGAAAAGAAAATGGAAAGGGCAAGGGAAACCATGGGCAGGCATTGGAAAAGGGTGCCCCAGTTCTGATTTGATCAGCAGAGCCCTGATAAAAGTCATGGAGCAACAGTTTTACAGGCTGGAGTAAAAGCGAAGTATAGAGGAAAAGCTATGGCTGCTCTAGCTTTTCTGAAAAACAGCTCTTTTCTGAAAAGCAATTTCAGCTAAGCTAAAGAGTTGAACGGTTAAAAGGTTGAACAATTGAGCTAAAGATATTTAGTGTTTGACAGTCTGATTTTTAGGTAGGCTGACTAGAGCTTCTAAGTTGGAAAATGTCTGAAATGTCCCTAAGACAAATAACGGCAATTAACAACAACTAACGATAATTAACAACAATTAAACGCAATTAACGGCAATTATCGACAGTTGACGATAATTAATGACATTTAACACAACTAGCAGCAATTAACAACAATTGATGGCAATTAACTGTAATTAACGACAACTAACAACAGCAATTAATGATAATTAACCGCGATTAACGAGGGAGAAGAACGAGGAGGCCGGCCGAAGCCGAAGGAGAAGACAAAGGAGGTCGGCCGGGGCAGGGGGGAGGAGGCCGGCTGGAGCCGAGGGTGAAGGAGGCAAGTTGGGGCGGAGCGAGAGCGAGAGGCGGTGGTGGCGCGAGAGGAGGGGGGCGGCAACGACGGTGCGGGAGAAGGAGGGAGGCGGAGGCGGCGGCGTGGGAGGAGGAGGAAGGAGGCGCGGGCAGGGCAGCAGCGGCGGTGATGCAGGAAGCAGAGGGAGGAGGGGTGGCGGCGCCGGCGTGGGAGGAGGCGCGGGCGGGGCAGCGGCGGCGGTGATGTAGGAATTGGAGGGAGGAGGGGTGGCGGCGCCGGCGTGGGAGGAGGCGCGGGCGGGGCAGCGGCGGCGGCGATGCGGGAAGAGGAGGGAGGAGGGGCAGCGGCGCCAGCGTGGGAGGAGGAGGGAGGAGACGCCGGTGGGGGGCAAAGGGGTGCGTGGCTAGGGTAGGGTTCGAAAGGGGTGGGGTCAGGGGCGGAACTCAATGGGACGACCCGGTGTCACAGGACACCGGGTCAAAAGAAAATTTAGCAGATATTAGCCTATATATACTATGTGCGCGCCTCCTGTCCAAAAGTTGTGCACCCGGTTCAGCCCAACCTCCGATCGGATGATGCATTTTGCCAATGTTTACCGTATAAATTACTATTTAGTACATTGTTACTTTAAAATTATATATATTGTTATATGTATGGTGAAATGATGAACCCTGGTCATTTTCGTTCTAGTTTCGCCCCTGAGTGGGGTGGTGGTTTTGTTGAGTGGCAGTGGTTGGTAAAAACCCCAAACTCTAGAGGAAATCTCAGAAGTCAATCCTGCTCGTGGGAAATTGCCCCTAGACGGCTTCCGGCTTCTCCACATTGTAAATGGTTTCTGGCTTTTTCAAAAGTAGCTAGAGAAAGCCACCCGTTTGGGACGGATTCCGGCTTTTCCAAACGAAATCGAAGCTGTCCCAAATAGGCCTATGTATTGTGTGTCTGCCTTTTGAAAATGTCTTAATACTTGATTTTACTCCTTGTTCGTTTGTTAATACTGAAAAAAGTTCCTTTGTGAATTTAGCATTTGTTACATTTCACGAAGCTGTTTATCTCCCCCCCCCCCCCCCTTTCCTTTCTGTTCATTTCTTGCTGTGCACCTGCTCATGTGTGTTTGAAATAGTAAGCACGTACCCACTGGTTGTATATATAGATTCTTGATCAATATTATATACTGAATTAATTCAGGAAACCTAACATTAGTCTCCTTGTGATCAATCTGCAGGTCAGTGTTCCCAGTAATAGCATGCTAAACATCGTGACAGTCCGATGTGGGCACTGCACTAGCCTGTTGTCAGTGAACCTGAGAGGATTGATCCAATCCCTCCCTGTTCAAGATCATTTCCAGGTTGACATGAATACTAATCATTTGATCAAGATCTCTGTGCATGAAATTATGAAGACAACCCTCATATATTTCATCTAAAGGGAGGATCGAATTAAATCCAATTGTTCTTGCAAATAATATAATAATGCCTACATGTCTCGAAAATTTTCAAAAAATGACACACCTCTTAGTTTGTTACTTATAGGGCTACTACTCATTCTGCATTATTTCTTCCTACTATCATAGAGGCTAGAAAGATGATAAGTTTGAGAACTGGATGGAAGGCATGTAGATGCCAAACTCCTAGCTTACCCTACATATATATAGATATAGCTTTGTAGCAGAGAAAAGCCAACATGCATGGGTCATGTCATGCTTGAATACTTTATACAGTAGAGACAAATTACAGCATGCGTTGTTTGCTCACAGGAAAGAGTTTTAAAGCTTGCACATGCAAAAACACCAAGATCTCTAATGTCGTGCACCAGATGGTTCAGTGCCTTTTTTTTACTGAATTCAAACAACATTTTTACATAATTTGTGCTCTTTGTGTCAAATCTGGACTCTGAATATATGTTAGCATTAGTTTGTATTATATATGTTATGCTGTACTGCAAATGTTTTATGTATTTTGTTAAAAATGAGTCTTGAAGTAAAATTAATTTGATTATTTCAATTGGTGGCAGGAGAATTTCAAGATCCATAATATCAGTTTTTGTGAAAACTACTCTGAGTATGGTTCATCTTCTAAATACCAAATGCCGATGATGTTCTCAACACAGAGTGACCCAGAACGTATGCTGCATGTGCGACGTAAGATCAATGCATATATGTTAGATCACTTTTCAGTTTGTGAACGAAACTTTCTTCTCCCTCCTGATCAATATAAATAAACTCTACTTTTTATGGATTATTGCTTTTTCTTAACGACGAAATCTTACCAAATCAGCCCTTGCAAAAAAAAATCTTACAAAATAGGTTCGGTGCGCGTAACTATGTAAAGGATGATATGCATCTCACTTGGTATCTAATTTAGGAACAAAACAGAAACATAATCTTTTTTAAAAAGAGAATAGAGAGAGGAAACTTAAATATCATAATATTTAATATAAGAATTATGGCATACCTTAATACATCACACAAATAATATGATAATACACACATTATGTACGCGATTTTTTTTTGAAATAATATTTTTTTTAAAAAAATACAAAACTAGAGAGTTGCCATAAAAAATTACAAAAATAGATCCCTATCACCAGTTCAACTAGCGACAGGAACCTGGCAGGTTCTTGTCGCTAGTTCAACTGGCGATAGCCATCTAGGAATTTTTAAATATAGTAAATAAACTCAAAAAATTACAAACTGTATTGGAAGGCTCCACAAAAAAAAAAACGTAATTGTTTGAGTTTATTTACTATATTTAAAAATTCTAGTGATAAGAACTCGCACGCATCGTTCGGGGTTTTCTCGCTTGATTCAATCGGCAATAGGACCTATTGCGGATGAATCGACAGGGATCTATTTTTATTTTTATTTTTGGGGCGACTCACTAATTTAGTATAAAAAAATAAAAAAATATTATTTCAAAAAAAAAAATCTTATGTACGCCATACCTCTTTCAAAAAGAACGCTTTACCTACTTTATAGAGTATATTTCGTAAAAATTACAGATTTGTTCTACAAAGTATTAGAAAACTACATGTTTTAGCAACTATTTCACACAACTCCGGATGTAAGGTCTAGATGTATCATAGAGCTACAGTTTTAGAAATCCCATCACACTTATGGCCCGTGTAGGTGACACAATGGTCTCACCTGGTATGGCCCGTGTAGTTGAAATACAAAATAACAGCGATGTGATGAGGATGCTAACAGAGCACTAGAGTGAGAAGAAGGTCCACTTGTGTGATGAAGAAGAGAGCATATCTGGTCAAACAAAGTTCAGCATATCACCTGTTAAGTTCAACGGCCAAATGAAGAAAAGCCCAAACCCTTTAAGCGAAGCCCCAAGCCACATAATGCGCCACATAATGCGGATTGATGTGGCTGACAGCTACAACGTGGCACATGAATGGATAGGCTGTAACGGGAGGTGAGGGTAGTACAGTAGCTACTGGTGGGCTCTGTGTCATATACATGTACATGCGATATGATTTCTAAAACATATAGCTTTGTGATATATCTAGCCTTTAAATGTAGAGTTCTGTGAAATATTTGCTAAAACATGTAGCTTGTGATAGTTTGTATAATAAACCTGTAGTTTTGCGAAATTTGCTCTACTTTATAATATAGTCATTAAAACCACACACATCTCTTAAAATTAAATAACAATATACCATAATACAGACTTATTCTTGAAAATGAACTAATTTTCAATTATCATCACATTCTATGGCTTTATGATCAGTTATTAGAATTTGAGTTTGTAATGTATTCCATATCGTATAATTAGAGTGCTGCAACACTTCGGGACAGAAAATGATTATAAAAAACTAACTGGTAGTAATCTTCAGGATTTTTTTTTACACATGGTATGGTCTATTCATACCATTGAAATTAATATAGATATAATTATGGGTGCATATTTCCTTATTAATACTCCCTCCGTTTTTAAATACATGACGTTTGACCAAGCGTGCAGTCAAACTTATCTAACTTTGACTAATAATATATAAAAAAAACTATTTAGATTGATCATGAGTGAATAGTATCATTAGATTTGTCATGATAAATATTTTCATAATATAATAATTTTGTAATTTTTTACTAACAAAATCATATGAAAAGTAATGGTCAAAGTTATATAAGTTTGACTGTACGTTTGGTCAAACGTCATGTATTTAAAAACGGAGGGAGTACTGTTTTATTGCGCCTTTGTACCATAGAATGTTTTTTTTATTTTTTGAAGTGAATGTTATCTAGATGTCATGTACCTCTGACTTAATATTTGTGAACTTTTGCATGACAGCTCCAGAGAAGAGGCAGCGGGTTCCTTCAGCGTATAACAGATTTATTAAGTGAGTTCAACGAATTAATTTCAAGTTTCTTCTTCTATTGTCAATGGTTATTTTTTTGAGATGATACACTAAACCTGCTATCTTCTACTAACAGAATAATATTTTTTTGAGGGGTTAGTAACAGAATGATTTTGGCACACTAATATTTCAGGGAAGAGATACGGAGGATAAAAGCAAACAACCCTGACATAAGCCACAGAGAAGCCTTCAGCACCGCAGCAAAGAATGTATGTTTTGCATAACACAGAAGTGTACATCTCAGCATGTCTACGTATGTGTACACTGTACGCATGGGGCTCAACAAGTTTTATTACCACAATTCACTAGCCACAACTACTTCAAAGTCGAACATATTGCATATTGATAGTAGCATGAGATCCATATATAGGGGTTACAGAGGCAACCACATGAAAAGTGTTTGACTGATCTTAAAAGTTACTGCTAGCTAGATTACATAGATTGCATATATATTCTCTATCATTTGCTTTCTCTAAAACATAAATTTTGTTATCCAATTGATTATTCAACTGATGTCAGCTAATTATATTACTCCATTTCTAGTCTTTCTTAAAAAAATATTAATTCAGATAGACAACTAGTATATCTAAATCTCCCTTTTTTGCGACGAGCTATATCTAAATCTAAAACTCCTGCTTAATTTACACCACTCTTACGGGTTTTTATATATTTCAGTGGGCTCATTTCCCGAACATTCATTTTGGGTTAGGCTCTCATGAGAACAGCAAGAAGCTTGACGAAGCCATCGACGCACCTGGTCCCCAGAATGTTCAAGGTCTCTACTGAGACGTACGTACCTACATGCTTGATTTCATATTGTAAGTAATTTAAGAAAAATCTACCTACAATAATTTAAGAAAAGTCTACCTTATTTATAAATCAATTTGTGAGTGCGTACATATATAGATAAACGAGTGGTATGCACTTAGTGAGAAAGAAGTATATGAGAGCATGCAGCTAGTGTCCACGAAAGACAGAATAAACCCCTAGTCACCATGTTGTTGTTTAATTGTTTGAAATTAATTATCCTGTTTGCAATCATTTTTATATTAGAAATTGGGCAGGTGCAGAACAAATACTGTAGTCTTAAGTAGGATGAAGTATTCACTGAAAGGAGTAGGATGAAGTATTCACTTAAAGGAACTGTATCAATTTTGAAGTCTTAATAAAAAAAACATCTAATTAAGATCTACGGCCTTGTGCGCACGGTCATGCATGCATATATATGTGGTGTTTCTTTTAAATCATTTGCTAATTAATTTGTGTGAAACCTTCAACCATGTCAATCTATAGTGCTCCTTTAATCCAAGAACCAGAAGTTTGTGAGAATGACGAGCACTAGCTATATTAGTTTGCGACCAGGTTCCAAGTGTTAAATTTCTTGCACAAGTGTAATCCAGATGCACAAACTATTCCAAACAAATAGTAGGTGAACCATTTCTAGTTAATTTGTTTTAGCTATCAACAGCTGAACCCCAGTAAAGTTGAGCAAAAATTTTAGATGTTACTTGTTGGGAATAGTACCACATTGATTGTGGAAAAGAAAAAAGCATAACTTATAGGTGTGAGGGAGACCTCACTCATTAGACTAGTTTTTTTAGGAGAGAAACCCAATACCACTTAAAAGGCAGTTGTTATAGGACTTGCATGCGGTAGCCCGGTCGTGAGCTTAGATGTGTTCAGCTACTACTACAGAAAAGGTCTTCACAGACGGTTCAAAAACGTCATCACAGATGGTTTCATGAGCCATATGAGTTTATGGGTCAGTAATGACATTATGTCATCATAGACGGTTTTTGAACTATCTGTGAAAATTTCATAGAGAATCGTATGTGATAGTTTTTTCTATTACAAAAAAAAATTGGATTTTGAGCCAAACTAATCAATTGCTGAACAGTAGTTTCATATGCAATCTCTAACAAGACAACTAAAATTCAATTAAAATTCTGATGGTAAGAACATTGTAGGAGAGACCTATCTAGTAAAAGGGAAACCAAAAGCTTAAATCACAATGTCCCCTCCGAATGGAAAAAAAATAAAATTACAAAGTTAAACTAACTTGAATTCATCTGTTCCTCCAAGCTCCTGAAGAACTCATCGGCTTCTTAGATTGGTTTTGTGAGCTCCTTTATCTACAAACTGTTCTTGTTTGTCGTCCGGATTTGACTCAAGCTCGTCGGCAAGGAAAATGAGAGACGACCGAAAACATCCGGCAGCGCTCCGGCATTAGGTACAAATAAAATAAGGACCATCATACAACTAACAAATTGTGTATGTTTTGGGGATATACACGTACCTTCCGGCAGTCTACCTCATACGGCAGATATGGAGCTCCTGCATGTCCCTCCTCCTCCTCGTCAGCTGCGTCTCCTCGCCGAACTGCGTTGGGGAATCGAGGGCGGTCGCCAGAGCTCGGCGTGGGGAGGGGAGAGGGAGAGACCGCTGGAAGACAAGGTGAGGGTGGGTATAATCAGAGAGATAGTGGTTTCAAGCCATGATAAAATCAGAGAGTTAGTGATTTTAAATCATGGTAAAATCAGAGATACTTATCACAGATGGTTTTTAATACAAACTGTTTGTGATGAGGACGAAAAGTCATAGACGGTTTGTGTTGAAAACCATCTGTGAAGTATCACAGACAGTTCCATCTGTGATACTTCACGATGGTTTTCAATCTGAACCGTCTGTGATATCACTTCTTCACGAGGCGGTTTTAGCGCGACCAATAACACGAGACGATCGCTAAACCAAAATCGTTTGTGATTGTATTTAATACGACGGTTTTGATCAATCGCTCGTGATGAGGCGTCTAGTATTAGCCTTTTTGTAGTAGTGTGCGCTCTCATCCGCACAATCACCGTGCAGTTTTAACCACAGAGCGACACGTGAGGTGATTGTACGGATGAGGGCATTATTTTTTCAATTGCGTGTCGTTCTGTGGTTAAAACCACACAGTGATCGTGCGAACGAGAGTATTATTTTTATGATTGCGTCCATGACGATGTCATTTTTACTAATCACACTTCAAAATTTAGCATTTCGTCCAGCATAGAACAAACCAAGCTCGAGCAGCTCCAACTTTTTTACAGCCCTAATTGAACTCCCGCGAACGGAACCCGGTAATTCTACAGCCCACCACTGCAGTGCGCTAGCTAGCTGCACCTAATTCCCCTCCAAGTACCTAACCGACCTAGCTACTACCATTTCCGATGCACGCGAGCGTACGTCAGCGCCAGCGCCATCGAGCTAGCGGTATCCAAGTAGCGCTACTCCATTTAATTCCTTATTTACTACTCTCTGTTCACAAATGTAGATCTAGTAGATTTCGTACGATCAAGCTAGCTTTTGAAACTTGATCATTAATATATGGTAAAGTATATAGATTGATACACGAAAATAATGCTATTGAACTTGTCTTGGAAAATACTTTTATATGTTGAATTTATCTTGGAAAATACTTTTATAATATATACATTTTCTTTTTTATAGTATATTATAATAATAAATTATAATCAAAGTTTTGCATCGGAGGCTGTGCATGCAGCTAGTAGCTTGATCAGCCAGCTCCTCGAGACATGCATACGCTAGTTTTACTGTGGACTGCGGCAATGGCATCGGTCACGCGTATTATCGCATGCATGCCATCATCCTGCCATGCATGGCCCTACACGTCCCTGCACGAGTCTCGATGCTGCAGCTGCTAGTACCTCCATTTATGTGCTGGAGAAATTAATCAATGGAGTCTATAGCTCCGCTCCGCTCACTGACTGGGCTCCTTGCGTTGTTTCAAGTACTCCTTGCGTTGCTTTTGCTACTAGCTAGTGGCCAGAAGAGACAGAATGACAGTGGCTCGTATTTTGCATTGAATGCCTGAGCCACCGCGATACAGTTCTTGCAAGAGTAGCTATGACGGAAATGCTAGAGAAGTCACAGCAGATTTCCTTTCGGAAAAAGACACGCGCCATCTTTCCACTTTCTGATATGCTCCGAGATTCATGTAATTCCCGTGGAATTCTTATGAAACAGGCTCTAGATCATGTACAACGGTGTGACGTTAGCTGTCTATAAATCTTAATACGTAGTACACAAGATGATGTGGAGGAGAGAGGGGGTGCATAGAGAATTAAGCCGTCTCTCATGCAATAGTCGACTGTAACACGAGAAACTACATGTAGAAACTGTCTATAAAGATATATGTAAAGATATAATCCATTATAGAAGCTGTCTGTAGTGCTGTCTATAGATGACATGAAATGATACTATAGACAACAGTTGTCTGTATTGTTATACATACCCTTAGTTGGAAGCACGACGATTATTCACGATGGTGCGGGGAAACGGTGGGCGAGTGGAAAGCCATAGACCGAGGAGGAGGAAAACGATTGTGGGATCGGAGGGCTGTGGATGACAGCATTGCTGCTGCCGACAGTTGAAGAACTCTGCACACAAGGTGGGAGTTTATTGCCCACGTACGGCACGGAAGGCGAAAAGGCGTGGGGAAAACTCACGATATGCTAGCTAGTATTCACTATTCAGAGAGAGAACTTAACTGGTCCTAGTTCGCTAATTGGAAAACCATGTGTGATATATTCGCATTAGGATCGATCGAATTATGTTTGCCATTAATAAGCAGAATTATATATGGTAGTACTACCTACCGTACCCATGTAATCTGGCATATGCGTGTAAACATATATGCCTGTGTACAACTAATCAATGGAACTCCCTTCGTTTTGATATATTTGTTCATAGTCCATCACGTGCATAAACTAAGAAAATACTAAATCTATTAAATACTTAATAAAAAATGATCATACATACCGTCAGTAAAAAAAAAAGAAGGAAAGAAAAAAAAATGTTTTTTTAAATAAAAAATTGCCCATGGACACGTGTCGATAGTGCTAACGTGGCACTATCACATATGAGAGAACGGTCCAGCGTATAAACTACTTAAATGCACGTTAGTAACCAAAAATGTATTTTAAGAGTGGCAACAAGTTCAAGGACCGACCATATATTTTACTCAATTTTGATTATTAATTGCGTACGTGGTCAGAGCTTCAGAGGCGATGATGATGGATTTACGGACAAAACATATGCAAGTACTTGCTGTCTGGCTAGCTGGCTATGGCGCCCGGCCGGCGACATGTCTCCTAGTAACGACATAAAAAATGTCGACCGGTGCGTACGGGTAAGCTTAATTAGCTACGCGTACGCGAAACCAAGTACCAACTTAATTTGCAGTGTGGTAGTCACTCAGCTACCCGGACGTGAAAGCTAGGTGTGGTTTGGACGTACTTTGGTGGCGGAGCCGAAAACATTACATGGGGCCTGGTAATAGATGTTATCTCCCACTAATTTTTCTACGACTGATTACTACGGAAAAAAACTAGTGTCTATACATAGAAGTAAAACGAGCATTGAGGGCTAGGGCTCCCCCCCCCCCGCCCCCCTGAGCTTACGGATCGACGAGGAACACGAATACGTCGTTGGTAATTGCTTTCTTGTTCATCAGGGTGCTGGAGAAGGCAGTATTGGTCTCTGCCGGAGGCAGAGCTAGGCCTTGGGCCGCCTAGTCGATCAAAAGGCTATGTTAATTTATTTTTAAAAAGCAAAAAATGATTTAAACTCAAAATCAGCTAGGCTCGTCTGAGGTATTGCCCGTGGCCAGCTGCCACTGGTCTCTGCTCTCCTTTTTCCTTTTTTTTTGAGACCAAGAATCGATCTTCGCTTGGAATGACTGACTTTGCAGGAAGCAGTATGGATTTACATGGTCTATATATGGACGTGATGTAGAGCACTGCTAGATGCTAATTCTGGATGGGCGGGTGCTAAGAAATTAACAATTCATTGAGAAAAAACAGTATGCTTATGCTAATTGTTTTTTTTTTCTTTTTTGTTTGTGATGCGTACGTACCAAAGGGGGCTGCGATTTGCATGGGTGGAAACTACTTAGATTTGGACTGTCAGATGGTTCGGTTTGATATGGAGAAGAGATTATGTCAGCTTCGTTCACCAACCAAGAGAACAGGTGATCTAATCTATTTTGCAAAATCTAGATGCATAAAGCTCATCAGGTCATATGATGTAGGGCCGTACGTACGCGCAATGCGTGGAGTCGTCGTTGTGCTTCTTTCTTTTTTCGAGAGAGAGGTGGGGGGGAAGAGGAACCATGTTGTTTGTATGTGGCCAAATGCTGGGCTGATCGATCGGGGCATCTGATTTGGGATGCGTGCGTAAGTCCAAAGGAAAGGTAGACATGAATTACCTCAACTTTTCTTTCGCCTCCGGAACGAAATGAACGGTCCAGCCGTACGTAGCACGAGGGCCTGTTAAGTATTAAGAGCTCGGGGCCTCCGGCCATGCATGCTACTGGCCCAATACACGTTCATCGTGTTGGTTTTCGAGCAAGCCTCCAACTCGAAGACGGCCGCGGATCGGATTCATTTCCGACCATCCACTGTGCATGCGCGTGGTGCCTGGCCTGTCACTAGGTGAAAACGGTACAAATAAAGATGGATAATAGTTTTGCTATTTTTTTTTATATCTATTATATTATTAAAACGATAGAAAAAGAAACGATCATATTCACTCTCAAGAACTAGAAATCCCTACATGAATCGATGGAAAAAAAACATCTACACCGTTTATTATGGTGGGTCCAAATTATAACAATTTAGATTAAACGAAAGAGTCCATATCAAGTACAATATAGAAATAAGAGTCCATCTCAAGTACAATGCAAAATAACTGAAATTCGAAATTTAAAATAAAACAGAATTAGCAATTTAATTTTGATACGAATTCCTAAGTAAAATCACAAAATAAACATAATTCAGAATATTTAAAAAGATATCGATAGCTAAAGTTTTGTAAGTTGGACCATCATAATGTGAGAACCCGGAAAATCAGACTAACCTAAAAACAACACTAATCGCCCATAAGCAGTAAATAAAAACTTTCTAAGCACAAATAAAGCATAACTTCATATTAATATTAATAGCATTGCCAAGCGAATACCTTCGAGTTATAACCTTAAGAATTCATAAGTACAAAAGGAATTAATAAAAATCTTGCATTGCATATCGCCGAGCCCTCCTTGTATCTTGTTCATTAACCGCTGATCCATCAAACCCTTGTGTTGACTGAGTCATCCAAAACCTGCACACTTACCACTCTCCACAGTGTTGTTGGATAGAAGCAAGCCTAAGTTTTATTAAAGTAAGGATTGGGAGAAAGAGAAGATTGCCGTCAGATTTCCCCAAAGTGCAGTGGGATACCCGAAGCAACTTGAGTAGTCGGTCCCTTGACCCTCAAGATACCCAGACCAACCGGAGTTAGTCGGCTCCTTGATCGTCGAGATGTCCAGACCACCTGTGGTCGTTCGGTATCTATCACTTTCGTGGGTCTCCTCATTCGGCATTAATAGAATCCGACACCCACGTATACTGAATTACTCAACAACGGAAAATCACTCACATAGTGATTTAGTAACCAATGGACCAAAAGGTCCTTAGCCCAATAGTAACTTGAGAGAGCATAAGAGATAGGGCAATGGGCATAGTGGTCATTTCGCATGCCACAAGGAAAGTCAGCCGAATGTAAACCCCCCCTGTAAAATCTCTTCCAATCTCACACCAAGCCATCCCCGATCAAACGTTGCAGCCACTCAACCTCAAAACACAGCAAGTTCATCCCCAAAGACCACCAAGACCATTCATTCTCCCAACCAAAGACCACACTCCCATTCAACCGAAGGCAACCGGAAGGGAGGCAAGAAGTCTAGCAGAAGAGAGCAAGAATGGAGAAGGCGACCAGAGGCGAAGCAAGCTCAACATCCTCAAGATCACAACCAAAGAAGCCAACCACAATGGGAGAAGAGGAGAGCACCAACGCTGAGCGCCAGACGCCATCCTCTTCCCCAAAACCGTCAAACCAGCGGAGGTAACCTCAGATCCATCTCAGTTTGCACTGCACTCATACACATCATTCACACATATCACGGATCTCAAGGTAGCACTAATATCTAGCTCTCAGTTCACTAGCATCCCAAAGCTTTTGGGGGCAGGGAGCAGAGAGAGGGGTTAAGGGGAGTATCACCTCGAGTTAGTGGTGGCAGTGAAGCAACCCATCAGTGCCACCCCTCGCAGCATGCATCTATTGCTAATAATGCTTGCTGAGTATATTAATTTGTACTCAACCTTGTTAGTATTCTCCTTTGTAGATCCTAGTCCGGCCGGGAATTATCCCGAGTGGGACGAAGGACATGTAGGTACCGATGCCACTACAGGAGGAGGAGGCACTGACTATGAAGACCAAGGCACGATGGGCGCCATCGTTGACGAATGGGGCGAGTAGAAGACCGATGGAACCTGAAAGGCTAGCGAAAGGACTTAGTTCCATAGTTGCAGTTGTAAATTACTCTGTAAGAACTATAGCCTTGTGTGGCTACTGGAATAAAAGTACAGTTTCTATCTTATTGTTCTGCTGCGTAACTCTGGTAAAGGCTTACTATTCGTTGGAGCAATGTTCTACTGAGCAAACGAATAGTAATCCGTGTGCCTAACTGTTATTATCCCTGGGGTAATGACACGGGGCGTCACAGATGGTATCAGAGCAATAGGTTCGGGCCACGCTAATAAAATAGAAACTGTTGTAAGAACCTAAGTATGACTTTCTATCTTGCTATATGGCACTAGATATCTTATTAACTCTCATCTTCATATCAATTTCTATTCCCGTCTCGTTTCAAAAGTATTATGTTAAAAACCTCATCTTCCTTAAAGTGACAGCCTACTAACGTAGAACCATTCCTTTGCAGGAGGTTTAGGATTAGTCTTCCGATCGGGAGAGTGCGGGGGAAGCGTGTGTTCCGTCATAGGACTCGTGTTGTTAACTTTCGCTAAATAATTTGTCAGGCTAGCAATTCAACCTAGGATAGATCGCTTGTGAATGTAAGCGTGGGTGTATCAATATAAGATTTAGACAGTGGTGCCTGGGTTAGAGGCATGGAGTAGAATTCTGGCATGGACTCGCTTTCCCATTCTTGGAGAAGTACGGACCATACCCATAGCAATTCTTATCTTTTCATCTGTATAACTCAAAAGAACCGTCAGCCTTCCTAAAATATGCTAGTATAATCAAGGAAAGCAAATAAAGACTGACAATGTAAAAGAATATGACTTCTCCCATTTCTGCATATCAGTTTTCCCGAACGAGTGGTTCGTGGCACTCCGAGCGTGTAGCTCGGGCGTACCTAGGAGCAAAGTCCTAGGCGTACTCAGGAATGAGCCCTAAGCGTTTCCCAACACGTAGTTGGACGGTCTCGAGAACGGGATCTCGAGCGTACCTGGGCACGTGGATCCAGGGTAGTGTAGGTTCGCACTCAGAGGCAAGCTCTGAGCGGTCCCAAACACGTGGTTTGGGCGGTCTCGAGAACGGGTACTCGAGTGTGACTGGGCACGAAACTCAGATAGAATAGGACTTGGACCTTTTTGCATCTCCTTGTTTCTTGTTGTTATTTGCTTACAGTGTGTATGTCATAATACAACTCACCCCGGGTTAATTTCTGCCAGATAAATATGATACCCTCTTTCTTACTAGCTACAAATCACTGCTGAAGAAGTAAGGAATTCGTATAACCAACAAAAAAAGTTCCTCAAGATAAAACTTGCTACACATCCAACAAGAAACACAACCACGTTCTCAACACCTTCCCCACAAGATGCTGGATCAGTTTTCAACGGCTGACATTATAAGAATGGGTAGACTTCAGGGGAAACCTTCTAGTGTGGGGACCCCGGTAATTATTCCCATAAGACCGAGATTAGACAAGGTCTTAGGGACATAATTACGGGTCTCCGGTAAATGAATTCCAATTTAACTCTATCCAAGTGAGAGGCTTAGCCGAATACTAGAGCCTCAACGATCATGCGCGCTGCTCCCTTGCGAGCGCTACATGATTGTCGATTCTCCCTCGATTCGAAGCACTACACTTAGTGAGTTAAATGGGAATTCATCAACAACGAGTATGACTTATATTGGCTCCCAAGATCAACGACCAATATACTCATACCCTCATCCAACGTTGATTACATCCATACAACACATACAACAGGAATTCAAAAGACATACTGCATAATAGTTAAGGTCTACAGCTTATTACACACGGCCGACCGGCCAAATTCAAAGTAAGTATCAAGTAGCAATGAAGTAAATAAATAAAGCAAAAGACCAAGAGTGGTATGCCCATCACCCATCGGCAACCGATCGGGGTTAAATGATAGCACACTACTCGTTAGTGTCACCCAAGTCAACACTAGCGAGATCGTCATACTCATAATCTTCCTCACCGAAAAGGCCAAAGAACATCCGGCGAGTACAAGTGTACTCGCAAGTCTTACACAAATAAAAATAGTTATGCATAAGGGTCATTCAAAGGATGGCTCATATTGGTTTAGTTTTGCGAAAGAGACGCAACAATTAACATCCTACACATACTAGTTTTTCATGTGCCCATTTAAAATCAGATTTGAAGCGAAATAAAACATATAGTAAAGCATTTCAAGAATAAACAATTGAATCATACAAAGACCAAAGTGGCAGCCCACTTTGATGTACTAAACACATGAACATCCCGCTCATGACGAATACCAAGTTCAACCACAATTTTAATTAAAAGTCTAACAATAGTAACTCCGAACTCAAGCGGTTGTTCATAACCGTGGACACGGCTATTCGAATAGATTGATACCCTGCAGGGGTGTACTACTTTACCCACACGACTTGATTAGCCCGTAAGCCTCCAGATGCCTCCGAAAATAGCATACTTCCTATGGTATGCCGGTAGGTAAATCAAGATATAGTCATTTTCAAAGAAGAAAGTCATATTGAGCTAAGTCCCCTTGTGAGATGGTTCCTTGCCTAGTACAAGCGCCCGATAGCACTTGCTAGGGGCTCACAAGTTATATCGAAATACCGATGCAATCAAAACAAAAGAATTGGCGCCCTTGCACACTATAAAGGATTACATCGGCTCCTAAAGAACATAGGATTTCACGGTCGCTATGCCCTTACACCACCAAGGACTTAACACAATAAAACCCTCCCCTACTTAACCATACGGCTCCCAACCCGCGTGTGGCAAAGACGAGTGTACTTGAATTAACGACGTTACAAAGTTCGGTCCTCAATTGTCCGCAAGTCCTTCCACTTACCCAATGCTCGTGCACAAAGCACCATCACTAACCAACACTTGTCCAGACCAAAAGCTCATTTAAAAATGACAAAAATTAACTCATAAAACAGCTACAAGATCTGAAGTATAAATCATAAAATGAGAGTTGTGTTTATCCCAAAACCGCCCGGTTATTCCCGACGATCGAACTACCGTATCTAGACTTGTATGGCTAAGCAATTCTACAACCCATAATTCACACATCCTATCTTAAGCATATAGGAGTTGGCATAATTCAAGATTAACCTCAAGCATAGGACATAACTAAACTACACATCACAAAAATATTGACATAATCAAAATAGCATGCAAGCAATTAGCATTGCACTATCTTAACCAAAACTGGGATCAAATATGATGCAAAAGAAAGTTCAAATGATGCTTGCCTTGCTGGTACAGTAGCTGCTCACTCTCAGTAGCGTAAGTGTCGATATCGATATGCTCGGGATCTATATAATTATAACATCAAATAAATACCGAAAACAACTCAAAACTAAAATGCTCAAAAATGCATGATTTTTCTACAGTAGTTAGATCATGATTTTAAATGATTTTTGGTGAAAGACTTATTTCATTTTGATTTAGTATATGAAAGTTATAATGGTTTGAATTTCATATTTCAATAAGCCGTCATTATGTAATTTAATTATGAAGTGAAATTTTGTAGAACAGTGGTGAGTACATGGATTACATAGATAAATAGGAAATATTATTATAAGTTAAAAACAGTTGAGTTTGTCCTTTTTGGAGTTTTTATGATTTAGTTATGTATTTTTAAAGTTATCAGCCTTTTATAGTGTAACAATAATAGAGTTTAATGATCATTTCTCCTAAATATAGTTTCTGTGATAAAGATAAGATGGAAACCATTTTTAGAAATAAGTATACTGAAAGTGAAAATTACCAAAGTAGGTTTCACTGTTTTTGGAGTTTCCAATAATTACTTATGCATTTTTGAAGTTATCACCCTTTTCCTATTGTCCAATTAATGCGCTTAATATAGAATCTTCCAAAAGTATATTCTCTGTTACCTGCACCAGTTTAAAACCTATTTTAAAATAAAGTACATTGAAAATGAAAATTAATGAAGTGGTTCCACTCAATTTGGAGTTAAATTGAGGAGTTATGAATTTATCAACTTTAGACAATTTTCTGTGTACAGAAAAGAACCGAGGAGGTCCGGAGGGTGGTCTTCGTAAAATGGTCACGAAGTGGTCTTTAGGTGGTCCTGGGAAGAGAGCCACAAGGAGGTCCTAAGGGTTGTTATTGTCAAACAACCACAGGGAGGTCTTTGCGGTAGGTTTGAGTAAAGAGGTCCTAGACGGCTGAGATCAACTCAAGGAGGTCCTGGACGGCTGAGATGGACTCTAGGTGGTCCTGCGGTTGGAATAGGACCTAGGAGGTCCTAGATGGCTGAGATGAACCTTGAGAGGTCTTGGATGGTCCAGATGTACCTTAGGGAGGTCCTAACGGCCGAGATAGACTCTAGGAGGTCCTGAACGGCTGATAAGAGATTCGGGAGGTCCTAGCGGTCAGGATAAACCTAAGGAGGTCTGAACGGTCCAGATTAAAATAGGGAGGTCCTGTGGTGACACTTTTGCAAAGACGACCCCGAGGGAGGTCCTTTGCGGGACAAGAGCAGGGCACGGGGCTCAAGACTTCCGTTAGGACAACACTTAATGCTAATGATTACCTCTTAAGTCCAGATCTCCTGCTACAGTATTTGTCCGAGTACGATAACGGAATGCATGCTGGCTTGCCGGCACTCGCCGGCGTTACGTGCTGCGCGCGGAGCCGCTAAGGGCCGCCATTTCTAGGCAATAGCATTGCACACCTCCTGGTGACAATCTCGACGGCGGAGCCGGTCGTTACCGACGGCTAGCCGGAGTTGAGCAAGATTAACAAATACGGCAAAAGTGCAAAAGACAAAAAGAAGCTCCGCATTGCTAACCAGCGAGTGCGAGAGGTCCTAGGGACTAAATGGAAAGCTACCTGAGTTAGAAAGAGGACCGGGAAGACCGGAGCTCGCCACGCGCGTGACCGGTGGCAAAGAACTAGGGCTCCACGACGACAAGATAACCTGAGCAAGGAAACACACAAAGGGAGGTCGGACTAAGTCACCTAGGCACATGAGATGCTATCATAGGAAGGAATCAAAAGAAACTCACCCGGCCAGAGATAGAGGCAAAGAGGGCAAGATTTGCTGAAATTGGGGCTAACTCGAAATCCAAATGTCCCTGTGAAACAAGCACGCAAAAAGTTGGGGGGTTTTGATCAGTAAACTCAGGCATACAAGGTGACGCACAAAAGAGAGGTCGAAACTCACCAGAGGTGAAGAACACAAGGTGATGTCCACCAGAGCGCGCCCTGGACACGAGCTAGAGCACGAAGGTGAACCAGAAGCTACAAGCAAAGGTAGGAGTTCGCATAAGCGAAAATGGACACGGTATGGATTGTAGAGAAGTGTGGATCACCCGAGGAAGCTTACCCGAGAGATGCGACGGAAGAGCTTCCTCCTCCTCCGCCAAAAGAGGAGAAGTGAGGAAGGACAGGCACCGAGGGGTATTATGCCCGGAAGAAGACGGAGTGGAGGCGGCGAGAGACGAGCGGCTCGGGATTGGCTGTAAGTGGCGGTGGATTGACGACGTGAGGGAGCCGCTCGGTGCACGCGGTGTCGCCGGCCGCGTGGCGTTAGATGCCCGAGTGCGCCCAGAGGTAGACGACGGTCGACAAAGACGGCCCCACCGGCCACGAGACTAAGCGCGCGCGAGGGCGAGTTAAAAGATTTGAGGCGCACCGCTGGATCTCTACCGACGAGTGAGATTGAAGAGGTGTTCTGACGATCCGAAGGGTTACGCGATCCGGGCCGTTGATTTCCCATCGGCGCTCACGTCGCGGTGCACTTAGTGGACTCGACCGCGCCACCGCCTGGTCGGTCTTGAACCCAAGGAACAAGACTCGGTCGTGGTTTAGGTTTAGAGTTGATCAAGTTAAATAATCAGATTTCTACTTTGACCAAGGCTTAAAAATAGAAATAAAAATCCTAAAATCATGAAATAAATTGTGGGGTTCCTGGAAGATATAGTTCCCATAAAAATTATGAAACCCCACTGTTCATAATATATTTTGTGATATTTAAATTCAAACCTAATGTATGTCTTTTAAGTTGGTTTGAATTTTCATTAGGTTCAAACTAGTCCCAAAAATTTTGGAAAAATTATATTAATTCATGATAATTAATGTAGTATTTAAATAAATTGGTTCCAGATGATGATCACAACTTTTTATTACTGATGCTAAAAGAAAACCGAAATTTGAAGTGTATGTTTATATGAAATGAGATTTTCCAAGTACAATATATTGTGAAATGATTTGAATTTGATAATGCATGCTAATGAAATACATATTAATCCATTTTAATTGTTGGGGCTGTGACAAACCTCCCCCCTTACAAAAGATCTCGACCCGAGATCTGGGTGGAGAAGAATTAGAAAGTTTTCATTAGAAGTTATAATTTATGCTGTCTTGATTTCCTTCAAGGATAGTGTTGACATGTTATAATTTACATTGATATGTTTTACCTTTCCTTTCTTGATACGAAGGCACTTCATGCGAGAAGAGTTCGATATGCCGCCGATCCGGTCTTCACGCTCCCAAGTTGCTTCATCTTCCGTGTGGTTGCTCCATTGACCTTGACGAACTTGATGTCACGATTCCTCGCCTTGCGCTCGGTTTCTTCGAGGATACGAATCGGGCTCTCGATAAGATAGATCGGGTTGCAAGTCGAGTTTGTCCAACTCGGTTGCTTCCGCTGGGACTCAAGACATTTCTTGAGTTGGGAGACATGGAAGACGTTATGCACGCTCAAAGTGACGGTGGCAACCCAACCGTAGGCCACCGATCCCAACTTAGCTAGAATACGGAAAGGTCCAATATAGCGAGGTGCTAATTTACCTTTGATTTGGAAGCGACGCACTCCTTTCATAGGAGAGACTTTAAGATAAACATGATCGCCCACTTCAAGCTCAACTCGCGACGACGACGGCCGGCATATGACTTCCGGACGTGTTTGAGCCGTCCTAAGTCGTTCGCGAATGACACGAACTTGTTCTTCAAAGATCTTCCACTGGTTGGGCCATAGAATGGCCTTTCCCGCCTTTAGACCAGTTCAAGGGTGTCCTACAAGCTCTCCCATACAATGCTTCAATGGTGACATCCGAATACCGGATTGAAAGTCGTTGTTGTATGAGAACTCGCAAACGGTAAACATTTTTCCCAACTATCGTCAGAGGATAACACGCAAGCCCTGAGAAGGTCTTCTAAAACTTGGTTTACCCTTTCGCTTGTCCATCCGCTTGCGGTGATAAGCGGAGCTAAAGGATAGGTTGGTCCCCATGGCTTGATGCAAGCGCCTCCGAAATGAGAGGTGAATTGGGGACCTCTGTCAAACAATCACTTTGGGTACCCGTGGAGACAAACAATTCTTGAAATATAAAGTTCGCTAGTTTGGCCCGTGTAGGTGGTCTTGACAGAATAAAATGGGCAACCTTGGTTAAACGATCCACAATCACCCATATGGAATCAAATCCAATTTAGTTCTAGGAAGGCGGTGATAAAATCCATGCCAACTTCTTCCCATTTCCACTGGGAATGGGCAGGGATCTAGAGTACCACCGGCTTCAAATGCTCACCTTAACTCTTGACATAGATCACACTCGCCACATATCGTGCAACGTGTCGCTTCATTCGGCTCCACCACGCTTTCTTTTTCAAATCTTGATACATTTTCGCACTCCGGGTGGATAGAGAATTTTGAGTTATGAGCCTCCTTGAGAATCAATTCTCTCAAGTGGCGATCAAATGGTACCACCATACGGTTTCCAAACCATAGAGTACCTTGTGCATCTTGCTTAAAACATTTTGCCTTGCCTTGTTTCATTAGTTCTAAAATTTGAGCCACTTCCACGCGCTTTTTGGGCTTCCTAACCTGGTCCTCAAGTGTGCAAGTCACACCGAGGGCTGCAAGCTAACCTTCTTCAACTATCTCCGTGTGTAGGCCTTGCAATGCAAAGACATAAACCCGCAGAAAAAGGAGTTACTGACAAACAGCTTGCATTGAGATTTTCGCTCAATGCGCCGACCACGACATTAGCCTTCCCGGATGATAATGGAGTCCCATATCATAATCTTTAATCAACTCAAGCCATCTTCTTTGTCTCAAGTTCAGTCGGCTTGGGTGAAAATATATTTAAGGCTCTTATGGTCGGTGTAGATCTCGCAACGACACCGATGAGGTAATGTCGCCAAATCTTCAAGGCATGAACTACACCGCGAGCTCTAGGTCGTGTGTGGATAATTGGCCTCATGGGGCCTCAATTGCCTCGATGCGTAGGCCACCACTCGGTTGTCTTGCATAAGCACACAACCAAGCCCGTGGCGAGATGCATCACAGTAGATATCAAAGCTCTTGTGAATGTCTGGCAGAACAAGCACGTGAGCTTCGTCGCATTCTTTAGGGTTTGGAAGCTTTGCTCGCATTCTCACGTCCATTCAAATTTCTTTTCTTTCTTTAGAAGTTGGGTCATAGGCTTTGCAATTTTTGAGAAATTCTTGATGAATCTACGGTAGTATCCCGCAAGTCCAAGAAAATCGCGAATGTCGTTGACGCCTTGGGTTGCTTCCACTCAAGGACATCTCGCACCTTACTAGGATCAACAATGACACCGCTTTAGATAGGATATGACCCAAGAAACTAACCTCTGAGCCAAAACTCACATTTGCCGAATTTGGCATACAACGATGGTGGCGAAGCTTTTCTAACACAAGTCTCAAATGTTGCTCGTGCTCAAGATCGACTTAGAGTAGATAAGGATATCATCAATGAAAACCACTACAAACCGATCCAAGTATTCCATGAACACCGAATTCATGAGATTCATGAAATAAGTCAGGGCATTTGTCAAACCAAAGGACATGACCGTACTCGCACAAACCGTAACGAGTAGAGAAGGCGGTCTTCTAATGTCCTCGGTTCTAACTTTAATCTGATGGTAGCCTAACCTCAAGTCAATTTTGGAGAACACCGAGCTCCACTAAGCTGATCAAATAGGTCATCGATCCGCGAAAGCGGATACTTGTTCTTGATGGTGACCTCATTCAACTGACGGTAGTCAACACACATCCGTAGACTCTTGTCTTTCTTCTTGACAAAGAGAGCCGCATCCCCAAGGTGAGGAGCTAGGCCTGATGAAACCCTTGTCTTGCAACTCCTGTTGTTCTTTCACTCGCTAGCTCATTGGGCGGCATCCGATACGGCCTTTTGAGATGGGCGCGATCGAGTGCAAGCTCAATGACAAACTCTACCTCTCGGTCAGGGGGCATGCCTGGAAGTTCTTCAGGGAACACATCAGGATACTCACTCACTATTGGTACCTCCTCTAGCGCGAGAGAGGTACTCGCCTCTAAAGCATATAGGTGAGAACTACCCACTAAAGGTGCAAAGACGACCTAGATGCCGTCCTCGCTAGTCACTGAAATAGACCGCTGGGCACAATCAATCTTCCCCTGATTCTTAGATAACCAATCCATCCCTAAGATAACATCGATGCCCACTGAACTTATCACTATTAAGTTTGCTTGAAAAGTTAACGCTTTGTATTTCAATTTTACGCCCTCGCAGACTTGATCGGCGAGAAAACCGACCGGGACCGAATATGATAAGGTGGGTGTAGTGTATGTATCTTGAATTGGTTAATTTCGCATACTCGCTTTTAATAAATGAATGAGATGCTCCGTAATCAAATAAAACTAATGCAGACATGAATTAACAAGTAGTGTACCTAGCACGACGTCAGTGCATCGGTCGCCTCCTCTCGCGAGACGTGGTTGACGCGACCACGTGCATGCCGGGTGGAGTAGGTGCTGCTCTCGTGGTGGTGGCGGTGGCGCCGAGCCGGGCCGTGGTGCCGGAGCGAGTACGCCCGGGCATCCTCGCCGCTGGCGAGGCATCATGCATAGTGGCCCCGACGCCATAGTGGAAACAAATGACGCCGGCTTGTATGCCCCGCCACCGTGGTCTCGCCCCGCCTGCGGCCGCTGAGCCGCCGTGGAGAAGGTCGTGGAGGTGCCACAGAGACCTCGATGGTGTCAAAGCCGCACGAGGTGCCTAAGGTAGTCTTGGGCGTGGCTCGAAAGCCGCCACTCGCCACCGCCGTCAGTAAAGCCTTCCTCCTCTTCTCGACTCATCCACCGTCATGCTCTCATGCTCCACCACTATCGCCTTGTTGACCGGATGCCGAAACTCCTAAAATCATGCGCAGCTAAAACAAGCCGCAACTCCTGACAACCCATGGAAAAACTCGCTCGCGACGAGCGCCCGCCGAGATGTCATCCGAGCATACCGCCGTAGTTGAAATCATGCAGTACTCGCGATCGCCCTCCGCCCTGCCTCAAGGCAAGGAACCGCCGCTTTGATAAGCGCACTCTCCCAGATATGGGCCTCTCGAACGCTGCCCCGACTTCGCCCCAAGTCGGGACGTGACCAGCGGCTGCATGGCGGAATAACTATCCCACCACGCGCGCCGCACCGCCAACCGATAGCCGCAAACAAGACTCTCTCAACTCCGTACACCGCGCAATGTTCACTTCTTCTCTATGTTGTGCAGCCGCCTCTCGCTTCCATCGGGTCCTTGCCGCCCGCAAATGTCGGAGGGTTGGTCCGCTGAAACTCAACGAGACCTCCGACGCCGGCGGGCAGCTCCTCCGCCGAACGGAGCCGGGCGGTGTTACGACGATCGCCTCGAGCATCCGTGTCCGTCCATCCGGCTGCGCCAATCATCATCATAAACTCGACCATGGATGGCGGCGAGGAGCACCTCTCAGCGGTCCGCCCTGCTGGGACGGCGGCTGAGAGGGCTCGCCAGGCTCAGACGGCTGCTGGGACGACTGTCCCTGATCGTAGGAATCGCTCAAGGGTGCTAGACGTGGTGCCCTAGATGGGGAGCCTCTGCCGCGCAGGGCTCCTGATCGCGTAGTCGGTCCTGTCATCCTGTATTAGACAAGGATGGTTAGTAAATAAGATAAAAGCCATTACTTGGCCATACATGCACAATTAATATCAAAGAGCATGAAAATTGTAACATCAAATGGAACACCAAACATTAATCAACATAAAACCAAATCGATACAACTCCGTTCATAAGCGCCCGCAGGCTTAAGATTCCAACATAAATAGGAGTGTTTGCAAATAAAATATAACAGTTCGACATCTACTACCCTATTACGTAAACCTAAGGATACAAGCTCAAACATAGAGCTCCCTGCCCTAACAGCCTAGATATTATTCCGGTCAAAGTTCACCGGAAAGTCATCGAGCAGGTGGTATCCAGGGGATCCTGTGTCTTCTGGGTCTCCCGGGTTGGTGAGGCGTAAGGGGGATCCTATGCCGATGATATGGCCTCCTACTTCAAGAAGACGATAGTCCGGCGGCGCAGAAATGTACGGTGAAACCTCATTAGCGCCATACAGCACATCCGGATGAATGAGCCTCATGTCATGCATAAGCTGCAAATGCTCCTGAGCTATAACGAGACGACGACGCGTCTCCCATAACTCATGCACTATGCAGCGATGCATTTGGTCCATTACGTGAACCAATCTCGCCAACTGCCTGACTTGGGGGTCCTCCCCAAACTGGATCCTAGCAAACGAGCTCACGTCCCTAGCGCGTGCGCGCATCGGAAAGTGATCATACGGGGGCTGGGCTAACTCCGTCAGTCGTAGCGAGACGACTCATGGCCACCAAGGCCACTTCTTGTAACGCCATGGCCTCCGAAGTACCACGCTACCGAAGCGTAAGGTATGCTCCCGTGACTTGTCTAGCAACGATATCTATCATCGCCATAAATTCCTCCATTCCGGTCCTCGATCACGCGGTAGATGGAATAAGTGGGCTGATATGTGAAGTTCGCCTCCACATCATGTCTCGTAGCAACGCCGGTATCCATCCACTCCTTCACTTGAGTTTCCTGACAAGGCATCGAGGGTTCATCTAAAGGCAAGAAGGCAAGGTAAGTTAGTTTCATAAACCAAAACAGATCAGAGAGAAAAGATACTAAGATGGATAAGGAATAAAAGATATTCTTAACTTAAACTTTCTGAAAATACTTTGATAATTTGAAAATAATTTGACCGAGGGACTTACTAACTTAACGCCAGCTACCTCTAACCTACAATCAAGATGGCTCGATACTAACGTGGGGACCCGGTAATTATCCCCATAAGACCGAGATTAGACAAGGTCTTAGGGACATAATTACGGTCTCCGTAAATGAATTCCAATTTAACTCTATCCAAGTGAGAGGCTTAGTCGAATACTAGAGCCTCAACGATCATGCGCTGCTGCTCCTTGCGAGCGCTACATGATTGTCGATTCTCCTCGATTCAAGCACTACACTTAGTGAGTTAAATGAGAATTATCAACAACGAGTATGACTTATATTGGCTCCCAAGATCAACGACCAATATACTCATACCCTCATCCAACGTTGATTACATCCATACAACACATACAACAGAATTCAAAAGACATATCGCATAATAGTTAAGGTCTACAGCTTATTACACACGGCCGACCACCAAATTCAAAGTAAGTATCAAGTAGCAATGAAGTAAATAAATAAAGCAAAAGACCAGAGTGGTATGCCCATCACCCATCGGCAACCGATCGGGGTTAAATGATAGCACACTACTCGTTAGTGTCACCCAAGTCAACACTAGCGAGATCGCCATACTCATAATCTTCCTCACCGAAAAGGCCAAAGAACATCCGCCGAGTACAAGTGTACTGCAAGTCTTACACAAATAAAAATAGTTATGCATAAGGGTCATTCAAAGGATGGCTCATATTGGTTTAGTTTTGCGAAAGAGACGCAACAATTAACATCCTACACATACTAGTTTTTCATGTGCCCATTTAAAATCAGATTTGAAGCGGAAATAAAACATATAGTAAAGCATTTCAAGAATAAACAATTGAATCATACAAAGACCAAAGTGGCAGCCCACTTTGATGTACTAAACACATGAACATCCCGTTCATGACGAATACCAAGTTCAACCACAATTTTAATTAAAAGTCTAACAATAGTAACTCCCGAACTCAAGCGGTTGTCCATAACCGTGGACACGGCTATTCGAATAGATTGATACCTGCAGGGTGTACTACTTTACCCACACGACTTGATTAGCCCGTAAGCCTCCGGATGCCTCCAAAATAGCATACTTCCTATGGTATGCCGGTACTGTAAATCAAGATATAGTCATTTTCAAAGAAGAAAGCCATATTGAGCTAAGTCCCCTTGTGAGATGGTTCCTTGCCTAGTACAAGCGTCTGATAGCACTTGCTAGGGGGCTCACAAGTTATATCGGAAATACCGATGCAATCAAAACAAAAGAATTGGCGCTCCCTTGCACACTATAAAGGATTACATCGGCTCCTAAAGAACATAGGATTTCATGGTCGCTATGCCCCTTACACCACCAAGGACTTAACACAATAAAACCCTCCCCCTACTTAACCATACGGCTCCCAACCCGCGTGTGGCAAAGACGAGTGTACTTGAATTAACGACGTTACAAAGTTCGGTCCTCAATTGTCCGACAAGTCCTTCCACTTACCCAATGCTCGTGCACAAAGCACCATCACTAACCAACACTTGTCCAGACCAAAAGCTCATTTAAAAATGACAAAAATTAACTCATAAAACAGCTACAAGATCTGAAGTATAAATCATAAAATGAGAGTTGTGTTTATCCCAAAACCGCCAGGTTATTCTCGACGATCGAACTACCGTATCTAGACTTGCATGGCTAAGCAATTCTACAACCCATAATTCACACATCCTATCTTAAGCATATAGGAGTTGGCATAATTCAAGATTAACCTCAAGCATAGGACATAACTAAACTACACATCACAAAAATATTGACATAATCAAAATAGCATGCAAGCAATTATCATTGCACTATCTTAACCAAAACTGGGATCAAATATGATGCAAAAGAAAGTTCAAATGATGCTTGCCTTGCTGGTACAGTAGCTGCTCACTCTCAGTAGCGTAAGTGTCGATATCGATATGCTCGGGATCTATATAATTATAACATCAAATAAATACCGAGAAAACAACTCAAAAACCAAAATGCTCAAAAATGCATGATTTTTCTACAGTAGTTAGATCATGATTTTAAATGATTTTTGGTGAAAGACTTATTTCATTTTGATTTAGTATATGAACGTTATAATGGTTTGAATTTCATATTTCAATAAGCCGTCATTATGTAATTTAATTATGAAGTGAAATTTTGTATAATAGTGGCGAGTACATGGATTACATAGATAAATAGGCAATATTATTATAAGTTAAAAACAGTTGAGTTTGTCCTTTTTGGAGTTTTTATGATTTAGTTATGTATTTTTAAAGTTATCAGCCTTTTATAGTGTAACAATAATAGAGTTTAATGATCATTTCTCCTAAATATAGTTTCTGTGATAAAGATAAGAGGGAAACCATTTTTAGAAATAAGTATACTGAAAGTGAAAATTACCAAAGTAGGTTTCACTATTTTTGGAGTTTCCAATAATTACTTATGCATTTTTGAAGTTATCAGTCCTTTTCCTATTGTCCAATTAATGCAGTTAATATAGAATCTTCCAAAAGTATATTCTCTGTTACCTGACCAGTTTAAAACCTATTTTAAAATAAAGTACATTGAAAATGAAAATTAATGAGTGGTTCCACTCAATTTGGAGTTAAATTGAGGAGTTATGAATTTATCAACTTTAGACAATTTTCTCGTGCACAGAAAAGAACCGAGGAGGTCTGGAGGGTGGTCTTCGTAAAATGGTCACGAAGTGGTCTTTAGGGTGGTCCTGGGAAGAGAGCCACAAGGAGGTCCTGAGGGTTGTTATTGTCAAACAACCACAGGGAGGTCTTTGCGGTAGGTTTGAGTAAAGAGGTCCTGGACGGCTGAGATCAACTCAAGGAGGTCCTGGACGGCTAAGATGGACTCTAGGTGGTCCTGCGGTTGGAATAGGACCTAGGAGGTCCTAGATGGCTGAGATGAACCTTGAGAGGTCTTGGATGGTCCAGATGTACCTTAGGGAGATCCTAACGGCCGAGATAGACTCTAGGAGGTCCTGAACGGCTGATAAGAGATCCGGGAGGTCCTAGCGGTCAGGATAAACCTAAGGAGGTCCGAACGGTCCAGATTAAAATAGGGAGGTCCTGTGGGTGACACTTTGCAAAGACGACCACGAGGAGGTCCTTTGCGGACAAGAGCAGGCACGGGCTCAAGACTCCGTTAGGACAACACTTAATGCTAATGATTACCTCTTAAGTCCGGATCTCCCGCTACGGTGATTTGTCCGAGTACGATAACTGAATGCAGTACGATGGCTTGCCGGCTCGCACGGCGTTACGTGCTGCCATGGAGCCGCTAAGGGCCGCCATTTCTAGGCAATAGCATTTACACCTCCCGTGACAATCTCGACGGCGGGCGTCGTTACCGACGGCTAGCGGAGTTGAGCAAGATTAACAAATACGGCAAAGTGCAAAAGACAAAAGAAGCTCCGCGTTGCTAACGGCCGAGTGCGAGAGGTCCTAGGGACTAAATGGAAAGCTACGAGTTAGAAAGAGGACCGGGAAGCACCGAGCTCGCCAACATGTGTGACCGCGAAGCAACTAGGGCTCCACGACGACAAGATAACTGAGCAAGGAAACACACAAAGGAGGTCGGACTAAGTCACCTAGGCACATGAGATGCTATCATAGGAAGGAATAAAAGAAACTCACCGGCCGAGATAGAGGCAAAGAGGGCAAGATTTGTCAAATTGGGGCTAACTCGAATCCAAATGTCCTCGTGAAACAGCACGCAAAAAGTTGGGGTTTTGATCGATGAAACTCGGGCATACAAGGTGACGCAAAAGAGAGGTCGAAACTCACCGGAGGTGAAGAACACAAGGTGATGTCCACGGAGCGCTCGACACGAGCTAGAGCACGAAGGTGAACCGAAGCTACAAGCAAAGGTAGGAGTTCGCATAGCGAAAATGGACATGGTATGGATTGTAGAGAAGTGTGGGATCACCGAGGAAGCTTACCCGAGAGATGCGCACGGAAGAGCTTCCTCCTCCTCCGAAAGAGGAGAAGTGAGGAAGGACAGGCACCGAGGGGTATTATGCCCGGAAGAAGACGGAGTGGAGGCGGCGAGAGGCGAGCAACTCGGGATTGGTAAGTGGCGGTGGATTGACGACGTGAGGAGCCGCTCGGTGCACGCCGGTGTCGCCGGCCGTGTGGCGTTAGATGCCCGAGTGCCGCCCAGAGGTAGACGACGGTCCGACAAAGACGCCCCACCGGTCGGCCGAGACTAAGCGGCGCGCGAGGGCGAGTTAAAAGATTTGGGGCGCACCGCTGGATCTCTACCGACGATCGAGATTGAAGAGGTGTTCGGACGATCCGAAGGGTTACGCGATCTGGGCCGTTGATTTCCCATCGGCCGGCTCACGTGCGGTGCACTTAGTGGACTCGACCGCACCAACTCGCCTTGGTCGGGCTTGAACCCAAGGAACAGTACTCGGTCAGGGTTTAGGTTTAGAGTTGACTGAAGTTAAATAATCAGATTTCTACTTTGACCAGTGCTTAAAAATAGAAATAAAAATCCTAAAATCATGAAATAAATTGTGGGGGTTCCTGGGAAGATATAGTTCCCATAAAAATTATGAAACCCCACTGTTCATAATATATTTTGTGATATTTAAATTCAAACCTAATGTATGTCTTGTAAGTTGGTTTGAATTTTCATTAGGTTCAAACTAGTCCCAAAAATTTTGGAAAAATTATATTAATTCATGATAATTAATGTAGTATTTAAATAAATTGTTTCCAGATGATGATCACAACTTTTTATTACTGATGCTAAAAGAAAACCGAAATTTGAAGTGTATGTTTATATGAAATGAGATTTTCCAAGTACAATATATTGTGAAATGATTTGAATTTGATAATGCATGCTAATGAAATACATATTAATCCATTTTAATTGTTGGGGCTGTGACATCTAGCATGCATGTGGTTATAGCGGACAGGATATGCTGGACGGTACCCATCCTTGCTGAGCCTCGTAAGCCACCCTTGGAAAACAGTCTGCGAGCACAATCCTGCCAACAAAGCTTGACCCTTGGTTATCTTCCACGCAAGATCTTATTGCGATTAAGGGCTTTAGTCACTGAGCCGCTGACAACAAGCAGACATCTGACAAGGATCGGTCTCCACAGGAAGAGCCATTGTCAGGAAATCAACCACCCCTCCCCGAAACTATGGTAACCCATTGTTATATGGGGCACCACCATAGTTATCTACGCAGTTTGCTGATGTGGCTAACTCACACGAAAATTCTCAATTCAGATGGAAACAGCTTAACTATAAATAAGATCAATAAATGCTCCGGAGAGACACCTGGAGCATCATGAATGTAATTCGAATACAAAGTCGGACTATTGCGTAACCTATGTACCCATCGCCTCGAAGCATCCTCACACGAGGACGGTTGCGAGTCAAATGTTGATGAATCATCACCGTGAGAAACTTCTAGGTCTAAGCATACATAACACCTACTTAGTTGCCACCAAGTCCGCGATTATAACCTGCAGCTATAATTCCGACTATTTGCAATTTGCCAACATCAAGTAAACCAAATTGAGTGTGGCAATTTTAAATCGTGAATTTTTCTCGACTTCTCCCACCAAAGAGCACCGATAACCATGTAGAGTTGTCTGTGGTTGGGAAATACGTACCTTTCGACCAAATAACTACGAGGGGTCAAGATTCCCAATTTCAGTAATGAAGTGAACTCGTCGGTAAATGAGAACTGTGAGACCATCATGGGGACTAGTGGGGAGAGTATTGATGTACCTTTTGTTTCACATTCTGACATCCTGAGACAGGAAGTACTCGATGATTCTTCTGATCATAAGTATAACCTGCCATCTGTCTCGAGTCATTCATATTCCAAAACCAATCCAGCCAAGTACACCGAAGGCCCACAAGGAAACACCCAAGCACATACTCTTTCCACCTGTCAAACTTGCTGCAAGCAAATTCGTTACACAACCACCTAGTGGGGTCAAATATTGCATCTCTTCGGGACTTAGACCTCAATTTATTACCTTTGCTGGCAGCACAATCAAGGGCCCCAAATACAATTCAGGCACATCAAGAAGTACTGGACCATCCATCTCCGCGCAGAAGGATGGAAGGACAAAGATACAGCGACAGTGAGTCATAATTAAAATTGGGACGATTACCGCGGGACATATCAACAAAAAATCCACCACCAGACTTTAACGAGATAACACCTGGCCAATCCAGAGCAACCACGATGTTAGCAGCCAGCCATCCCAGTCCACCACTTACTCTTGGACCTTGTTCAAACATGCCACCACAACCACCACCTCGATATGGACCACCCGGGCCAAGAATTTTCAACCGATCCTTCCAGAGATCCCTAACCCAGCAGCAGCATGTTGCCATAGCTCGTAGTTGTGCAAAGTGTAGAGGTCGCCACCTGATGAAGGATAGCATGATTATTGAATATCGGATTAAAGGATTACACGATTGTGTATATTGGATTATTAGAAACACCTCGTTGCGAGATATTAGATTATAGAAATAACTTACTATGGGATACCAGAGTAATAAATTGTTGAATGTTGGATCGTAGAAATAAATAATTGCTGGATACTAGATGTTGGCTCATAACCATAGAGTATTATTGGATTATGGGATATGGGACTAATGGAGGTCGAATTATAGAAACAGATTGTTGTTGATATTGGATTGATGAATGTCAGATTATTAGAAATGCATGATCAAGGAGTGTTGGATTATAGATGGATACATAAATAAATGATGGATATTGAGTTATAGGAATACATTTGCTGGATTGTTGGATTGATGGATGCTGGATTACTAGAAATACATGATTATTGGATGATGGTTGGGTATTGGATTATTGGATTATTGGATATTGGACTGATGAATGTCGGATTATAAAAATGGATTATTGATGATATTGGGTGGATGGAGGTTGGATTATTACAAACACATGATTATTGAATATTGGATTATTGACGGATATAAGAATGAATGGTGGCTATTGGATTAAAGGAATGCCTTTGTTGGATTATTGGAGTTAGGGATATTGGATGAGGGGGATAGATTATTATTGAAAATTTGACTATGAGATTTTATAATTGTTGGAGTATATTACTAGATTTCATCATTTTTGGATTATAGAATCCTACCAGGATCGAATTCTTAGAAATATACTATTATTGGATTATAGAAATACCTTTATTGGATATTAGAATATGATAATGTTGGATTATAGAAGTATATCTTCGTTTGAGTATAGAAATAAAACTGACTAGATTATAGATACACATTTTAGCAGATTTAAATGGATTTTAGTAATTATTGGAGAGTTAGAATTGAGAAATTGATCCAGTATGGGTAGTGAGTGAAATACGAAATGATTGGAGTTTCATAGCAATTCAGGACGTTAATTTTTGGTGAATTGGCTGAATCTTGTTAAATGAGTAAACTTTATGAAATTAATCGAATGATTTGGTTATGTTGGATTTGTTGGATATAAATGAATAAGGAAATGAGATTTGGATGTATTGCTAGTAATCGTGGGAAATCTAATATTGATAACCTGATCGGGTTTAGATAATGAATAAAGAAGGAGGATTAGATTAATATAGTAAGTTATGATTGGAATTCAGAGCATAGGTTGAATTATAAAGAATTGATGAAATCGGTAGAGTTAATGGAATAATAGTGCTTGGTTGAGTCATAGTTGTTGGTGGACTAATGTAAGCAATGATGTGGTAAATAAATTGGCAGAATAGATTGACTTGTAAAGTATGATTCTAATATGGAAGCTTGGCTTACTGATCTTAGCAGTGACAACAAGATTAAAATTGGGGGAAGTTAGCCAAAGGTTGAATTACGATTTAAATGAGGCTATGGTATCGTTTTGACCATATAAATCTTAGGAATGATATAACTTGGGAGATGAGTAAAAGTTGGTTTAGACTTGAGCTAAATGAGTATGTGAATGATGGAAGTCAACTAGGGATTGGTCTTCAAGCTGCACCCTACCTTTAGCAACCACAAATTGCCCAAGGTGGCGTATACCATGCCATCACCTGTCGCTAAACAACACTCCAATCCTACCTTGGTCAGCTTGTAAGCAAAGGAAATGAAAGACATACCAGTAGTGAGAGATTTCCCAGAAGTACTCCTTGAGGAATTACCCGGTAGGCCTTAAATGGAGAGATAGAAGTGGTGATTAACTTGATTCTGAGAACAGCTACTAGCCTAGTATTCAAATGACACCATGCGAGGCCTTTACAGAAGAAAGTGCAGATAACCTAGCTAGGGATTTGAAGTCAGAGAAAGACCATTATTGGGCCCTGAACTTGTAGGGGAAATGATGAGAAACTATAACTAATTCAAGAACCTCTCAAGATTCGCTCAAGGTAGGCAAAGGAGTTACGCAAACCAACATAGAAAAGACCTACAGCTCGAAGTTAGAAATCAGGAGTATTTAAAGGTACCACTTGTGCACAAAGTACGCCAATTTAGATTAAAGGGAAAACCAAGTTCAGGGTACGTTGGACCCCTTCGGATTTTAGCGTGTAAAGACCCCCTAGCGTATCAATCGGAACTGCCAACCTAGTTGACACGGATTCGTGAGATATTTCATCTCTGCCAGCTCAGAAAATATTTAAGGGAGTCCTCACAACATGTTACCAACCTCGACGTTCCTTTTCAAGATTTAACCTCTGAAGAACGCCCAGTGAAGATCATGACGACAGAAAACCGACAACTAAGGAACTAGACGACCCGTTTCTGCAAGGTACAATGTAAAAGTCACTCCGTCAGTGAAGTTACATGGAAGAGCAACAAAGTGCTACACGAAGTCTGCCACAAAACCTCCCTAGGAGAGATTTTAATTTCGGGGACGAAATTTTTTCCAAGAGGGGTAGGATGTGAGAACCCGAAAAATCAGACTAACCTAAAAACAACACTAATCGCCCATAAGCAGTAAATAAAAACTTTCTAAGCTCAAATAAAACATAACTTCAGATTAATATTAATAGCATTGCCAAGCGAATACCTTCGAGTTATAACCTTAAGAATTCATAAGTACAAAAGGAATTAATAAAAATCTTGCATTGCATATCGCCGAGCCCTCCTTGTATCTTGTTCATTGACCATCGATCCATCAAACCCTTGTGTTGACTGAGTCATCCAAAACCTGCGCACTTACCACTCTCCACCAGTGCTGTTGGATAGAAGCAAGCCAAGTTTTATTAAAGTAACGATTGGGAGAAAGAGAAGATTGCCGTCAGATTTCCCCAAAGTGCAGTAGGATACCCGAAGCAACCTGAGTAGTCGGTCCCTTGACCCTTAAGATACCCAGACAAACCGGAGTTAGTCGGCTCCTTGATCATCGAGATGTCCAGACCACCTGTGGTCGTTCGGTATCTATCACTTCCGTGGGTCTCCTCATTCGGCATTAATAGAATCCGACACCCACGTATACTGAATTACTCAACAGCGGAAAATCACTCACATAGTGATTTAGTAACCAATGGACCAAAAGGTCCTTAGCCCAATAGTAACATGAGAGAGCATAAGAGATAGGGCAATGGGCATAGTGGTCATTTCGCATGCCACAAGGAAAGCCAGCCGAATGTAAACCCCCCTGTAAAATCTCTTCCAATCTCACAGCCGAAGCCACCCCCCCTGATCAAACGTCGCAGCTAGCTCAACCTCAAAACACAGCAAGTTCATCCCCCCCAAAGACCAGCCAGGACCATTCATTCTCCCCAACCAGCAGCCACACTCCCATTCAACCGAAGGCAACCACAAGGGAGGCAAGAAGTCTAGCAGGAAGAGAGCAAGAATGGAGAAGGCAGCCAGGAGGCGAAGCAAGCTCAACATCCTCAGCATCATAGCCGGCAAGCCAACCACAGCGGGGGAGCAGAGGAGAGCACCAGTACGGGCGCAAGATCGCCATCCTCTTCCCAAAACCGTCAAACCAGTGGAGGTAACCTCGGCTCCATCTCGCTTTACACTGCACTCATACACATCATTCACACATATCACGGATCTCAAGGTAGCACTAATATCTAGCTCTCGGTTCACTAGCATCCCGAGCTTTTGGGGCGGGGAGCGAGAGAGGGGTTAAGGAGTATCACCTCGAGTTAGCGGTGGCGATGAAGCAACCCATCGAGCCACCACCTCGCAGCATGCATCTATACAATCGAACTGGAAGTGAATCAAGCATCAAATCATCACAACATCACAAATAAATCATGCTCAACATAAATCACAGTGTAAATGGCAAAGGAAGGGAAGGGGTAGAGAGAGATTGAGCCGGCTCGGTTAGGGACCGAGTTGAGTGCCGCGCGTCGTAGGTCGGGCCGGGCGAGTGGAGGGGACCGAGCGGCGGCAGCCTCGCCACGCTGGTAGGAGGCGACCAAGAGGGAGGAGTGGGCCGAGCCGAGAGGAGCGGCGGCCTGGCGAGGAAGCAGGAGGAGCCGAAACCGGTTGCAAGCCCAAGGAGGAGGCACCTTGGAGCTTCTGGTCGGCAGGGGTAAGCACCAGGGGAGAAGCCATGAGGGGAGAAGAATGGATTTGGGGAAGGAGGAGAAGAAGTGAGAGCTGTGTGTGCTCGTGAGGATAAGGTCGGGGCAAGCCGAGAGGAGGTCGAGCTGGAGAGGCGGCGCTGGCGGCGCCGGGCCATCCGGCCGCGCCTAGAGGGAAAGGGGGGTGGCGCAGGGGACTAGGGCCGGGCCTCGGGCGCGCAGGAGAAGCCGGAGGTGGCGGAGCCGGAGCCGGAGCCGAGCTAGGAGCCAAGGGGGGGCGACGCCATGGGAGCCTAGAGGTGAGGAGAGGATTTGGAGAAGAAGCTTTGGGGGGAAGAAGTGGTGGCCTGGGAGTTGTGTCAGCTGGTTGAGGAGAGGTTAAGGAGAGATGGATTAGGGATTAAGTGAGAAGGATTAGGGAGAGTATTAGGATTTTGGATAGATTTTAATTGGTTGTTGCGATTCTTGTCCCTTTAGTAGTAGTTGTTAATTAATATTTGTTAGCGGTTTAACCCTGTTAGTTTAATTAGTTAAGCGGTAACCTCGGGTTTTCGACCTTAACACGATTAGATAGTAGAATGATTATTTTGGAGAGTGCTAACTTAGTGTTAGATCTCGAAAATTTTTATTTAAATTAATTGTGCTAACATTTAGAAGTCACTAACTTAGGTATCTATTATATCACTCAAAATCAACTACGTATTTACTTATGTTATTATTCGTGCTGTCGATTACATGTACGAGAGATCTAACCAAGACCGATCGAGCGATTGACCGTAAATCCATCGACACCGACCTTTCCTACATTTTCGAAGGAAAGCGATTCTCTTGATCATAAACATAGTTATATTAAATGTAAACTGTATACTGCTTTACTATATATATTGCATCAAAATTGCTTTCTCAAAACTTAAATCAATGATGGAGATGAACATGATTAAGATGATTATGAAAGAAATTAGAATTACTAGGTGGGTAAAAGGGGGCCCTGGCAGGGGCAAACGACGATGACGATGATGATGAGGTAAGAGGTGGGCCCCTTTTTACATATGGTTAAAATATAAGGACCAACAAAACTCTTACTCGGTCAGAGGCCGTAAATTCAGTGCCAACCATTTTTCCGTTTCGGCGGGCAGAAAATGCTACCCTGTTACGTGATTACTTTCTCCACAACGGGTAAGTAATATATGAGAAGAAGATGGAGGAACCCAGAACCGTGAGGAGAGACCGGAAGTGGGGGATCCAAGGCGCTATAGCGCTAAGGTGGAGTGTTGGGTGCAGAATAGAAGCGCCTCAACCAACTTTATCAAACTGGTGGATGACTAAATCGCCAGTGACGAGGTCAAGACCAATGTAAGGTAATGGGTGGAGACTTAATCACGTAACCTGGAAAACGTTCTGTATTCTGATCTCGAATCCGCATCCAAGGAAATGCGGTGGACCCAGTTCACAGAGAGTTCAGAGTAGCTATGGGTAAAGTGGTACAAAGCCTGCGCTGTGCTAAACTAAATCATGAATTCATGCCAGTCTCCTGGATTGGAGTCTACGGGAACCACTGGGGGTCTATCTTCTCTCTGAGTGACAAGTA
The DNA here is from genome assembly GCA_036346255.1 of Ampelocalamus luodianensis. NCBI lineage: Eukaryota > Viridiplantae > Streptophyta > Magnoliopsida > Poales > Poaceae > Ampelocalamus > Ampelocalamus luodianensis. Next base: position 72,614,088 of record CM070622.1, on the reverse strand, counting down.
GTGTTTTCAGTATTAAAAAGTGCCACCTAATGTTTTGATGAGATATTTTTAGAAAAGAGATGACTTAGAAAATGTGATAATGAACAGAGATAAGTCATGCAGTGCATTTGTTGCTAATAATGCTTGCTGAGTACATTAATTTATACTCAACCTTGTTAGTATTCTCCTTTGTAGATCCTAGTCCGGCCGGGAATTATCCCGAGTGGGACGAAGGACATGCAGGTACCGATGCCACTGCAGGAGGAGGAGGCACTGACTATGAAGACCAAGGCACGATGGGCGCCATCGTTGACGAATGGGGCGAGTAGAAGACCGATGGAACCTGAAAGGCTAGCGAAAGGACTTAGTTCCATAGTTGCAGTTGTAAATTACTCTGTAAGAACTATAGCCTTGTGTGGCTAACTGGAATAAAAGTACAGTTTCTATCTTATTGTTCTGCTGCGTAACTCTGGTAAATGCTTACTATTCGTTGGAACAGTGTTCTACTGAGCAAACAAATAGTAATCCGTGTGCCTAAGTGTTATTACCCCTAGGGTAATGACACGGGGCGTCACACATAATATCACATGCATGTGATTAATTAGTTTTTTTTGCTATATAGTAAAGCAGATAATTACTGCAAAACAGTACAGAATAGAACGAACACTGATCAGAGAGATATAACTGCGAGGTTGCAATTATTTACTCCCTCCGGTCACCAAAGAATTTCATTTTGGAATACATGCAGTTAAAATTACTAAACTTTTACTATCAATATCTTTTCAATATTTAAATTGAACACATGGTAATGACATATATAGCTTTGTCTCGAAAAAATTCATAAAAGTATAATTTTATTAGGTTTTATAAGTCTATTACAATAGAAATTTGTGATCAAAGTTACATTTTGACGACATACATTTGTCCAAAACGATATTCTTTTGTGACTGGATGAAATATTTATTTGGCTATGGATTGGTTTTACTGGATCCAAGATTATGAATAATTAATGTTGCAGGAATAGCTATTCTACAAACTACCTCCTCATATAAAGAGAACCGATCGAACCAACTGACTACTGTGCCCCCGTCTCGACCGCACAAAACACGAAAAATCCTCCCCCTGTCCCGACTCCTGCCACATCTCACCCTACTCCTGCCGCCGTGATTCATCCTGCCGCCACTACGCCGCTGCTCCTGCTGCAATGATTCCTCCCCGAATCATGGCCTGCACCTGCCGTTGCGATTCCTCACTGAACCGTTCCCTCCTCCTACCGTCGTGAATCCTCCCGTCGGCCCCATCCTACTCATGCCGCCACTGCAATTCCTTCCGTCGCCACAGTGCCCTGTTCCTACCGCCGCTAACACTCAAGCCAAGATCTCCCCTCCCTGCTGAAGCCACGCCCTATAGCCACCGACGCACCCATGTTCTGAGCAAAGAAAGTGATATGCAGTAATGGCGCACTGCTCATCGTCCCACGGGCATTTTTCGGGCAGTAATCCATTGTTGGTGGAGCCGACACGCGTGAGATCTCCATCAACTTCTATTAGACCTGTTCATGGGGCCCAGCCTAGTAACCCAGCCCGAGCCCAACTCAATTTTTACAGGCTTAGGCCTTGATTGGTGGCCCTAAGGCCCGGCCCAAAGCCCCGAAAAACCCAACAATGGCAATAAAAATAATTAAAACCGCTTGATTGGTACACATGGTCGATTGTGGTTGACATATTATCCGGCTAGGGAGTTGAGACCACATGTCTGGTGGTTGCAGTTGTCCAACTAGGCATGGTCAATGCCCGAGTCGACTTAGGCATATTCTCCCAGACCAGGGGTATATGTGGAGGCTATTGACCGGGTTTTTATTTCGACAACCACTTAGTCAATAAGCTCATTTATTAAGGATTATTCAATCCTCATTATCTAGCCCCCTCCCCCCAACTTCAAGCGAAATGGCTTGCTTGAGAAAAGGGTTTGGGGTACTGGTCGGAAGAAAACTTCTAAACGAGGATGTCTCTTGACCGAATCGAATTTGGACTTGGTCAAGGAAGGTTTTTTTTATTAAAGTTGTGAAATTATTTCACTTAACTGTTGTATGAATGGAAAAAGAAGGCAAATGGTCATGTGGGTTTCTACCCATTAGGAGAAGTTCCAAGGAAATTCCAACCGTTGTCTCCTTGATTTCTTTCACCATAGATGAGAGGCCATAAATATGTCTTGATTGAACCCATTCTGCAACCCCATCTCTACCTCCTCCACCCACCCTTCTCCTCTCCTTCCAGTGGCTCACCGGTGACCGGAGCCAACTGTCGTCAGGCCACGCTCCTCTCCCCTACCCCCGCTCAGCTCACCCCCTAGCTCCGCCTCATTCCTGCTTCCAATCCGCTGAACACCATCACTCGCATGCCAGATCGGAGGCCTTTTGTTAACTCACCATGGGATCCAACTCTACCAACAACCTCTGATGAGGACATGACCTCTATGGATACAACCATATTTGCTATGTTTAATGTTCTAAGTATAAGAGCTCGTACGCTTCACTTAAATTATAAGGTGAGCTCGTTTTTAGGAGTGTCTTTATATTATATGAACTATATGATGCTACCTAATGATGAAATATATATATGTGCAGCACCATGTCACTTTTGGTCCAAGAGAAGCAAGCGATTCGAGTGGACTGTTTTGGAATCCATTCGGCCTCCGAATCAGCCTAACAAAGATCAACTTAAAACAGGCATAACTTTCTCATACAGTGTCCGTTTAAGGTCCACAAGTACTTGATTGAAAGCTTATTTCGTCCTCTTTCCAACGGATCCGTCCTTATCTTCAAATTCCTTCTGGACTGATCACAATCATCAAAAGAAGACGTTATATCAATTGTTTGGGCCAATCTAGGCTTTGTAATCATACTGAACTTGGCTCATCTGCCATTGGGCCACTTGGGGGCGCGGTTACTGTTTACATGAACAGTAACCCGCGAGTTTAATCCCACCCCGCTAGTTCTATTAGTTGTGTGGCTCCTCATCCCCTATTTAAGGAGGCCGCACCCCCTCTAGTTTTTTTGGATTTTGTTTATGTTTAGTTTGCCTTCGTTGCAACTTGTATCTTTTGTGTGTGTCGACTAGACCACCCAATTAAGATCCTTATTCAGAATCCCAACTCAATTCAAATATTTCAATTCCTATTTGCAATTTCAGATTGCTTTTATCTTGTTCTTGCGTGCTTCTTGGTGTATGCAGAATCGACCTTGTGGTCGTCAACCGGTATTCGTGTACGGTTGATAACGACTTGTCGAGCAGTTCAGCGATTGCGTGGTTTTGGGCCTTGCGAGTTCGTAGCGAGGATCGTGAGAGTTGAGTGACTACTACCGAACTTATCGTTCTCATCGAAAGATCGGGCCAACAATCGGACCTTCGGGTTCATCGTGGTATCAGAGCTACTGATTCTTGGTGAGAAATCGCGACTCTTAGTAGTAGATTTGTTTTTCATACCTAGAGTCCGAAAAATTGCCCCAAAAAAATTCGCATCTATCATCCATACCGAACCAATCTGAGCCATTGCAATTTTTCTTTCAGTTTGTGTTCGTTGAATTATTGGTTGCATTGTCGTGTTCAAGTTGCTGATTACTAGTTTAGTTAGAGTCTAGTTCGTCATTGTCTAGATTGCTTCTCGTGTTTTCCTTCGCGTTGCTTGATCGTTCGTTTAGGGTTCTTAGTTTTGCATCTAAAACAGAAAATTTGTGGGTTAGAACTCCTCTAATCCGCACCAAAAATAGAAAATCATCTTGTTGTTAATCCCAAAAATGAGAGGATTGCTGTGATCTTTTGATAGAGTTAATATTATTTGCGACTTGCGGCAAACCCTAGGGCCAGCCAAATATTAGAAGAAGAAAGAGGCAGCCGCATAAAACAAAAGCCGCGGTAAAAAAAGAGAGAGATAGAGAAAAGAAAAGTGTGTAAAAAATTTGTGGAGACCTTCTACATATAACCAAAAGCTTCCACAAAAATTTTCAGCAAGTTTGGCCAACGGGTTTGAAAGATATAGCAGTTTCAAATTTAAACCCGAGACGGATTCGAGTCCGAGTAGAATTCCGTATCCGAGACACTTTCAGTAAAACGGGCATAACTTTTGCATACGGTGTCCGTTTTTGACGTTCTTGTGCTCGTTTCAAAGATAATGACGAGACGCATCTTTTCCATGTAAGCCACTAGTCACCCTCCAGGTGCCCCAAAATCGGCTATCTTCGGCCCCGAATTCGCGTCGCAAGTTTTTGGTTTCTGTTTTTGGCGATTCTTTCGGTCTTCCTTTCGGAATTTGGAGTTCGCCTCAACTGAAAAGTTGTAGATCTCGTCGAAACCTTTCAAATAAGCATATATAAGCCATATAAAACTTTGCTTTTTCATCATTTAAGACTTGCTATTGTGTCTGCTCAATCTAGAGGGTTGTTTGCATTGCACCGATATTGCTGTCTTTTGTATTCCACGTCGTGCGAACAATCTTGTGCCCTTTACAAAAGTTTGAGTAGTTGGTTAGCGTCTCTTCTAGTACTTGTTGTGAGGCTTTCCCTTGCTTGCATCAAGTCACATTGATCGCTATGCAGCGTACATACACTTCTTTGCATAGGGCTTTGATTAGCTAGCTTTGATTAGGCTAGGATCGGCAACATTGGCTAGTATTTTGAACAATCTTTCAACTTGCATTAACTGTTTTGATTATTGCTGATCCTTGCTACCATATTGAAGCCTTCCAAGCTCCACTTCCTACTAACCCAGCAGGTGTCGTTCCTCGCAATCGTTGGGTTGATCGCAAGTGAGAGTATCACGAACCAGCCACCGGTTATATCACTTCCTTGCAGCATTGGTAAGAACTTGTAAGAACTAGGTATAAGCTTGAGTGTGAGTGACTTGGTTGAGCCTCCAGAACCTAGTAGTTGATAGGGACATATACTTGTGATTTGTTTCCTTGTTTTCTACTAACTATGGCGAGTTCACGGAAAGATTGCAAGATATATCCACCTCTTCTTCGAATCGTTGGACGGAGTGCAAGATAGTGAACGAGGAAGATGCACACTTGAGACAAGTTTTTCACCACGGGAGGTATATGATAGTGATAGTATGTCTCATAAAATTAACTTCACTGTACCCTCGTTTGCTTGGAATTATGATCCCGATGCTTATCTCACATGGGAATTAGATGTACAACAATTATTTGCATGCCATGAATTTCTGATCATCTAAAAGTTAGGTCATTGCAGTGAGTTTTATGATTTTGCATCTATTTGGTGGAGTGAATATTGTCGCACTAATCGAATATACCTAGAACATGGAATGATTTGAAGAGATCAATGAGACATAGATTTGTACCTTCATATTATTCCGTGAATTGCTTAATAAATTGCAACGCTTAAGACAAGGTAGTAGTTACAGAGGATTATTATCAAGATTTGCAAACTATTTTGTCTCGTTGTGGTTTAGAAGAAATCAAGATGCGAAGATAACTAGATTTCTAGGAGGATTAAACCATCAAATTCGAATAAACTTGTTTATAAACCTCCCATCGCCACTCGCTTGTTTCGTCTAGCTTGCCAAGTTGGAAAAAAATGCAGGGACGACAATCCAAGACCGTTCGTGCTTTTTCGTCTACTTCCACTACACCTTCACGTGTACATGAAACAAATAAGCGCACGGTACAAACCTCCGCATCAAGATCATCTTCGGTTGCTTCTCCTCTCACTGCATCTACCATGATTGCCGCCCTGCTGTGTGAGCGCTACTTTGTCTCGTTGTCTTGCACCCTTGGCTCGCTCCTTGTTAATTGAGTGGAGCAAGAAGAAGAAAGAAAAGCTTCTCACTACTCACCAACTTCGCATACCAACATCATCTGAGTCGAGCCTACAAGGTAATACAAAAGGTACCGATTTGAACACTCAATCTAAGAACAATAACCATGATTTCATGCCTAGTATCATTGAGCAAAGGGAAAATCAGATTGTAGTAGAAACCATCGCATCATATGAGGTGGATGAACCTAGTCTTTGAGAAGGTAGAAATTCATTTCTAGCTACGAATCTGATATTATTAAGAATTTGCATGAATCTGTGATAATTTGATTGATTTGCGGTGAGTTGAGTGCACCATGTGATAAACTTGTTGATTTACTGTTAACTTGAGTGCACCATATGTCAAGTAATTGAATTGCTCGCTGTTTTAAATGATTCATGTGATGATTTAATCGCATACAATGATCATGTGGAATTGGTTAGACATAAAGACGTTTTGACTAAAATTTCTCCTATTGATTCTTTATGTTATATTATGTTGGATTCACCTATGAATTTGTCACATGCCTTGGAAAAAGTTTCTGTAATTGCATGTTCGAAATTCTTGTTTAGCACCTACACCCCTGGATATAAGTTTAATTTGATTGGAGATTATGGTGTAGACAATCAATTTCTTGTATATCGAATATGCATAACTTGTGATCACATCGATGAATTGAAGCATGTTGTTTCGAACAACAATTCTTGTGTGCTGAATCTTGTTCAATATGAGAGTCAAATAAAATTTAGTGTTCATCCCATGCCTATGTGTTCACCTTTATGGCACCATCTAGTAAGGACAATCAATGCGATGTTGAATTATGGAAGAACTTACAAATCTTTTCACCACTACTAGATGAATTTGCTATTGCTCGTCTGACATATGATTATATGGGTGAATTTTGTTTGATTCCAAAAGTTGTAGATTTGCCCATATATGCTACCATTGCAAGTTTACAACTTCAGATATTTGAATTGCATAAACGCTTCACTTACATTTGCAAAACTAGTTGCAATAATTGTTGTGTGAGAACTTTTGTTTTGATCATTCACATATATGATTGTTGCTGTCTTCTAACATTAATGGTGCAACAACGAAGAACTGTTAAAACAGATGACATATACATATATCATGCATACACTTTGGCTTCTTTGTTACCCTATTTTCACTTATCAAAAGCCGAGGACGGCTTTGTTTTCAAGAAAGGAGGATGATGAGGACATGACCTCTATGGATACAACCATGTTTGCTATGTTTAATGTTCTAAGTATAAGAGCTCGTACGCTTCACTTAAATTATAAGGTGAGCTCGTTTTTAGGAGTGTCTTTATATTATATGAACTATATGATGCTAACTAATGATGAAATACATATATGTGCAGCATCATGTCACTTTTGGTCCAAGAGAAGCAAGCGATTCGAGCTGGACTGCTTTGGAATCCATTCGCCTCCGTAATCGATCCCGACAAAGATCAACTTAAAACAGCATAACTTTCTCATACGGTGTCCGCTTAAGGTCCACAAGTACTTGATTGAAAGCTTATTTCGTACTCTTTCCAAAGGATCGGCCTCATCTTCAAATTCCTTCGGACTGATCACAATCATCAAAAGAAGACGGCATATCAATTGTTTGGGCCAATCTGGGCTTTGTAATCATATCGAACTTGGCCCATCTCGCCATTGGGCCATTTGAAGCGCGATTCTTTACATGAACAGTAACCCGCGAGTTTAATCCCACCCCGCTAGTTCTATTAGTTGTGTGGCTCCTCATCCCCTATTTAAGGAGGCCGCACCCCTCTAGTTTTCTTGGATTTTGTTTATGTTTAGTTTGCCTTCGTTGCAACTTGTATCTTTTGTGTGTCGACTAGACCACCCAATTAAGATCCTTATTCGAATCCCAACTCAATTCAAATATTTCAATTCCTATTTCAATTTCAGATTGCTTTTATCTTGTTCTTGCGTGCTTCTTCTGTATGCAGAATCGACCTTCGTGGTCGTCAACCGGTATTCGTACACGGTTGATAACGACTTGTCGGCGATTCAACGATTGCGTGGTTTCGCCTCATGAGTTTGTAGCCAGGATCGTGAGAGTTGAGCGACTACTACCGAACTTATCGTTCTCATCGAAAGATCGGGCCAACAATCGGACCTTCGGGTTCATCAACCTCCCTTAGGAGGCAACCCCGCCATAGTGCACCAAGAGAAGGGGGGCTGCACTGGTGATAGGGTCTATGGGATTCCATAGCATTGTGCGACGTGGTGGAAGAAGAGTCGTAGTGGAGGAGTAGGGGCAGAGGATATCCCGACCCACTGGTGTCGAGGCAATAGGCTAGCTAACTCCTCACAGTAGCTAGCATATTCGCCTGCATAGACGATCCTGGTCCTCTCGGTTGGTGGTCATGGGCATTTATTAAAATTTTTACAACACCTTTTCTCAATTGTTGCATGAAGTATTTCACTTTGTTTGCAATGCATCCTCTAAAAAGAAAGTTGTATTGAGTTATTTTGTTGCAGTGCATTGTGTGATTTGTAGCCCATGGTCAATGCTTTTGTTGAAGTAGAGAATGTGGTTCTTAATTTATAGCGAACATGTTCAAATTGTTGCATGAGCAATTTAAAAATATTGCCACTATTATTTTCAAATGTTGTAGTGTTTTAAGGTCGTAAATTTGGTGTTTGGGATTTCCAATCTTGTTTTAGCACTTAGACAAGTTCTATATTCATGGTTCATTCAATTTTTTGTGCTGAGAAGGTGATGAGCTTTTTCTATTTTTCTCAACATTTCACTACTATTATGCAATTTGTTGCATATGTTGATTATGAATGTTACAGTTGTTGTTAGCCGATGTTGTTGCTCCAGAACGGACGTCCGGGCGCTAGTTGTGCCCCAGCAAATATACAATGTTTTCTATTTCAAAAGTAGCAAGTTTGAGACATAATCCACGGTACTACATGCGTGGCTATTACATAATTATTTGACGAAACACTATCTCATCCTACATCGCTTGTCTTTGGTCTCATCCGACTCTTTACGCACTCTTCACCCACTCCATAATCCAACCCAAGTCTTGGTTCTCAATTTGCCTCCTCAATTTCACTTACCCCTTCCTTTGCTAGTTTGCTCCTTCCTCAAACCTGCACGAGACCACAACTCTCCTGCTCCCATTCCACAATGACGACAGTAAGGACCGCAACCCCAACCATTTCGACGGTGGTGTCGACCCTTGCCCACACCAAGATCTACCCCCTCACCGCTTCTTCAAGCCTGATCCTCCTGGCCGTGTCTTCGTAGCTGACAATACGGTGACAACGGCGAGTGAGGATGCCCTATGACTTCTCAACAACCTCACAACTGTGGTGTTCAATCTACTCATCTCCTGTGACCGCAAGTGGCCACCTCTCTGTGTGAGAGGCCACCATCACCGGATATGGTTGGGAGGAGGCCATTGTTGCCAGATCTGGTGGGGAGAAGGCTGGACCCAACAGGGAAGAAGCCAGCATCACTGCGAGAGTCCGCTTGATCTAGTTTGTCGCGTGAGTTTGCTCAATTTGTTGCAACATCTTTTATTATTTGTTGCGAGGAGTATTTGGGTCGGTTTGTTGCAGTGTGTACTCTCAAAATATTGTAATAGATTTTTTTTATTAGTTTTTGTTGGTGGTTGCGTATGTTTTTCCTATTTTTGCACACATATTTCTCAATTGTTGCGAGAAGCGTTTTATTTTGTTGCAAACTGTCTTTCCAAATTATTTTGTTGTGAGTGTCTCCCCCCTCCCAATTATTGATGCATTTCCAAATGTTGCATTGGTTGTAATGTCGTAGATCTGTTTTGCTTCTTCAACTTCTTCATATAGGAATGGGATATGTAATTTGAAGTTAATTTTGTTTGGTGACTAGGATTTCTTTTTCCTTTTTTGGTGAGATCAAAACTTTTGTTGCACATCTTGAATTCATTTGTTGCGCGTATTGCGCCGGAGCGTGCAATGGAAAGGTTGCCGTGGAATGTCTAGGCACTAGTCGCCTCCGATTATTTAAGTACTCCAGGATATGATGTTCATCCTTAACTCAACGTGACTAAACAAAGGGTGCATACGTACGTATGAAATTTTTATTGAGTCGTTCCTTCACGTCACGTCGCAAGGCAGGCAGGCATGCACGCGCACGCGCACAACTATAATTTGGGGCCGACTATACCATAGTAGCCTAAAATTTTCAGAAAACATAGTCACCTATTCGGGCCGTCGGATTTGGATTCAACCATCCCCGTCCATTTCCCATATCATATACAATCCCCACCAACCAAACCCTATCCCCACCCCCACCCACCTCGCCCTAATGCCACTGCCACAACAGCAACTTCACACACACCGCCACCTCCCACCGCCACTGGCGGTGGCGAGGCCCACCGACGAGCTCCTCCTCTGCCGCCCGTCTCCTCCTCCTCCACCCCCCTCCAAATCCACACCGTCGTCGCCGTTGCTTTCTTCCTCCTCTTCGACGTGATTCCCCCGCGTCACCCTCTTCCTCGTACCAGGCGGCTACCAACGTTGGATGAACCACCAGCTCCTAACCACTCCAGTTCTTTACACTCCCGCCGACCTCTACCACCCATCGCTCTCCTCCGCTACGCGGCCGAGACAATGCCGCTGTCGCCCACCGCTGTGCTTCCACCACCCTGGCCTCCCTCTAAGCCCAAGGGAGCACCGATGAACCCAAACTCTAAACTGGTGAACCCGTGCCCTAATCTGCCGGCCACCGCCACCACCGTTCACCGTTGCTGGAGTGAGGAAATCGACTATGGTTTTTTATATTTTCAGTCGCCTATGAATGAGCAAAACCTCTATAATTTTGGATTCATTTCTTCTAGGTAATTTTCAAGCTTAAGGTAGATTAGGTTTTTGCCCTAGCTTATTCATGAGTTGCATGCCTTGTCAGTTCTGGAAACGTATGTCATTGTTCCATAAATCAAGCCCAATCAGTCGACGACGGTGTACAGATGGGCCGGCAGCCTGGGCTTGGCGATAATGACGACGACCAACTGCACTTTCCCGCAAATGGATAGCCCGACAAGCTCCTCCATGCTCAAGTCCTCTAGTGACATGCCCTCCGGCAGCCGCCACACGAACCTGTGCAGTAGGTTCGCCACTCCTGATGTGACCACCTTCATCGCAAGGTTGTACACTGGCGCCGCCGACTCGTGGACACAGCCGACTCAAAGTCTTGCCGCCCACGAACCGCTCTGGAAGGAATGCCTTGGAATAGTCGGACCACGAGCTCACGATGTCAGGTCGCACACGATGGCCTACATGTTCACCAGCACACGCGTTCCAGCGGGGACCTCTTTGCCAGCGACCATTGTGTCCTCCCGGGCCTGGTGTGGGATGAGGAGTGGGTGCACTAGGTGTAGCCACAGTGTCTCCTTCATGACAGCATCGACGTAGGGGAGGCGGGGCAGGTCGCACTCCGTCACCCAACGTTCACACGGTCGAGCTTGTCGGTGGCGGCGGAGATGGCGTCTGGCCGCTGGAGGAGCTCAACCATAGCCCACTCCATGGTCACCGCCGAGCTCTCTATGCCGCCTATTATGAAATAATCTTGTTGCATGTTGTTTTTCCCTTTTTCCACATAGCTGCATGTAGGAAATTATGGAATTAATCTTGTTGATAGTTTTCCATTTTCATTTTCTGTTTTAGTAGCCGTATACGGTTTGGATGTTGAGTCCGAGTTGAAACCGAGTTAGTTTCTAAGTCAAAGTTTGCAGCCTTTATAAGGCCAAGCAAAGTCATATAATCGATTGAGTTGAGAAGTAATAGAAAAAAACCAAAAAGAGGAGCAGTGTTTAGATGCTCCCGAAACAAAAGATTGTGTTCTCTCGGCAATATCGGTTCGCTTTGTCTCAGTGTTTTCTTCTCTCACAGGTTTAATGCCTAGAGGAGCGCTGGTCTTCAGACAGTGGGGTGCAAGCGTAGCATTGCGTGGTGGTCCAGAGACGTGAAGACAGTGCTTCGAGCAAAGATGTCGCTTTCATTGCTTCATCAGGTCGTACTGTCTTTTTGTGCACAGGAACAAAGGAGTCTATCACATGAACACATCAAGTGAAGAACCAGTACGGACCAGCGGAAAGGGATTGCTTTGTGCAAATCACGTCGAAGATAGGGACTACCAGGCCCCACGGAGGAAACTGATTATTTTCTCTGGACAAAGCAGTTTGCGTGAGTATTTTCTTTGGAACGAAGCAGTAAACAGAGCGAAAGTTTTAGGAAAAATTTCAACAATTGGTATCAGAGCCTGTTGATCTTGTTGGCACCTGAAGATCATAGGAAGGAAGGCGAAGACTCAGGATGGGCTAATCTCCCTCCAATATCCTCTCCTGACGACCAACAATTACCCAGTGTGGGCAATGAAATTGAAGGCGAACATGTGTGCCCAGGGAGTCTAGGGTGCAAACAATCCGAAGGGGAAGAACATGGAGGTGGATGGCAAGGTGGACCAGACGGCTTTAGCCATCATCTACCAGGCGGTGCTAGACTCGATGATACATTAGCTCATCGGGAAAGAGACGACATATGAAGCATGGGTGACGCTTCAGAAGATGCACGAGGGAGTTGACTGTGTGGAGGTGCAACTCCAGAATTTGCGCAACGAGTTTAAGAATCTCCAGATGGGAGAAACCCAATCGATTGACGAGTTCGTCGGCAAGCTAACTTCGCTGTACAATCGGATTATCTCTCTCAGCGACAAGATGGAGGAATCTGTGGCAGTGAAGAAATACCTACGCATGCTTCCAAAAAAGTACATACCTATTGTCACCACGCTCATGTACTCCTCCAATCTAGAAGAAAAGTATATCGAGGAGATCACCAGCTCCCTCAAGGCGCATGAGGAGCTTTTGAAGGGGTATCAGTCCCGTAATGAGCAGACATTGCTGTTAAAGGGAGATGCAAGAAGCGATGGCAGGCAGGTGCAAAGGGAACCGTCAATGAAGGACGGTCATAGGTCGTCTAGTAGCCGCAGGCGCAAGCGCGGGCGAGGTGGCCAGAATGGCCGAGGCGATAGAGAAGGATGTGGAGAGTGGGCTGGGCAAGGCGGTGGTGATAGATCACATGATAAGTGTTTTGAATATGAAAAATTCTATCACTACGCGTTAGAGTGTCGTAGCCACATAAAGTATTTCAACAATGACAAGTACGAGCATTACGCTATGAATTCTCCATGAACAACCGTCGAACTTTTTGACATGGCCGATAGGTATGCAGCCGCCAGTGAGGCGGTTGAATGGAATAAGGCCATTGATCGAAAAGAGAAGATCCCTTAACCTGGCTTGGATAAACAAGAGAAGAAGCATAAGAAGGCTCTCAAAGGTAAGAAGAATCGCAAGTCTAATAATAAAGAGGTCCTTGCAATTCTCGAAAAGTTCACCAAGGGTAAGAAGGATTATTCCGATCGTAACAAGGCAAAAGCTCCAACCGATGAATACAAAAGAACAAGTGGTGTCCACTTCATCGTAGCAGGCATGATCATGCACTTGTCAAGCTGGCAAAAGAAGTTGGAGGACTATTATTCAACTAAAAGTCCTTTTCCTTCCATACAGAGCTTGGAGAGCCAAGCTCCAAGGAAGACAAGGATGGCGATGAAGAGATAGAATATTAGAGCCACAAAGACACCGTCAACATGATCTTTGGTGGATCCTCCTCATACGAATCTAGCGCCATCTAAAGGTTGTGGAGCGGGAAGTGAACCTCGCCAAATCTCCGATCACCGCAAGCCATCCGGATGGTCGGAGATAATCATCTCCTTCAAAGAAAGAAGACCGCCCCATCCCTTCAACTCGACTAGGTAGGTTCCTATTGTTGTAGAACCTAAGATTAATAATTGCAAAGTCAATCGAGTTTTAATAGATGGTGGTAGTTCTCTAAATATTTTGTTTACGGGAGCATTATAAAAAATGCAAATTCCCAAGTCAAAAGTAAAGCCTGTGAAATATGCCTTCCATGGTATAGTTCCAAAATTTATTGCTAAACCGATAGGGCAACTTTTCCTACCGGTTACATTCGTAAGGCCAGATAACTTTCGAACAAAAAAATTCCATTCGTAAGGCCAGAATCTCCAAAGAAGTTGTCACGTATTCTTCTGTTTTTCTTCGGTTTGCAAGCATCGTACGTGACAACTTGCGCGAAACCTTCTCAAATTTTTATCACAGCCTCCACATATGATATCATGACATCTTCCCAAGTTTCATGATTTTCGGACTTCGTTTGCTTTTTATACAATTTAAAACAACTCGATCGCAAGTTCGTGGTCATGTTTCGTGAACAAGATGTTCAAATTGGTGGCCTGCTTCTCGTTACGGCCTCACATTTTACTAAATAACATGAATATCATTTTTCCATTCTTTTTTTTTCATTATTCGAATGACTAGCGGTTATAATTTGAATTATCCAAGAAAATTCAATTAATTGAAATAAATTAAAGAAATATAGAACAAGTCCGAGAAATGTGCCACATTGAAACATGGAGTACCAGGTATTGTATGAGGACTGCAGAAAAAAATTTGGAGGTCAAAAATGGAAAAAAATATGGTTTGTCGAGTGTCAAAATGACACTCTACAGCGAGCCTCTTTGCCGAGTGTCATGAGAAGACACTCGGCAAAGGGTTAACGCGCACGCCGCAACGGTGGTGCGCTTGTCGAGTGTTCGGTTTGCCGAGTGCGACACTCAAGCAAACCCGATCTTGCCGAGTGTACTTTTTCTCGAGTGCTCGCCCTCGGCAAACCATCTCTTTGCCGAGTGCCGATGTTGGCCGAGTTCTTTCTATCTGGCACTCGGCAAATAGCCTCTTTGCCGAGTGCCCGATAAAAAGCACTCGCAAAGTCCGGACACTCGACAAAGAAGCCGTCTCCGGTAGTGCTCTCTCTCTTGCGAGGATTCATGTCCACTTATCTCTACGTGCAACTTGTAGTCACGAAAATAACAATCGGCGTGTTGTAGTATGCGTATTGGTGCATTTATGCCCAACCTTAATGATAAATGTAAACTATTATAGTGCCTTTGTTCATAAACTTAACGCCATTGCAAACCATTGTGTGTTTCTTCCTACCTTCCTTTCTTTGTTTTTTTTTTTGAACGTAACATTGTGCGTTTCCTCTTGCTCTTAATTTATTAGTGTTTTTTTATCCATTACATCTTCAATATATATACACACATATAAATACAGTGTGCATCAAAGAAGAGAATTGTTTTTCCCTTCTAAAAAACCCCAAAAATAAGAAAAGGTAGAACAAGAATGCAGCATCAAAGATGACAGACAAGTTTCCTTTTGCTCCCCTTCATTGGTTCCTTCCGAGAAAAACTAAGGAACCCGACCAAGAAATCAAGAACCCGCAGAAGCGCGTCGCCGGAGCCGGCCGCCCGCTGGCCCGTCTGCGATCACCTGATCTCGTCGCCAAGCTGCGACGGGCTCCTCCAGAAGCCGGCGCCGTAGAACCTCGCCCACACTTCCTTCTCCAGCTCCCCCGCCTCCTCCGCCGGGGGCATCGCCGGCCATACCGCCGCCGCCTCGCCTGGCTCAGCCACGCCGCCGTCGTCCACGAGTAGCTCGTACATCTCCGCCGCCTGCCCCGCCGAGGCCGACCGCCGGCGCCGGCGCGCCCGGACCGCGCGGCGGCACAGCGCCGCCGGCGCGCGCACCGTGGCGAGCACGACGACCTCAACGACTGCGCACGGGAAGCAGCAGCACACGGCAGCGCACCCCGCCGCCGTGCCGCCGGCCACTTCGCCGCACCGGGGCTGCCTGATCCGCTCGCTGTCGCAGCGCTGGTGCTGCTGCCGGCGAGGTGGGAAGGCCGTGGACCGCCTCAGCGCGGCCCCCGCCGCCGGAGCCGGCCCCAACTGCTGCTGCTGCTGCGCCCGCCGGGTGTCCCCGGCCTTCGCCTCGGCCACGGCCACCGACGTCGCCGGAGCGGACGCCTCGGCGCGGTGGCGGGCCTTGCTCGACCGGCCGGCCATGGTAAGTCGTTCCGGCTGGCCTTAACGTTGACACCGCGGCCGCATAGATCACCCGCCAAGGGGAAGGATGTCCTGGGAGAGGAAGGCGTGGACGGAGGGTGAGGGGGGCGCTTAAATGGGTTTCGAATTGGGGGCGGTGTTCGCGGCGGCGAAACCGGTACGCCTCTCTCCATTATTGGGGGAGGCAGGCAGGGAGCCGGAAACGGAAAGCTAGCGCAACCTGAGCAGAGCAGCCGCCAGCAAGCCATGCACGCTTGCGCGAGCGCGTTTTGTAAGGGGAGGAGCTTGCTTGCTTAACTCGTGTCGTGTGTCACGGGCTCTATCTTTATTGGGATAACGTAACCCATTCATCCAATCCAATCTTTATTGGGCCAAAGGACGGGGCGGCGGACAGGTCAGGACTCGATCTGGAATGTGATTCGAGGGCAGAGGAGGCAGTGCGCCAGCCGCCAGTGCGTGTGGTGTGTCGGTCTCGCTTGCCCTCGCGCGGTTCTTTCTCCTCTTCGTACCCTCCTTCCTCATGCACTCCTGAAGTGGAAAAAAACAATTCGCAACTTTCAATGACACGAAGTTTCAAATCGACACACAGACTTTTAAATTAGAGAAATTTCAAGTCGCAACTTTCAATTGACATGAAACTTTCAGAATATTTGCACGGCTGGATTTATTTCGCAGTTTGTATAAATGCTCGAGAATATATTTACGCATCTTGTAGGATATTTAGATTTTTAAGATGTCCTAAACATTAGAAATGGAAATAAAAATTTAGAGAAAAATACAACCATAGGAACGAAATTTAAGTACAAGCTTGAGTTTCTTTTTTTTCTTTTTAATCTTTTATTTAAAATATTTTAAAGATAATATCTTCCCAACTTTATTTCCAATTCTGATCCCTTTGGCCACGCCACATGCGTGACGTAGCATAAGCACTTTGTCACACCACGGACCTCAACGTGGCAAACGAGTGTTGTATCGCCACTTCTCTTGGCGTGATAGGACTTAGCCTAAAAACGGACGCGTGTTGGCTCGGTCAGTGGCGTGACAGCTCAGTTTGGTCACGCCACAGTCGGTGGCATGACATAACAGTTTGATCACGCCACGAGTCATAGCGTGGTCAAAGGGATCAGAATTGAAAATAAAGTTAGGAAGATGTTATCTTTAAAATATTTTTTAAAAATGATTAAAAAAATAAAAAGAACTCTATGAGCTTCGATGGAAGAAAATCATTGACCATAATAAGTTGTTAGAGTTCTTAGAAACTACTCTTCATCATGCATAAATCATATAGCTATATGCCCCTATTCTTACTCTATTAGTTATTTTTTTCCAAATTTTATGCATACGCGTGTGCCCCTATTTAATCTCAAGCATAAGTTGATTATGTATGTGACAAATTATCCTATTAGTTTGTATGGTATTAGAGTGCATCGCTCACGCATGCACCGATGCACCATGGAGGATCTACCTTGAACTTATCATCTCTATGTGTCTTCTATCTCTTCTCGTCGTCATAGTTTTATTACTTCAACCTCCAATGGTAAGCCTAAATCTTGATCAATCCCTCTTAGTTGCTAACCCTTCCAATGCAATATTTTACCATATAGTTATTTTCTACTTCTCTCCAATTATTTCTTCATACTAACAGTTGCGACATCAGTACGCATACGCATGCAACCGTTGTCGATCCCTGCCGAAAGCATGTGCCACACTCTCTCTGGTGGCCCAAGCCTATTCCCTATGACTGTGTTATCTCTACTATCAGTTTTTTTTGCTCATTTGCCTCTGTACACCCGTACTTCTATTTGTACGTATGCACACATGTACATACACATGCATGATGTTATACATGCTCGATGTCCTCTTCTCTCATGTTGGTCGCTCCCTTTCTTCGACGTTGGCCAACTCAACACTATGGCTTTCTCACTAATCGCAGCGACCTCCTATCTTCACTGATGCTGATATGTCTACTTTAGTCATTGTTTAATGATATGGAGAATCTTTTCACCATCGTTGGTGACACCGTGCCCTTCACCAGTGATGGCACACTCCTAGCCACCCGATGACCCCAAATCGTTCATAACTCGTCTTTAATGTAAAGCTTCAGCTCCTCTCTATCAGGGCTTCCACATCATCGAGTTTGTTTGGCCACTAACTTCCTCAACAATGACAGTGCTCACTACTTTTCGTCTCCCTTGGTTTCTTCAACTCTAGACTCTCTTTAATGGCCCGATGAGCAGCAGAAAATTGTCCTTGTTGAACGGCGTGAGGAGCGCAACTTTGTCCTCATCTCTGTCGTCACAACCCCGACTCTTCACTTTCCTGTGAGTCAACGTCACTGCCCCGACATCAGCCATTGCACTCTTTCGTGGTCTTATCTGACACCATTCTTGCTATCGTCGTTATAACTTTTATTTTTCTTCAATTTTTTGTTATTTTTATTGGAGTTCTTATACAAATCAAATTGCTAATTTTATTTAATTTATTCCAAATTTTATTTATTTAGGGATTTTACTTTGGAATCCGTATGGAAATCAAATTGCAATTTTTATTTTTATTCCGAATTTCAGTTATTTTTTCTTAGAATTCATATACAAATCCAATTGCTAATTTTTTCTTTAATTTTTATTCCAAATTACAGTTATTTAAGAATTTTACCTTGGAATTTGTATACAAATCAAGTTGCTTATTTTATATTATTTTTTATTTTGAATTTCAGGGACTTTTGGGTTGGATTGTGTATACAAATCTAATTAGAAATTTTTGATTAGTTTTTTTATTCCAAATTATTATTATTTAGATATTTTACTTGGGAATTCGTATGGAAATCAAATTGGTAATTTTATTTAATTTTTATTATGAATTTTAGTTTTACTGTACTTGATACATACTCCTTTTTTTAAAAAAAATCTAGACCATTATAATCTGAACCCACCACGATCAACATTGTAGATCTTTTTCTTTTTTCTCTGATTAACGTGAGAATTTATAGCCCTTAAAAGCGAACGTGGTGGCTTTAAGTTATTTTGATACGTTTAAATTAACTCAAAAAAATTATTAATGATGGATTTAAGTTTTTATTATTAAATTTATATCTTGTGTTCCATACACTATACAACTCAAATTGTTCTATCAATAAGAACCTTTAAGTGGTCCCACTACTACAAAACAGACTATAGTAGAAACCGCATCACAGACGGGTTCATTTGAAACCATCTGTGTTGGGTCTGTTGGGACGCGACATTTGTACTGCCGGTTCTTATTAGTAACCGTCTGTGATAGGCATATATCACGGACGGTTCATGAATAGAACCGTCTGTGAAATATCACAGACAGTTCTATTACTAAACCGTCTGTGATAATCTCCCGTATCACAAACGGTTTATAAATAGAACCGTATGTGAAATATCATGGACGGTTCTATTTAAACACCGCCGGTGATATTTGTATATCACAGACGATTCATGTTTTGAACCGTCTGTGATATCCTTGCGCTATAAATTCCTGGAGTACCCCCTGCCCATTCCCATTTGAGCCGCCACCAGGTAAACACCCACTGCGCCGCCGACAAAGGGAGGAGAGGAGAAGGAGAGGAGAAAGGGAGGGAGAAGGAGAGAAATCTCAAGAGATTTGGTATTTTCGTCGTGAGCTCCGAGGGTAACAATCTATAACCCTTTAGAGCATCTGAAATTTACATGCTTAATTAGCTGGTTCACATGGCTAGATTTGATGTTAGGAACCGCTTCCACACGTGGAAGCTTCCTATTCCATAGCAAATGTGAGACTCCGGTTTATTTAGCTTGTAATGCTTAGTCCTTCATTGACTCTAGCATCACAAACAAAATATGTCGTGCCTCGGGAAAATGTATACTTCCCAGAATTGCAGTATACACACCCTTTTACAAAACATTGCATCAATTCCATACAACACATATAGCTGAAGCTTAAACTTTACAAGTAAAAGACATACATAATAGTTATTACAAAGGAAAGACCAACCAGCCAAGACAAGTAAAAAGAGTTAATCAACAGCAGAAGCAAAATACCATAAGATGGCTATAACAAAAGCCAACCGGTTTTCCATACACCCACAAGGCAATCCGACCGGACCGCCAAGCTAGTCGTCCACACCGCAGCAAAACTCACCAAAGTTGATCCCTTGGGGATCAACCTTCCCTGCAACAATTAAGCAAAGCAAATGAGTACAAAAATGTACTCGCAAGACTTACGAGTAACAAACCTAGTTACTACTAGATGCAGGCTTTAATCAAAGGAGAATGCTCAAGGTTAATTTTCAGCATAAAAGCAAGTTTTATTTGCAATAAGTAATAGCTTGAAAGCAGTTTTAACAATCTGAATTTTATTTGCGTAAATAACAACAATACAATATGTAATAGACATAAAGACATCCTGGAGATGACTAACCCAATAGCCATCACAACAATAGCACGAATTGCCCATTCGTACCACCCAAGTCAAGTTTTAATTTAAAAGGTTGTAGTCTAACTCTTGAAAGACCTTGCCAAGCGTGACCATAACCTAGGACGAGGCTATTCGAATAGATCAAACCCTGCAGGGGTGTACCAGTGTACCCACACTTCAGACCACCTTTTTCCCAAGCTATTAAGCATACTTCCTTTGGTATGCCAGCACGACTAAGTCCTACGAGACATTTCCAATCGATTGAGCTAATCAAGAGCCGCACGTATGGGGGTTAACCGTTAGTGATCTACCGGCGAAATATGGATCACAAGGACCCATACGTAGAGTAGGATACACCAGCCTCGGCGGGTGCTCCCCTCCCCACAAACATGTCCATGTTGCATATACCCCATATGCAATCCACCACGCGACTCATTAATTAACACCCCCCAAAGTACTTAGTCAAGAGAGGTCTCATATATCTCTAGTGTGGTTAGCACGCAAGAATGCTTGGTTTAGTGTAACAAGATGTTCGGTCCTTGTTGACTTGGGCACCATTCCAGTCACACCCAAAAGCACACCATCTTACCATTGTGCCAAAGTCCAAATCATTTTGTTTTCATTTTTAGTTTTCACAAATAAACATAGCACAAAGGCTGAAACCTAGAGTCATAATAAGTTTGTGTGATCAAGGTTATCGGCTAAGTCGATAACCGTCCAATTGTACCGGTAACTAAGCATTGCTAAGCATCATATCGTAAAGACAACAAACAGACCATAAATCATTCACTGAGCTCTAATTCACCAAAGAGAATAATAACCTATGGCAAAGGCGGGTGAATAATTTTAAGGCAACAATGCAATAGGCTTAGCTACCTCTAATCGACAAAATTAACTTTGACACAAGAAGCATGCACACTTAGTTTTTGCAAACAAGATATTAGAATTTAAAAGTAATGGGAGCAATATGATCAAATGATGTTACACTGGTTGCCTTGTTGGAGATCACTTTCTTGCTGCAGAGGATCGCTCACGCAAACAATAATTTCTTCGGAACCTATCGCAAGAACGAGAAAATCCAATAAAAACGACGAACATCGAAAAAGACTCAAAAACCAAAGTCATCCAAAATCCTTGAAATTTACACGAAAGGTGGAGCATGATTTTAGATAAATTTGGCAACAAGAATCATGTCATTTGGACTAAACATGCAAAAGATATGGCCTAAACAATTTCTCTCAGCCTGAAAATTCAAATTAAATTAATTTCGGGTATTGTTCATGGCACAAATTTCCAGAAATATCTAGACCCTGAAATTTTTATGGTGGGTAGATACTGTCATTCTAAGGTTAGCAAAACTGAGTTCACTTCATTTGGGGTTGAAATGAATTAGTTAGGATTTTTCTAAGTTGGGGCACTAGGGTTCAATTAATTTCGGTGGCAAGGATAAAATTAAAACCTATTCTACACTATAGCATAGGAATAGAGGATGCTAACAAATTTTAGTTGGCTCAATTTGGAGTTACAGGGAATTACTTGTGTCTTTTACAACATTAAATGAATTTTTAAAGTCACAATTAAAGTTAAACCTATTCTAAATCTATTAACAAATTTTTTTGGAGCTAAACTAGGCCTACAACCATTTTTAGATTAGAACTTACTTAAACTCAGAATTAACAAAATTGGAATCAATTGAAAAGGATTTAAAATGGATTAGTTATGAAAATTTGAAGTTTTAAGACAATTTTTCAGTTGTGAAATAAAGCTTACCGAACCCATAAACGAATTAACCCGACGTGGAAAAGCAGGAGCCGTTGAGATGGAATCTAATGGCCCAGGCAATGGGAGCACAGCCGCGCACGCGCACTCACGCGAGGCCACCGTTGGATTAGATCCAACAGTAAAAAATGAATGGGAAGTTCGGGTGACCCGAACGGCCCAATCGATCTTGACCGTTGAAAATAAATTGGACGACACACAGTGATTGGGACACTCGGGCGGTCCGAACGGCCAAACAGATCTAGACCGTTGATCTAGATCTGATGGCCCACGGAGATTGAAACCTCCGGAGTTTAAAGGTGCACTAGATCTGGGCCGTTGAAGCAAGATCCAACGGTCCAGGGTTGATATGAGTGTCACACGCGCACGCTGATGAGGACCGTTGGTTTTAAATCCGACGGTCCCCAATCATTTGAGTGTGACACACGCGCACAGGAGGTGCTTAAGATGCGGGGCCCACTGTCAGTGACACGTGGATCACACGCGAAGGTTTTAGCGCACAGGGTGATTTAAACGTGCGGGCCCACATGTAAGTGGCTGTGGGGGGCTCGGTTAAGATAGTATTAATGAACCAAACCAATGATTAACAAATTAAATCATGATTAGCATTAATGATGTCCTAACTGACAGTGCGACAGCGCCCGGAGGGTTTTAAAGAGCTGGGCCCACCTGTCAATGGGACACAGTGACATGCACAGGGGTTTTAAGGTGCTGGGGCCCGCATGTAAGCGACACCAAGGCCCTATCAGACAGCTATTAAATGCTTAGCGATTATTAGCATTTAATAAGTGAATCTTTGTCCTAATGACAACCGTGACAGCCATTTTCATCCGACAAAAAACCCGAGCGTGATCAATGGCTTATCGTCGACGATATAGACCTCGCTGGTGTGGCCCAAGTGCCAAAATGGAACCGCAATAGCACAACGCACACGCTGGTGGCGGTGACGACTACGGAGGAAGGACCACAACGGCGGTTAGCCGGAGTTGAGCGGCGGTGCAAAGCACGACCAAAATGGAAAATAGCAAAGAGCTCCGCCGCAGTTCACGAAAGCGAGTGCCCAGGCTCCTAGGGATTACTAGGAGGGTACCTTAGCACTGTAGAGGCTCAAAGGTGTCCGGAGTTTCCTTGACCACGAAGGAGCTTCCTGGAGCCGAAGAAGAAGATGGAGAACACGCGACCTGAGCCAAAATGAACACAGCCGCGTGGTCAATATAGCTTCACTAAGGTCCACAGAGGGTCCAAGAGCAAGCAATTGACAAAGGAAAAAGTCCGGTTTACTCCCTCGAACTATCAGAAAAGTCTGGTTTACCCCATGAACTACAAAACCGGTTATTTAACCCCCTAAATTTGTGAAAACCAGTCAATTAACCCCTCACAGCGGTTTGAAGCGGTGGTTTTGCTGACGTGGCAGTGGTTTTGCTGATGTGGCACATATTTTTCCACGTGGACATCCACATCACTCTCTCTCTCTTCTTCTCTCTCTCCAAATCAGCATTTATGTGGCGGACCAGCGTGAGCTTTCTTCTTTCTCCATCTCTCTCTCTATTTCTCCCTTTATCTTCTTCGCTACCACCAATCCCCACGGCTCTTCTCTATCCTTCTTTCTTCTTCATTCTTGCGCCTCCTCGGCGTCTTTGCCGGGCACCACCTCCTCCAGCATCGCCGCCGCTCTCCTTCGTCGCCTCGGCGCCCACGCCATGCCCGCCTCGCGCCCGACTCCTCCTTGGCTCGGCCGGCATCTCTACCATCTTGTCTCGCGCAGGCGCCACTGGCGCAAGCCAAGAGCCCATCGACGCGCGGTCGCCTCGCCACCGCCCTTTCGCCGCCGCCGTCGCCCGCCACCGTGGGCGAAGCTTTCTTCTTCGGAGGGTGCCGCGCGTATGACCTCGGCCCCACGCCATGCCCGCCGGTGGTGGTAGTGTAGCGCTTAAGGAAACATCGTTGCGGAGCGCGAGTTCCGGACAAGATCGCTATGATTGGCGGGATGGACAATCCTAACATCGCGCCCTCGCAGCCTACTACTTCCAAGCTCATAGTGTACGAGCTCGTCGCCATGGGCGCCTCTACCGATGCTCTCTCTGCTTTAGTGTTCGAATCGATCAAAATTTCAATTGGTAAAATTTTTAGGCAACCAGTGCCCACCGGCGGCCGAATCGGGAGTTGAGGAAGCGCACGCCACCGGTTGGTTGTCACGCGCGGCGATCACGGCCTCGCGAGCCTCGCTCGGCCGCCGCGCCGCCCACCGCACGTGGCGGGCTACGGTGCGCCGGAGATCGTGGCGGACCGTGCGGCTCTCGCAAGAGGCCGACGTGTACGGCCGGCGTGCGCTCCCGGAGCGCTCACGGGAGGCGCCACGCACACGGTGCTACACGATGACGGCGTGGACCTCCCACGGTGGGCATGCTCCGTGGTGCGCAAGGAGTGGACGTCCGAGCCGCACAAGCGCGCGCACGCGTGAGACCGGGCCGAGGAGCCAGGCACGACAGAGAGGAGGTGGCCCGAGCCAGGGGTCGCGCAAGCACAACCGGCGTTGGCGGCACCAAGAACCAGGGGCCGGGCGACGCCAAGAGCCTGGAGCTTCGACTGGTGAGATTAGAGAGGAGAGAGGTGGAAAAAAGAAAGCAAATGAAGAAGAAGATGGTGGCCTTTTCCGTCTCTCTCTGTCGAACAAGAAACTATCGCCACATGTGCAAAACCACCTCTTCAAACCACTGAGGGTTTTGTGTCCGGTTTTCGTAAGTTCAGGGAGTTAAATAACCGGTTTTGTATTTCAGGGGGTAAACCAGACTTTTCTGATAGTTCGAGGGAGTAATATGGACTTATTCTATTGACAAATGGGGCACTTATCGGTGTGGGGGAAGAAAGGGGGTGATTTCGGCCTCAAAGATCTAAACCTAAAATTTGACAAATCCTGTGAATGCCAAACAAAATTGGATTAGGGGTTTTACTCCAGGAGGTCAGAGAAACAAATAGGAGCAAGAATATTAGAAAGAGAGCCACTGGAACACTGAAGTTCAAGGAGCACGCTTGCGGCCTTCAATGGCGGATTTATGATTTCTTTGAATTGAGCTCAATTACGCAGAGAGGGTGCTAGGGTTTGCGGGGGGGATGTGTAAAGGAAGCTTAAGGAGGAGCTCAACGGCTTTATATAGCCGGAGAGTTAGGGTTTAGAGCAAGGCAAAGTTCCACGGTGAAATAGGTTTATGGCACTGCCATGGACGAATTGAGTGACGGGAGCAGGTAAAGACCACGACTTTTGGAGGAGGACTCTAAGGCATATTGAATGCTTGCAGCAAGTAGCCGTTTAAAGCTTCCATGGACGTGACAAGGCACTACCTCTCCCACGTTCGGGCATAGCAATGGCGTGGGCGAGAGGTAGGAGACGAACAGGTACGAGAGGGGTCCCACCTGTCAGCGAAACAAAGTGGCTCGAGCCCAACAGGTTAAGTGGGTTGAGCCAAGCCCATTCACTTTGGGTCATAGATCTTGACCGTTAGATTAAAATCCGATGGCACCAAGGCACGCGCCACTTTAGATCTGGCTCGGTGCATTTAGTTGATTGGGCTCAACCAAGTGGCTCGAGCCAGTTGTTAAAGAGCGACCGAGCGCGAAGAGGTACGCTCCACGACGGTTGGATCAAAATCCAACGGCTGAGAATCGCTGGCGCGTTCGGGGGGTCCGAAAGTTCACGGCAGCGTGGACTGCCCGATGAGGATCTAACGGCTTGCAAGCGGTGGCGGGATCGGAGGTCCGAAAGTTACCTAGATCTAGGCCGTGGAGAGGAAATCCAACGGCTGAGATTGGGTGCCCACTTAAAGGCGCTCAGGAGGGCGGAGGAATGGTTGGGTCGCACCAGAAATGGAGGTTGGGCTCGAGTCCGACTCGAGTCCAACAGTTTTGACTTAGGATTTTTAGAAATAGGCTAAAAACTTTGGAGAATTTTTAGAGATAGCAAACTAATTCCAAAAATTCTGAAATTTTAACTGGAGGTTATTAATTCCAGGATAAACCTTGTGTAAATTTTCCAGAGGGGTTTATGCAGAGAACTTTTCTCCAGAAATTCTACAAGGTTTGTTTTAGGGTTTGACCAAGGGTCAAACTAGTTTGACTGGCCTCTTAAAATTATCAAACAATTTCTAAAAATTGCGAAACTTGTGAGAGGGGTCACACAACATCCCTAGAACTTAGGAAAATTATTTCCAAAGAGTGGAACACAAGATTTTCAATAAGGAGTGTATGACTTTAGTCAATTGGGGGGTTATGTTTTTTATTTCTCCACAATTCCTTTACAAGAATTGCAGAAAAGTACAAAAACTTCAAGATGCAAGAAAAGTTTTTAATTTCTGCATATTTTCTTACATTTGAAACACAAGCCAAAAACTTGGGATGTTACAA
This sequence comes from Ampelocalamus luodianensis, assembly GCA_036346255.1. NCBI lineage: Eukaryota > Viridiplantae > Streptophyta > Magnoliopsida > Poales > Poaceae > Ampelocalamus > Ampelocalamus luodianensis. The sequence continues at coordinate 72,587,698 of CM070622.1, read as the reverse complement.
ACCCCCCCCTTACAAAAATCTCGTCCTGAGATTTGGCTCGCTCGGAAAAGAAGGATGGGTAGTCCGAACACAAGCATGGAGCATGTCTTCCAAGACTTGGTTGACTCGTTCCGTCGGACCATCGGTTTGAGGGTGATAAGCTGAGCTGGAAGGAAGACGAGTTCACATAGCCTCTGTCAGACTAGGCAAAAATCGAGAAGTGAACAGAGAACCACGATCAGAAACGATCGTCTTCGGTACATCATGCGAGCTTACGACCCTAGAAACGTAAAGCTCGGCCAAGTGAGCGGTACGAATCTTGGTTCTGATTGGTAGAAAACATGCCACTTTAGTCAAAAAGCACCAACTAGCCCTGACCTGGGCACAAAAACATCATTTTCGGTTGATCAAGGAAGGAAAAGGCTAGCGCCCAAAACAGAGTCTTACACAAGATACCCAACTAAACAAGTGCTATCCTATTACATTTTTCAAAGGACGGCTCTTAGCTGGATACAACTCCCATGGTAGTTTCCACACCTAGATGTAGTCATCTTGGTTGAAGTTCACAGGGAACTCGTCCAGAAGATGAGCTTCAGGTGATCCGGTGTTCAGTGGAGACAATGGGTTGAAGAGACGCCTTGGGGGTCCCAACAAAGAAACATGACCTACTGAAGGATCGGATCTCCGGTTGCGAGGAAACCCTGCTGTCATGCAGACTTGGCGGTGCGGTCCATAGACAGGCACTGGCCCTGTCACTTTCGGAAGTCGAAACCCGGGTGGTGCCGCAATAGCTGGGGAGGTCTCATTGGCACTATAAAGCACATTGCGAGGAACGTGGTTCATGCTAACCCCGATCCTGAGGTACTCCTGGGCCTCTCTGAGACGACGCTGAGTTTCCGACAGCTCATACAAATTGCAGCGATGAACTTGGTCCATGATATGGACCAATCTCGCCAACTAGCGCACTTGAGGGTCTTCTCCGAACTGGATATCAGCGAATGTGTTTACGTCTGCTTCAAAACCTCTTTGTTGAAAATGGTCGTAGGGCGGTTGAGACAATTCCGTCAAGTCATGACGAAGTTGGCTCATAACCCTGCTGGCAGCTTCCTGAATGGCTATGGCTTCGGAGGTGGCGTGAACCCGGTTGTTACTAATCTCGCGGTCACTTGTCTTGCGATGACGTTGACCACGCATCGATATTCTTCCATTCCAGGTCCCCGGTCCCGACGGTAGATGGCATACTCTGGGTGGTAGGTGAAGTTGGCGCGCCACATCATATCTCGCAGCAGTGCGGGGTACCCGTCCACGTACTCCGCACTCGTCTTCTTGACCAAATACCAGCTACCCATCTAAAGCATTCAAGGACAAGGTAGGTGAACAAAAAGCAAGAGAATTCAACTGAAGGTTGGGGTGGGAACAGATACTATGACAGATAAGGGCCAAACCCGAAAACTGGAGGCAAGGAAAACAATAACTCGCAAGAAAAGGAACTCAAAAGCTAAAAAACAAACAGAAAATCAGCACAAGGTCTCAATCACAAGATCAACTTCCTGGTACGACTAACTCGTATGGCAAGAACGAGCAATCGGTTTAGGAAGGTGAATTTCAGCATGCAACTCAAATTCTAACATGACTAAATAGCAGGGTAAAATCACTAATGAGGAGTGTCAGATACTTAACCAACTAATATCACACCTTACCCTTTTATTCCCACAAGTTTTAGTTGAATTAACCTCTCATTCTCTACCCTATTTAGAACCTTTGAGCTTGCTGTTCGGAAATTGACGCTTGCTGTCCAGATTTTGCATTCAAGCTCTTAGTTGAAATTTACCATTCCAGAAGCTTCAAAATCTTGTAGAAGAGCAGTCAACACTTCAATTTGCCAAACTCATTGGTTCCCAAAACCCAATTTAAATGATAACAACCACCTTTTGAAAAGAAGAGAGGAAAACAACTTTTAAAACTCAAATTAGAGCAAGATGAGAGAAGAAAGCTAAGATAGGTAAGGAAAAAAATCTGAGAATTACTTAAGCTTTCATAAACCATTTGACACTTCGAGAATAAGTTTTTCAAATCATCCTAAAGACGACCAAGCTAGGGGTTTCTACGGTCGATATGGCTCTGATACCAAGCTTTCTGAGACCCCGGTGTATTTAGCTTGTAATGTTTACTCCTCCATTAACTCTAGCATCACAAACAAAATATACCGTGCCTCGGGAAAATATATACTTCCCAGAATTGCAGTATACACACCCTTTTACAAAACATTGCATCAATTCCATACAACACATATAGCTGAAGCTTTAACTTTACAACCAAAAGACATACATAATAGATATTACAAAGGAAAGGCCAACCGGCCAAGACAAGTAAAAAGAGTTAATCAACAGCGGAAGCAAAATGCCATAAGATGGCTATAACAAAAGCCAACCGGTTTGCCATACACCCACAAAGAAATCCAACCGGGCCGCCAAGCTAGTCGTCCACACCGCAGCAAAACTCACCAAAGTTGATCCCTTGGGGATCAACCTTCTCTACAACAATTAAGCAAAGCAAATGAGTACAAAAATGTACTCGCAAGACTTACGAGTAACAAACCTAGTTAGTACTACATGCAGGCTTTAATCAAAGGAGAAGGCTCAAGGTTAATTTTCAGCATAAAAGCAAGTTTTATTTGCAATAAGTAATAGTTTGAAAGCAGTTTTAACAATCTGAATGTTATTTGCGTAAATAACAACGATACAATAGGTAATAGACATAAAGACATCCTGGAGATGACTAACCCAATAGCCATCACAACAATAGCACGAATTACCCATTCGTACCACCCAAGTCAAGTTTTAATTTAAAAGGTTGTGGTCTAACTCTTGAAAGACCTTGCCAAGCGTGTCCATAACCTAGGACGAGGCTATTCGAATAGATCAAACCCTGCAGGGGTGTACCAATGTACCCACACTTCATACCGCCTTTTTGCCAAGCTATTAAGCACACTTCCTTTGGTATGCCGGCACGACTAAGTCCTACGAGACATTTCCAACGGATTGAACTAATCAAGAGCCGCGCGTATGGGGGTTAACCCTTAGTGATCTGCCGGTGAAATATGGATCACAAGGACCCACATGTAGAGTAGGATACATCGGCCTCGGCGGGTGCTCCCCTCCCCACAAACATGTCCATGTTGCATATACCCCATATGCAACCCACCACGCGACTCATTAATTAACACCCCCCAAAGTACTTAGTCAAGAGAGGTCCCATATATCTCTAGTGTGGTTAGCACGTAAGAATGCTTGGTTTAGTGTAACAAGATGTTCGGTCCTTGTTGACTCGGGCACCATTCCAATCACACCCAAAAGCACACCATCTTACCATTGTGTCCAAGTCCAAATCATTTTGTTTTCATTTTTAGTTTTCACAAATAAACATAGCACAAAGGCTGAAACATAGAGTCATAATAAGTTTGTGTGATCAAGGTTATCGGCTAAGTCAATAACCGTCCAATTCTACCGGTAACTAGGCATTGCTAAGCATCATAACGTAAAGACAACAAAAAGACCATAAATCATTCACCGAGCTCTAATTCACCAGTGAGAATAATAACCTATGGCAGTGGCAGGGGTGAATAATTTTAAGGCAACAATGCAATAGGCTTAGCTACCTCTAATCGACAAAATTAACTTTGACACAAGAAGCATGCATACTTAGTTTTTGCAAACAAGATATTAGAATTTAAAAGTAATACAAGCAATATGATCAAATGATGTTACACTGCTTGCCTTGTTGGAGATCACTTTCTTGCTGCAGAGGATCGCTCACGCAAACAATAATTTCTTCGAAACCTATAGCAAGAACGAGAAAATCCAATAAAAACGACGAACATCAAAAAAGACTCAAAAACCAAAGTCATCCAAAATCCTTGAAATTTACACGAAAGGTGGAGCATGATTTTAGATAAATTTGGCAACAAGAATCATGTCATTTGGACTAAACATGCAAAAGATATGTCCTAAACAATTTCTCTCAGCCTGAAAATTCAAATTAAATTAATTTTGGGTACTGTCCATGGCACAAATTTCCAAAAATATCTAGACCCTGAAATTTTTATGGTGGGTAGATACTGTCATTCTAAGGTTAGCAAAATTGAGTTCACTTCATTTGGGGTTGAAATGAATTAGTTAGGATTTTTCTAAGTTGGGGCATTAGGGCTCAATTAATTTCGGTGGCAAGGATAAAATTAAAACCTATTCTACACTACAGCATAGGAATAGAGGATGCTAACAAATTTTAGTCGGCTCAATTTGGAGTTACAGGGAATTACTTGTGTCTTTTACAACATTAAATGAATTTTTAAAGTCACAATTAAAGTTAAACCTATTCTAAATCTATTAACAAATTTTTCTGGAGCTAAAGTAGGCCTACAACCATTTTTAGATTAGAACTTGGTTAAACTCAGAATTAACAAAATTTGAATCAATTGAAAAGGATTTAAAATGGATTAGTTATGAAATTTTGAAGTTTTAAGACAATTTTTCAGTTGTGAAATAAAGCTTACCGAACCCATAAACGAATTAACCCGACGTGGAAAAGCAGATGCCATTGAGATGGAATCTAATGGCCCAGGCAACGGGAGCACAACCGCGCACGCGCACTCACACGAGGCCACCGTTGGATTAGATCCAACGATCAAAAATGAATGGGACATTCGGGTGACCCGAACGGCCCAATCGATCTTGACCGTTGAAAAGAAATCGGACGGCACACAGCGATTGGGACACTCGGGCGGTCCGAACGGCCAAACAGATCTAGACCGTTTATCTAGATCTGACGGTCCACGGAGATTGAAACCTTCAGAGTTTAAAGGTGCACTAGATCTCGGCCGTTGAAGCAAGATCCAACGGTCCAGGGTTGATATGAGTGTCACACGCGCACGCTGATCAGGACCGTTGGTTTTAAATCCGACGGTCCCCAATCATTTGAGTGTGACACACGCACACAGGAGGTGCTTAAGATGCGGGCCCACCGCCGCTGACACGGGCCACACGCGCGTTTTAGCGCATGTGGTGATTTAAACGCGCGGCCCACATGTAAGTGGTCGTGGGGGCTCGTTAAGACAAGATAATGAACCAAACCAATGATTAACAAATTAAATCATGATTAGCATTAATGATGTCCTAACCGACAAGCGCGACAAATGCCGGAGGGGTTTAAAGAGTCGCCCACTTCGTCATTGGGACACAGTGACATACACAGGGGTTTTAAGGTGTTGGGGCCCGCATGTAAGCGGCACCAAGGCCCTATCTGATAGCGATTAAATGCTAAGCGATGATTAGCATTTAATAAGTGAATCTTTGTCCTAATGACAACCATGACAGTCGTTTTCATCCGACAAAAACCCGAGCGTGATCAACAGCTTATCGCCGGTGATATAGACCTCGCCGGTGTGGTCCAAGTGCCAAAATGGAACCGCAATAGCACAACGCACACACTGGTGGCGGTGACGACTACGGGGAAGGACCACAATGGCGGTTTGCCAGAGTTGAGCGGCGGTGTAAAGCACGTCCAAAATGGAAAATAGCAAAGAGCTCCGCCGCACTTCATGAAAGCGAGTGCCCAGGCTCCTAGGGACTACTAGGAGGGTACCTTAGCACTGTAGAGGCTCAAAGGTGGCCGGAGTTGCCTTGACCACGAAGGAGCTTCCTGGAGCCGAAGAAGAAGATGGAGAACATGCGACCTAAGCCAAAATGAACACGGCCGCGTCGTCAAAATAGCTTCACTAAGGTCCACAGAGGGTCCAAGAGCTAGCAATTGACAAATGGGGCACTTACCGGAGTGGGGGAAAAAGGGGGTGATTTCGGCCTCAAAGATCTAAATCCAAAATTTGACAAATCCTGTGAATGCCAAAAAAAATTCGATTAGGAGTTTTACTCCAGGAGGTCAGAGAAACAAATAGGAGCAAGAATATTGGAAATAGAGCAACTGGAACACTAAAGTTCAAGGAGCTCGCTTGCGGCCTTCAATGGTGGATTTATGATTTCTTTGAATTGAGCTCAATTACGCAGAGAGGGTGCTAGGGTTTGTGAGGGGATGTGTAAAGGAAGCTTAAGGAGGAGCTCAACGGCTTTATATAGCCGGAGAGTTAGGGTTTAGAGCAAGGCAAAGTTCCACGGTGCACTAGGTTTATGGCACTGCCATGGACGAATTGAGTGACAGGAGCAGGTAAAGACCACGACTTTTGGAGGACTCTGAGGCGTATTGAATGCTTGCAACAAGTAGCCGTTTAAAGCTTCCATGGACGTGACAAGGCACTGCCTCTCCCATGTTCGGGCATAGCAATGGCGTGGGCGAGAAGTAGGAGACGAACAGGTACAAGAGGGGTCCCACCTGTCAGCGAAACAAAGTGGCTCGAGCCCAACTGGTTAAGTGGGTTGAGCCAAGCCCATTCACTTTGGGTCATAGATCTTGACCGTTGGATTAAAATCCGATGGCACCAAGGCACGCACCACTTTAGAACTGGCTCAGTGCATTTAGTTGATTGGGCTCAACCAAGTGGCTCGAGCCAGTTGTTAAGGAGCGACCGAGCACGAAGGGGTACGCTCCACGACGGTTGGATCAAAATCCAACGGCTGAGAATCGCTGCCGTGTTTGGGGGGTCCAAAAGTTCACGAGAGCGTGGACCACCCGATGGGGATCTAACGGCTCACAAGCGGTGGTTGAGAGGAAATCCAACGGCTGAGATTGGGTGCCTGCTTAAAGGGGCTCAGGAGAGCGCGGGAATGGTTGGGTCACACCAGAAATGGAGGTTGGGCTTGAGTTCGACTCGAGTCCAACAATTTGACTTAGGATTTTTAGAAATAGGCTAAAAACTTTGGGGAATTTTTAGAGATAGCAAACTAATTCCAAAAATTCTGGAATTTTAACTAGAGGTTATTAATTCTAGGATAAAGCTTTTGTAAATTTTCCAGAGGGGTTTATGCAGAGAACTTTTCTCCATAAAGTCTACAAGGTTTGTTTTATGGTTTGACCAAGGGTCAAACTGGTTTGACTGGCCTCTTAAAATTATCAAACAATTTCTAAAAATTGTGAAATTTGTCAGAGGGGTCACACAACAACCCTAGAACTTAGGAAAATTATTTCCAAAGAGTGGAACACAAGATTTTCAATAAGGATTGTATGAATTTAGTCAATTAGGGGGTTATATTTTTTATTTCCCCACAATTCCTTTACTAGAATTGTAGAAAAGTACAAAAACTTCAAGATGCAAGAATTTTTTTTTATTTCTACACATTTTCTTACATTTCAAACACAATCCAAAAACTTGGGATGTTACAGCAAAACTCTAGGAACCGATGCGAACTTTTGCATCCGGACGCGAGTGAAATAGAATAATATTTTTCATTGGGTGGTTGGCATATGCATTAAGTTATGTGAGGGGGAAGGAAATGGAGAGAGAGAGAGTGGTTGAGAGAGATTTTATTAATCTAATTTGACACTATATATTTTGTTACATGTGTAGCGTAGATAGACCGAAACTAGATGTATGGTATGAATCGTGTGAGTCAAGAGTACATTAATAGCATGGTTGCTTTTAGAAGAGTCATCGAAAGGTGATATGTTGAAGAAGGGATAAAATTTATGTAATCGCCCATGCATTGATTGCGTAATCAAGATGTTTACCAACCCGCGCAGATAGAAGCACACTTGATTCGAAGGGGTTTCAAAAAAGGGTATACATGTTGGACCAGTCACGGTGAAGAGCAAATTACACAGGAAGTTAGTAATGACGACATCGCCGAGGAAGTCAACGATATGTCGGATGTAGACTGTGCTTTTGACGAGGATAGGTCACACGATGATAATCTGGATCAGATGCTACGCGATGTAGAAGAGAATTACAATGAGAGAGTTTTGTAAATTCGAACACTTAATGGAGGACTCGGTGAGACCTTTGTTCCCTAGCTGCAAGCTTGAATACATAAGGTTGTCAACCGTGATTGAACTGCTTAAATTAAAGGCAAGCAATGGTTGGTCCGATAAGAGTTTCACAGCGTTGTTAGGTCTCCTAGCGGACATTCTTCCGGAGGGAAATGTGTTGCCCAACACCACCTACCAAGCAAAAAAGGTTCTTTGTCCATTGGGAATGAAAGTAGAAAGAATACATGTATGTCCGAACTTTTTTCTATACAAGATTTGAAATTAATTGGTATGAAGCCGCGTGATTGTCATGTGCCGATGACATAAATGCTTCCTGTTGCAATTAGGAGTTTCTTGCTGAACAAGGTCCGAGTGGCAATCTTGAGGTTGTGTTATTTCTTCAACTCAATTGCTCAGAAGGTCATCGATCCCCAAGGACTAGATGCTCTGCAGGCCGAGGTGGTGACGACTCTATGTCATCTTGAGATGTATTTCCCTCTGTCATTTTTCGATATCATGGTCCATCTCATTGTTCACCTTGTGAAAGAGATAAAGATATGTGGCCCTGTGTTGCTACGTCATATGTACCCGTTCGAGAGGTACATGGGAATTCTCAAGTCCTACGTACGTAATCGATCTCGACCAGAGGGCAACATCATTCAAGGTTATGCAACGGAAGAGGTCATTGAGTTCTATGTCGACAACATGGCTCAGGTGGATCCGATAGGTGTGCCTCTATCTCGTCATGAGGGGAGACTGGATGGTATCGGGACCATCGGAAGGAAATCAATCACTCCTGATCTAGATACATACGCTCAAGCCCATTTCACCGTCTTGCAACACATGACCGAGGTGTTCCTGTACATCGACGAGCACAATGACATGATACGCCAAGAGAATCCAAACTGGTCGGAGGTTTGGATAATGAGAGAGCACAACCGTCGGTTCAACGAATGGTTAAAGGTGCGAATCACTGGGAAGTCATCAAGTGATGATACGCTGCTATGGTTGGCACAAGAGCCACAATTTACAATTGTCACATGGTAAGGATACGACATAAATGGGTACACATTTTATACGACAACTCAGGATAGGAAGAGCATAGTCCAAAACAGCAGTGTCCGCATAGATGCATTCAGTACCGATGGGCTGAGGAGCTCCTACTATGGGCAAATAAAGGAGATATGGGAGCTCGACTACGTGCTTTTCAAGATCCCCCTATTTCGTTGTCGTTGGGTCAATCTCCCACAGGTGAAGGTTGACAAGTACGGCGTCACTACCGTAGACCTTGAATGTGTCGGATACAAAGACGAACCATTCGTACTAGTTAATCAAGTTGTTCAAGTATTCTATGTAACCGACCTGGCAAATAAGAAACGCCACGTAGTTCTTCATGGAAAAAGGAGGATTGTCGGAGTTGAGAATGTAGTGGACGAGGAAGAATACAATCAATTTGATGAGTTGCCTCCTCTCAGAGATGGCATCAGGCTCGAGGAAGAACCCAGTGAGGAAGCTAGCTATATGCGCGCCGATCATCATGAAGGGCTATATTTTAATTAAGAATTTACTCCATTGTAATTAATTTATTCCATAACATCATGTGTTATGGACTTGTAATCTCTCATATATTTTGATATCAACATGGAATTTTCATGTGTTAATGTGTAACGAACTTGTCATCTTTGATATTGATGTCAATGTGGACGTTCATTGTAACCGACAATTGGTTTTTGAAGACAAATGTGTTATGAGTTTGTCATCATACTTGTCACCAGGTTTTGTCAGGATACAATTGGTTTTTGAAGTCAAATGTGTTATGAGCTTGTCATCATACTTGTCACCAGGTTTTGTCAGGATACCACAGATTGTGAGGCTATCACAGACGGTTCTAATATGTAACCGTCTGTGATATGAGCTTATCTCAGACGATTATATTACAGAACCGTCTGTGATAGCCTGACAAAACCTATTGGCAATATGCAATATGAGTTTATCACAGACGGTTCTATAAACAAACCGTCTGTGATATGTTCCATATCACAGACGGTTTTAGAATAGAACCATCTGTGATATATTACAGACGGTTTTAGAATAGAACCGTCTGTGATATATTATAGACGATTTCTTACTACAACCATCTGTGATATAGAATGTATCACAGACGGTTATTATTAAGAACCATCTGTGATTCCTTATCACAGACGGTTCTATTAAATAACCGTCTGTGATAGCCCCTTTATAAGGTGGGAACCACTAGGGTTTTGTTCTTACTCGTCACTTCCTCTCCCGCACCCCTTAGCTCTCGCGCGCTCTTTTGCCTCCTCTAGGGCTCGTCCGTTCACCGCCGCCTCCGACCTCGACACCGCCGCGCTCGACCCGGTGCGCGCCCGACCTTGGCGCCGACCTCGACGCCTCGACTCGGCGCCCGACCTCGACGTCCCCGACCTCGGCGCCCCCCCACACCGGCGCCCCCGACACTGCCGCCTCCGACGCCGCTGCCACTCCCGACCTTGGCGCCCCCGACCTCTTCGCCCCCGACACCGCCGCCTCTGACCTCGGCGCCCAACACTAGGGTTTTGCTCTTACTCGTCACTTCCTCCCCCTCACGCCTCCCTTGCTCTGTGATGGGTTTTGTTGATGCTCTGTGATGGGATTTGTGATGCTCTGTGATGCTCTGTGATGGGCTCTGTTGATGCTCTGTGATGGGTTCTGATGATGCCTTGTTGATGCTCTGTGATGATAGTCAAAATCTGAAATCATATAGATAATTACAAATGACTTGAGCTTAAGCATATTGCTTTATATGGTCATTATAATTAGTAGCCTTTATACTTTTTGTTTTCGCTATAGCGAATTAAGATTACACTTGTATGTTTTCGTGATGATAGTGAAATCAAATCAAATAGATGATTAGAAACAAGACTTGAGCTTAAGCATATTGCTTTATATGGTCGATTATAATTAGTAGCCTTTATACTTTTGTTTTCATTATAACGAATTAAGATTACACTGCATGTTTTCTCGTGATGATAGTCGAAATCAAATCAAATAGATGATTAGAAACAAGACTTGAGCTTAAGCATATTGCTTTATATGGTCGATTATAATTAGTAGTCTTTATACTCTTTGTTTTCGATTATAGCGGAATTAAGATTACACTTGTATGTTCATGAGATATTTTATTTCTATTCTCAATCATCAATTAGGCTTATTGTTGATATAAATTTGTGAATTAGTTTGAAGGCATATGATTAGATGTTTTGTTTACAGAATGCTTTATGTGTTATAGTTTGAGCTCAAGATCTGTTTTGTAATTATCAAAATTGATTGGTGAAGAGATTTTAACAGAGGACTGAGATTGCAAAGACTATGTCTTATGCAATTTGTCAACTGAGAGCAATTTGTCAGCAGAATATGTTTTTAGTTGTTCTTATTACTTGATTCTATTTTGTTTATGTGTCTTCATTAAAGGTTATTCTTCTGTACATGAAGTATTAAACATTTGCTTAGCATTCCTTCGTCGATCTTGACACACTTGAGTGTACCTTTGCTTCATGCCAATCGTCCACAGCATGAAGCAAATGGTACACTCCAGTATGATCTATGCTGGAATTAATTATTGTTACATATTTATGCATATGTAAATTATATAGATAACAAGTGCGAGATGGCAGAGGCAATCGTCTTCTTTGCCATCGCCGATGCCGCAGATGGCAAAGGCACCATCTTCGCCGCCGTCGCGCGCAGATGACGATAGTGAGTCTTGTCTTCGCCGCCTAATCCGTCGGCGATAATGATACTGGCGAGATGGCGAGGAGAATCGAAGATGCATGGGGCCGACGGGTCATCATCGAGGTCGGTGAGTTTGGGGTCCCTCTCGTCCCAAGAGCTCGGGCAAGATTTCGGACCATGTACAGGATACTTGCAAGGAAACGGGTCCCCATCACCACACCAAGGTGGAAGGATCTGACGAAAGAAGCGAGAGGCGCGTTGTGGACAGAACTTTTACAAAAGTTCACTATCCCAGAAGCAGACATGGCACGTGTGGAACGGACGGCGATGCTCACGATCGATAAATCATGGAGGACGTTCAAGAGCAATCTTGTCACGAAGTACGTGAACATGGGTCAGACACCCTTCGCGAAGTACGGATTCTTGACCCAGGAAACATGGGACGCCTTTGTTGCTATGAAGACAACGCCCGAATTTAACGAGGAAAGTGCGGCGCACAAAGCTCTCCAGACACAAAACACTAATCCGCACAGACTCGGCACTGCTGGGTACACAGGTAAATACGACGAATGGGCGGCGGAGGAGGAGAACGTGTTTCCTGATGTCACAGGCCCGCGTTCCCTAGCCTGGTTAAAAGCGAGGGCAAAAGTCTCGTCTTCGGGCAGCATCTCTTTCACAAACCCGGCAGACCAGGAAGTGTCTCAACGTGTGGTAGGTATGTCGAACTATCTAGTTGTTAATAAGTCCATATATAACTTCATAGTGTCTATAATAACATGATGACCTCTTGCAGCGTGAATTGTCTGCCCAAACTTCCCAAGGCTCCTTCCAAGTAGACATGGAGAAGGATATACTCTTTACGGCCCTGGGAAACAAGGAGCACCCGGGTCGCACGCGAGTCCTTGGGGTTAACATACCTTGAGTCATGGATTCACGAGACGACTCTTTGCACGCATGAGGAGTAGGATGAGATCTAAGGCGAGCGCGAGGACCGGTTGGTACAGATGATTACCAAAAGTTTGAAGGAAAGTGGCGGCATTGCGATCAAATGAATCAACCCCGAGGCGATCGCGATCGTAAGCGCCTGTTAATTAGGAGCCACCTGCCGACATCGGAGTAGTGTCGCGTCCACGCATAATTCGAACATGATGGCGTCCACCACCGATAGACGACATCAAGGTAATGTACATCTATGGAATGCAGCAAAGATAGACCTATAGGACACCTTAGCTAATTGCGTATCATTTTGTAGGAGCCGACAGCCTGCAAACTCCAAGTGAGGTTAGTTGGGTCCATTTCTATTGAGGCTGGGCGGGAGATGTTGCATCCATACCAGGAAGGGGCAGTGCAGCACGGTGTCCAGGTGGCGCAGGGTTACACCAAGGTGGAGGTGGACATGGTACATGAACATTTTATGGCCGTCCCGCTGGAGATTCGCCCGAACGAAGAGATCACAACACTAGGGGATGCCGTGCACAATTTTATCCAGTGGCCCAAGAAGGACATCGTGTTGGACCCAGCAGTGCTGCGATCTCAACACGACCATTCCTCTCCAACGAGACCCTCGATGACTCCACCTCATATTTCGCCTCAGAAGGCCACCTTATCGGTTCCCGTGGAGAAGACACTGAAGGAACAAGAAAAGCGTGCCGCCGTATCGGGTCCCGAGTTGTCTCGCAGGAAGACGCTGCCAATCCTTAAGACCAAATCAAAATCGACGAACGTTAAGGCGCCTGTCAAGTCCGGCAAGTCCGAAATATCCAGGAAGTACATCATCGGAAAACCGTTGTGCTCTGACGCAGTATTAGGGCGTGCTGGATATGCTTGTCAGGCTTCGCATGCCTGGTACATGGAGAAGACCCAAATGGAGGGGTGCGATATTGGAATCACTGTCAGATACGAGCATAAGCATTTCTTCAACGGGACGAACCACTTCGTCGTGGGCTTCAGCGACTTATATGACCTATTCAACCTCATTGGCCTTGACGCCTCGCTTCTACGATGTTGGACACTATAAGTGCATACAATCAAGTTCTACATTCACGTAATACCGATAAATATCATAACTCATTTCTTATGTATAGATACATGATGAAAAATATCCGGGAATGGAAAGAACCGGTGGGTTTCCTCGACCCACATGTGGTATCGTTGCAAACCATCCAAGCAGACTTGTCCTTCGTCGAGAAATACATAACGCAGGCATTGCTTCGTCAGCAGAACATGAAGTACATCGTGGTGCCCTATAACGAGGGGTAAGTGTCACTACTTGCTCTACAAATTTTATTTGTACTTTATACGCAGCACGAACTTAGGTTTAATGACTATAGTGACATACATGAGTAGGTACCACTGCATCCTTTTAGTCATCATACCAAGGAGGAACCATGTGATATACCTTGATTCCCTAATCCGCAGCAACCACAAGTTCAGCATTCTGGGAGGAATGCTCGACAGGTATGCTTATTTCCTTCATACATAACTCTATTTTAGTCATCATTAGTTTGAAATGGTCGAGGATAACCTTTTGGAATCATGTAGGTCGTTCATCGACTATATTGCCAACAAAGGAATATACGATGGAAAGAGCGCCAAACTAACACACAGGATAAAATTTCCGGTACGCGCTACAACACGATAATCCTATATCATACTTCATAATAACGCATCTCGAACTGATATATGTAATTCTATTTTTGCAGTACCGCCAGCAAAAAAAAATGATGAGTTATGTGCAATCTACGTTTGCCATCATATGAAGCAAATCATTAGAGCTAGGAAGAAGGATCCCGAGGTTTGTGAATCTCGAAATAATTATTTTCTAATTATAAATTTAAATATATATGCTTAACACTTTACTCTTGCTAGCGACAGGCCTTGAATATAGATTTAGATGGACTCTTTGCGAATGAGATCAAGGACATTCGAGGAAAACTCTACAGCTTTATCATACCAGAGATAATTAAGGAAACCAGAGAATTTCACTCCGTCACCGACCCAACGCATCACCCCGCCGACACTTCTCAACCACCTGCAAACAATTGACTCAATTGTAATCCAATTTATTTTGTAACAATACTTGAATAAATGTGATCTTTTGTAATTTATTTTGAGTAATGATCAGATTGAGTTTGTCGACAATTGATTATCTGTGATGTATCTGTTTTTCTGCATGCTTGTTTTCAGAGGGCACGGCTAGCAATTCCTGAGGCTAGCCAAAAATCAGTAAAAATATAGTTAGTGTAATGAACTATCATAGACGGTTTTTTTATCAAAACCATCTGTGAATGCCAGTATCACAGACGGTTCTGTACACGAACCGTCTTTGAAGTCAGAGTATCACAGACGGTTGTGTAAAAACCGTCTGTGGTACTCTGACTTCACAGACGGTTTTTACACAAAACCGTCTGTGATACTCTAACTTCATAGAGGCGTTTTTGTATGAGAATCGTGCGTGATATCGCTATTCACGAGCGGTTTTGATAAAAACCGCTCGTGATATTCATATCACAGACGGTTTGCAGACCGTCTGTGATAACCACCTGTTATCAGAGACTAACTTATCCAGACGGTTCGAAAACCGTCTGTGGTGACAGTTCTGAACCGTTTGTGATGACTGTTTCTGTAGTAGTGTCTTGTATGATTTTGTAACCGTGGTCTCTAGAAAAAAAATACTCCTTATTTAAGGTAAAAAATGGGGTATCGCCTTCCACAAATGTTCACATTATATATTTCAAGTTTAATACCTAAATATGAAGTTTTTCTATATTGATTTTGCACCTAGTTTAATTAAAATTGTGTGCCATTCTTTTTTGTTTAACTTCATTTTGGATTTACATTTAGTACGGATTCAATTTTAATAGAAAAATATATATTAAATTAACTAAAATTATAATTTAAATATATATGTATATTCATAATTTTATTTTGAATTTCTTGTCAGTTTGAATTAAATTAATGCTTAATTTTATTTCTAAATTTTAGTATATTTAACTTGGTACATACGATACAATAGTATGTTATTAGCTATTTCACTTTGCTTCCATACGAGAGAGGGAGAGATTATTGTAACGCTACACATTTACACCACATCAAAGGCAATAGATGCATGTATGTTTTAGATTCAATTATTCCATGAGAACTCTAGATCCTTTGCTTTGCTTATAAATAAATCTTAACCGTTTAAAAATATATTCATACCATATCTGATTAACCTGGGAATTTCTAGCTTTTTATTTTTCTCCGATTAATGTGGGAATTTCTAACTTTTTACCTCATAAGATTAACGTGGAGGCTTCTAGAAGAGCTTTCAATTAGTATAGATATAGATCATAATAACAAAGCTCTTGCTTACTAATTCTGTACAACTTGGATTGCCAAATTCATACGTATGCGGGGAACTAACCAACCACTAGGTTCAAATCCTGATGTCTATCTTTACGCGCATATGAGTGCGCTTCGGTACGAATTTGTGAGGTCGTACATTTATCCCTAGCCTTCGTCTTTCTAGACGTGTGTTAAGATGACACACTCATGTATGTGCGTGGTGGTGTGTGCATGTGTGTGTCTTTCTTGTAATCCAAAAAACTTGTACTCATGCTTCACAAACTAAGTGTACGATTGAATGAAAATTTTAAAATTAAAGCAGAAATTAACAAAATAAGCAATCAAGCCTGACCGGCCAGCTTGGGCTTAGGCTTAACGCTGATGCAATCTGTATCAGCCCAATTGCTATAGTCCTTGCTCATAACGGCTTTGGGGAGGGAGGACGGGCTAGGGGTCTAGTGGTTGGATTGGGGGCACGATGTCCCTTATGTAATCAGATTACACATGACTATGAGTTCAGTGGAAACACATGCTCCTGTTTCATGAAACCCTACAAGGTACACGAAATTCCTAACTTGGGTTGTGAATGCCATCCTCCATATATAGTACTCCCTCCGTGCAAAAATGTAGGGTATATTTTGTCTTGTAGACCAAAGAGACATTGAAAACGATTAAGGCTATTCTTAATTATTATCTTTAAGAACTATATTTCATGTAGGGAATACGAAGTAAAGCGGTATATTATTAGAGATATAGACGGAACAACACACTTATTTTGCCTTGAAATATGATACGTTGTACATTTGTGGACAAGACCATTCAAAAATGTGTACTATTTTTTTACGGAGGGAGTACTTAGGGTGGGAATGGGTTGATACGTACCGATCCAGACCTACCCCATGTGGCCCAGAGCTTTAGTAGGGGCAAAGCGGTCGGTTCTTTTTCTGAAACTCCTTGACCCCGATGATCCACTTGGTCTTATCGCTCCAATGGAGAGATGCAAATGGTTCCTTTCACTAATCTACCATCCACTTCATCTCATCCTTTTCAAACGAGAACTTCCACTATACATTGACCAAAAGTAAATAGTGATAGTATCCTTCTTGGTTCTTAACAAGCACAAAATCAACATTGAAAATCACTCAATTTTTAAGGATCAATATCCAATACATTTTCATTTACCAATGGAGAAGCCAATCCTTGGCACAACTAGGGATGGCAACGGGGCCATTCCCCGTCGGGGAGTGGTGGAACATCCCCATCCCCGAGAGACGAAAAATTCTCCATCTCCATCTCCATCCCCGTCCTCGGGTGCTATTCTCCCCCCGTCCCCGTCCCCATCGAGTTATCGGGGCCCCACGGGGACCTATACCCGCAAGTTGGATCCCGAAAGAAGAGAAAATAAGATTCATAATGTTATAAAATGAGTATGAACATTCACATGCAATACTAAAATGACAATGTTTTTTGATTAATTAGCATCTGAAAAGTAAAGAATGCAAATAAGATTATCTGGCTATCGCCTTATCGGGTTGTGCGGTACTGGGCTAGTGGCCTACATGTCTTATCGGGACCCCAAGTGGGTAACGGGGATGGGGAGTAGGGTAATATCCCCATCCCCGTTTCACCCGATGGGGAATTGTATTTGCATATTAATTAGCATCCCCGTAGAGGAAGAAATAGCCCCATCCTCATCCCTTAATAGATGAATTCCCCGTCGGGGAATAGGGAATGGGGCCCCATTGCCATCCCTAGGAACAACACACCATTAGCAGTTCTTCTCCCATCCTTGGTACAACACACCATTAGTGATTCATGAAAAGAGTTGTATTTTGGCATTCCCCATTCTACCAACTTATACTTGATTGTTCAAGAAATGACAGCAAATGTGAGCCAATAGTGCAACCATTACTTGTTCTATCATGCAAAATTAGACTATCTAAAGCAAAATCTCATCATAGTAGCTTCAACTGAGACAGCCAGAAATGCCTTCTAGGGGCATGCTTAGTAAGGGTACTTGGACACCAAGCAGCTGCACAAGAGCCAAAAGAAGAAACAGTTTCAGATTGTGTGCTACTTACATAGAAATATCGTGCAGGTAAAATGGAATCATACCAAAAACCAACATAGAAATATTATTCAAGTTCAGTTTTGTTATGTTAAGCACAAAACATATTTTAGATTTGACATACTTCCAGGTTCCAATTCAACACTATCTGCTAACAGTTTAGGAAGTAACTACAAGCTAGAAAAGAAAGGAAACCAAAAGAATTGTCCTATCAGAAGCAAAAGGACTACAATTAATATGACAAAGGAGCTCTCCCGTCTAAGTAATTTTGTGCATGAACTAAACTATAACTGCAAAATGGCTCAGTACTATTATATGAAGTTGAAACAATCCAATATAACTGATGAGGATTAAAATCACCATGTATTTCTTTAATACATGATAAAAGGCCATATGTCTTTATGGTCGTAACCTCTAAGGCTAACGACCTCACTGGTCGTAAGGATTCTAGAGATTACTTGAATGGGTACCCTGGTCGGGTAAGGTCCTGTACCTAGCTTACGACCAGGGAGATGCTCGTTAAAAACTATGAACTGGCATCTGGATCTAACTCCGGGTATATTCCTTACCATGTGATGAATGGAACACATGTCATATATTCCATGCCACGCGACGTTATAGAACCACGGACACTGACAACAACTACCATAGGTTGAGTGTCTCACAGACACTCAACCATAGAACGGTTGATACTTCATTAACTGTTACCTCGCCCCGACCAGTCGCAACACTTCACAACAGGCGTCTCTCCAGGAGTAACTGCCACCTCTTCAGAAGTTATTTAAAGACAGAGCAATCGGAGTCAGAAGAGGAGAATCAGATTGAAGCATAGGCATTGGCATTGGATTCATGTTTCAAGCCTGATATAGTAAACTAGCAAGCACTACTCTCAGTGTAATTAGATCTAGTCCACCGCCTAATCGTAGGCACCCCTTGTAACAACCAGTTCGTACCAATAAAGAGCAGTTCCATTCTTTCCCAAGAAGTCCCGTGCCATTTTTCCTTTTATTTCCTAAGATCGGCGACTCGATCGTCGACAGCTGGAGCCGTCCGTGGGGAAGAAGGCGCGGATTTCTTGAAGAGATTCTTCGCTCAGATCCTCGCCCATTTTCTCCTTCGTAATCGCTCATGCAGCTATGGCAGGGAGTTGGGATAAGGAGAACTTGTTCGACCTGGCGGACTATTCTGATCTCAACATGGACGCATGCATCCGCGCCATGGAAGAAAATCAAATGTCATCATCCTCCTCCTTCCCCGGTTCGTCGATCGTAAACATGAGCGAAATTGACCGGATGGATGAGGATACACCGCTACGACCAGTGGCGGTTTTAGAGGAAGTGCTTCCATCCGACCCGGAGCACCCAAAGACCTCTGTAAGCCCGATCCTTTCGACTGGCAAAACATGTGACAAAACCTCAGCGCCACAATCCGAGGATCAATGTACTCTCGATACGGTCATGGCTGACAGGTACTCATCGATGGCTTCTGGCAATTCCAGGAGTCAACCGACATCTGGTAATGGTGTCGATGAAACCCCCACTGGTCATAGACCAAGTGGGGATTATAAGGCTCAGTATATGATCAGCAATTCGTCGGATCAGGCTGAGACCACTACAAAAACCTCAGGAGGTGCTAATCACCGACCACTCTCCATCGTGAAAACTCCTTGCAGAAGCACTGGAAGGCTCTCCATCAATTACGATGGAAGCTCATCGGAAGATCATTGCTGGAGGCACGAGGTCAATGCGATCGGAGATACAGAAAAATGCTGTGTACGGTCCTCCATACGTTGCCTCGTCACCACATAATGATGGAGATGGTATAGGCGGTCAAGCACCAAATGCCAGAGGTAATAGAGTTGATGGACGTCCATCAGTTAATTCGTCTGATTCTGCTCCAGCCCGAGTAAGGGACCTGGCAGGACTAACCCGGAGGTCGAGGAAAAGTTTAGGTCATCGGACACCTAACAGGAACATTCCAAGACCTTCGGTAACAGTACAAAACCTGCCATCTGCACTGAAGAGCCATCTGAACACCTTCTTCACTTTTACAAGTTTAGATGTAGCATTACTCCCAAAAGCTTGGAGAAAATGGAACTCGAGAAAGACAAACTTGAACTGTGGGTCCAAAATAATGCCATCCATGACAATTTCCAATATTTATTGAATTATTTCTACATGTATGTAACCATGTCGTGAATACTAGAATCCACCTTGGAACCTTCTCTCTCTAAGGCAAGCTTGACTTCCCAAATATCATGAAACCACAAGTTTGAGGTGGGGTAATTCGACCCTTAAATCACTTCCGTAGCATTATAGAACACTTTCAGTAGTGTACACAACAATTCCACCCTTTCCCAATCATCAAAAGTTGGTGTGTAGGCGTAGTTTGGATCTTGTAGCCCTAAAGAATCAAACGCTCTTCTAAATTCCATAGCTGCAACAATCATATGATAGGTTGAGTTTCATCTGGTCAGAACATCAAGCACTACTACAAAAAGGCTAATACTGGGTGCCTCATCATAGACGGTTGACCAAAACCGTCGGTATTAAATACAATCATAAACGATTTTGGTTTAGTGACCGTCTGTGTTACCAACTGTGCTAAAAATTATCTGTGAAGAGGTAATATCAGATATGGTTCATGTTGAAAACCGTCGGAGATGTATCACAGACGGTTCTGAATAAAAATCGTCTATGATATTACTAAATATCACAGACGATTTTTGTTCATTACTGTCTGTGATACTTCACAAATGGTATTCAACATGAACCGTCTGTCATATTACTAAATATCATAGATGGTTTTTGTTCAGAACCGTCTGTGGTACTTCCCTTAACTCATCACAGATGGTTTGTATTAAATACTGTCTGTGATAATTTCACTTATTACAAACTTGACCCTCACAGATCTGTCTTAAATTCCAGATACCCTCACAGATCTGTCTTAAATTCTAGATCTGTTCTCACAGGTTGCTGCTTTGAGGAGGTGGGGCTTTGAGGCCATATGGTGAAAGGAGACCGCAGATTTGGGAAGAGTGGTTGTAGATCCATTTGTTCTTAACTATCTACGGTTAGTAATTTGTTCCTAATTGCATTATATTCTAGTTCTAGCTTGGTAAAGGGAGAATTGAAGATGGTTTAGATCTAGCCTGGCTCCCCTGTTTTCTCCTGTGTGCTAGCTCCATGTCTCTCTCTCCCTCAATGACATGTGGGCCCACTTCCTTTAGGAGTTAAATGGAGGCAGTCATTTTGTTTAGTTCATCTGTCATTGAAGCTCATGCAAATAGCTTCCAAATATCAACCCCTTTTTAAATAGTTATTAGTTAATTGATAAAATTAATTTAATAGTTCTTCCACTAATGTTTAGAAACAATGAGATGCAAGAACTCATATTACAAATTTTGGCAAATAGAATTTTAAGCTATTCAAGGATAATTTTGATGCTCTCAATTTTTGCTATATAAACTCGAATATTAATTAATTCTTGCTACATATAGCTACTTTAGATCATATATAGTATACTAACTAATTAATTCAATATTTAACACTAAATTGTTATATGCGTAGTGTAGTTGGACCGAAGCTGGATGTACACTGAGAACCGTGTAAGTGAAGAGTACATTAATGGTGTGCCTGCTTTTACAAAAGCTGCCAAGGAGGATATGCTAAATAAGGGGGCGTAATATATGTACTGTTCATACATTGACTAAGAGAATCTGAAGATGTTTAAGAACCGAGCGCAGATCGAAGCACACTTGATTCGAAGGGGTTTCAAAAGGGGTATACATGTTGGATCAGTCTCAGTGAAGAGCAGATTATACAGGAAGGTAGTAATAACAACATCGCCGACAAAGTCAACAATATGCCATTGGATGATGTCGGTTGTGGTTCTGATTTGGAAAGGCTGCACGATGACAATCTAGATCAGATGCTTCGTGATGCAGAAGGGAACTGTGATGAGAGAGAGTATGTTAAATTCTGGGGCTTGATGGAGGACTCAGAGAAACCTTTGTTTACGTGCTACAAGTCGAAGTACACAAGGTTGTCATCCATGCTTGAACTACTGAAATGGAAGGCAGACACCGGTTAGCTCGACAAGAGTTTCACGGTGTTGTTAGGTCTCTTAGCGGGCATACTTCTGGGGGGAAACGAGTTGCCCAAAACCACATACAAAACCAAGAAGGTTCTTTGTCCATTGGGAATAGAAGTAGAAAGAATACATGCATGGCCGAATGACTGTATCCTCTACCGTAAAGAGTATGCAAATATGCATGTATGTCTAGTGTGCAACACATCCCAATACAAGCGTAAGAATCAATTAGATGATGGTGAGGGAATCGAGGTGAAGAAAGGGCCTCCTGCTAAGGTGGCGTGGTATCTTCCTGTAATTCCCTGTTTGAAGCGGTTTTTTGTGAACCCAAAGGAGGCAAAACAGTTGCGTTGGCACTCGGAGAAGCGTAAGAAGGATGGAAAGCTAAGACACCCTACTAATTTCGCCCAGTGAAGAAACATCGATAGGAGGTTTGCAGACTTCGGTGCAGAACCGAGGAATATTAGGTTTGGATTGAGTACAGGTGGAATGAATCCTTTTGGTAAGTGGTAACATGAGTAGCCGACATAGCACTTGACCCGTGATTCTCTGTATCTAAACCTTCCTCCTTGGTTTTGTATGAAGCGGAAGTATATTTTACTGTCGATACTTATCTAAGAGCCGAAGCAACCTGGGAATGATATTGATGTGTACCTAGCACCATTGATGGAAGATCTAAAAACACTGTAGAACGAAGGGGTATAGGTATGGGATGCATCTAAACGAGAGAACTTCACTTTATGCTCCTTGTTGCTCTCCACCATAAAAGATTATTCTGCCCTTGCTAACCTATCGGGCTGGAGTACAAAAGGGGCCAAAGCCTGTACTCACTACTTAGATGATACCGAGAGTGTGTGGCTGAAGCACTTGTGCAAAACCGTGTACATGCATCACCGTAGGTTCTTTCAGAGGGCTCACCCATACCTCAAGATGAAGAAACAATTCGACAAAGAGAAGGAGGATAGTTCAGCTCTAAGGCATTTAAGCAGAAAAGATATCTATGATATGGTTAAGGATTTAGATGTTGTGCTTGGAAAGGGACGTAAATCGAGGACCCGTGAGAAGAACATCTGGAAGAAGAGATCAATATTTTGGGACTTACCTTAATGGGAGCATCTAGAAGTTCGCCACAGCAATGACGTCATGCATGTAGAGAAGAATGTATGTAACTGCTTGATTGGTCTCTTACTGAATATTCGTGAGAAAACAAAGGATGGTATCAACGCACGGCTTGACTTAGTTGATATGGACATCAGACCTGAGCTAGCACTGACAAAGACTGATAAAGGACGAACGTACCTTCCCCCTGGTTGTTACACTCTGTCCAACAGAAGAATCAGCGTGCGGTGCTTGCGTGGTGTGAAAGTTCCATCCGATTACTCTGCCAACATGAAGAAACTTATTTCGATAGAAGATTTGAAGTTAATTGGTATGAAGTCTCATGATTGTCATGTGCTGATGACACAAATGCTCCCTGTTGCAATTAGAAATATTTTACCGATCAATATCTGAGATACAATTATGAGGCTGTGTTATTTCTTTAACACAATTGCTCAGAAGGTCAACGATCCTGAAGGACTAGATGCTCTGCAGGACGAGGTGGTGACGACTCTATGTTATCTTGAGATATATTTTGCTCCGTCATTTTTCGATGTCATGGTCCATCTCATTGTTCACATTGTGAGGGAGATAAACATGTGTGGGCCCGTGTTCCCATGTAGCATGTACCTGTTCGAGAGGTTCATGGAAATTCTCAAGTCCTTTGTACGAAATCGATCTCGGCCGGATGGCAGCATCGTCGAAGGTTATGCAACCGAAGAGGTCATTGAGTTCTACATTGATTACATGGCTTAGGTCGAACCGATAGGTGTGCCTCGATCTCGCCATGAGGGGAGGCTCGAGGGTATTGGGACCATCGGAAGGAAAGCAATCACTCCGGATATGGATCGTGGCTCAAGCCCATTTTACGGTCTTGTAACACATGGTGAAGTGCCCGTATATCAACGAGAATAAGGGCGTGCTTCAACAACATAATCCGAGAGCGACGGATGTTTGGATCACGAGGCAACACAACAGTCAGTTCAACTAATGGTTGAAGGAGCGACTTACTAGGAGCTCATCAAGTGATATGCTGACATGGCTGGCAAAAGAGCCAACATTTATAGTAACACCAAAGAAAGAAGTAAAGAAATGAGAGAAAGAGAAGGAGGATGAGGCAAATGAAGAACCAAGAAAGAAGAAGAGCGAGGAAGCCAGGGTGCATTCGGCTGAGAAGATAAAGTGGAGAGAGAGAAAAAATATATTAGGTGGAGATTAAGTAAAAAGATAGAAAAATTAAGAAAAAGGGAGAAAAATTAGGAAAAGAGTAGAATAGTTATTTTTTAGGGAGGATTAGTAGGTAATAAATTTAGCAGTAGAGTGAACACCAGTAAAATTAAATATCGATGTTGTTTAATTGTTGCACCTAATAAATGTATAAGCCACGTATGATTAGATGACAATAGACCAACTAGTAGGCAATAAAAACAGGAACAAGTACGATAATTAATCTGAGGCTTTATAAATGAATTAATCACCGATAGAACTCCCTAAATTAGACAAGAAATCTAATGCGTTAGAAATAAATTAATCAAGATAGGATAATTAAATTAAACAACACCTAAGTAAAATCGATCAGGCATTTTTGCATGAGTAAAATTTGTTAGACCTAGTTGCATGCGAGTACGTGTATTATTTTGCCTTCGAGCGATAAAACGCGAGAATAGGCAACCTCAATCCCAAAGCCAGGAGACCATAGAACTACCGCAGTTGGGAGTGCTAACTTAACATGGGATCCGAAAATGTTAGTAAATTAAAACCTACTAACGACAAGAACCGACAGACTAATGTACACATAATAGCACCAAAAGTAATTATGTATTTATTTATTTATTTATTATTTGTGCCATCGTATAATTACAGCAGACGAACCAACACTGGTAGGAGTAGCTGATACCGATTTTGTCGACGCTGATCTTTTCTACGACTATGAAGGCAAGCTTATCTCTTGAACATCAATGTGGTTATATTAAATATAAATCGTATATTGTTGTATCATATATATACATGCATCAAAACTATGTCTCAAAATCAAATCAGATAAATGAGATAAAGAGAAATGAGAAAAAGATGAGAAATGAGATGAGAAAAGAGAATTATTAGGATGGTAAAGGGGGCCCTTGGCAGGAAGAGGGAAGAGGCGGGACCCTTTACGTATGGTTAATATATAAGGACCAACAAAACTCTCACCCGGATATAGGGTCATATTTAAGTACCAACCATTTTTCTGTTTCGACGAGTAGAAAATGCTACCTTGTTACATAACTATACTCTCCACATCGGGTAAGTATTATAGTGTGAGTATATGATGAAGGGAGGAACCCAGGATTGGTAGGAAAAGTTTGGAAGTGGGGGATCCAAGGCGTTATAGTAGTGCGCGATGGAGTGTTGGGTGGCGGGGAGTCCGGCCCAACCAACTGTAACACCCTAGCTCAACATTGAGCCTGGAATGCTACTAAAATTAAATTAAACTAAGCTAAACTAAGACCAATTACAAAATCTCGACAAAACCTCCTTTGTATAGTCGCCTATACCGAGGTTCCAACAATTGATCAAGGCATTTATCAATATAATCATAATCAGGTTCATTCAAGCATGTAGAATAATATCGTAAACATAACCAAAACTTTCTATTCTCATTATTACAGTTAACCTGAAACTCAAACTATCCATAGCTTCTAACAGGTAAACATAACATTTAACAATAATTTCATAATCCAATTCACTTATGCATAAGAGATAATCATAGGAATGTAATCAAATTAACACTATTCTCACAACCATAATCAGAATCATAAAACAACCATGGGTATTTCTCAGCGGTCTATTTATTCTTATATGAAGCTAAATGACAATTGTTTTAATGTTGTGAGGTAGTGCGTGCTTTCCAATTCATCTACTCCCTCCCATGCATGCCAGTCTTGCCAGTTGTACTTAAAACACATCAAAGCAAGAGTGAGCCCAAAGACTCAGCAAGTACCAACAAGGCTAACCAAGTTAACATTCATAGTATCAATAATCCAAGATAAACAATGCACCAGAGTAAAGCCTTCATGCTCATGTGTATGCAACCAATGCAATGCACCTTTTAACTTTATCTCTTTCGCATTTTACCGTGTAATGCGGGGTATACAACCGTCGTCAGTACCCTTGCTGTGCCCTCCGCACAGGGGACCAAAAACCTATACACCACATGTATAGGGACCTTTGCCCATCATCCGAATGATGGGGCCTCTTTGCTCATAGCCCACATTGCAACAATGTGGGGACCTCAAGCCGTCAATACATGACGGGGACCTCAACGAATGCATGCTTGGTCACCACGTGACCAAGCTTCAAGATGATCTCAATATGCACATGCACAACATCTATTCATCATCAATATACCAAGTACAATAACAACGGACATAAATAGAGCATAATCATACTTGGAGCATTCACCAATCTCAATATAAACATCATGCGGCAACCTTACTTAGCTATCATATATCAAAAACATGCATGTATGACCAAGTCTCCAACACGATTGGAACATGCAATTGCTCCATGCCCACGTCTTTCATATACACGAATTTAACATGTACATAACAACATGTATGATTTAGCAACGCTCAAGGGAAACATTAACCATAGCTTGCATTCATCAAGATAAAAGGAAAACTCATTACGCTAACATTCGTGCAAGGCTACAACAAGCAATCACCACAATCATATCATACAACCAAAATACGCTATAACCCGAATACTTGCCTCAACGCGCGCAAGCGGCGGACCTGCGAAGTGGGTGCTGCCCTTGGGATCTCGCTGCCACCTGGACAAGAAGATAACCCCAAACTAAGACTAGCATACTGGACCAAAATCATACATAACATCACAATCGAAATCGCTAACCTCTTATGAATTCTAACTTTTCTAATTTCTAGCGATCGGTCACTGCAGACAGCGGACTTCAAAATTCATAACTCTCTGCTCAGGAGTCCAAATAGGATGATCTTGGACAATCTGAAAAGGTAATTGAAATGTCTAAATAAACTTAGTTGGGAGACCCTCTGATTCGGCCATCTACCAGATCTACCAATCTATTTAATCAGAGCAAATATTTCACGTCGGGTTTCTGGACAGCGACAAAGAAACTATCATAACTTTCTCTACGTTCGTCCAAATTCAGTGATCTTTAGTTTTCCTGAAAGCTAAGAGGATTAGCATCATTTTCGTTATGGTGAGCCCTCTGAAACCCCTCTAAATACGCGCTTCTATCAGGTTAACTAACACTAGCAAATCTGCTTCTCTCCAGAAACACAGAAGTACTAATAAATTCATAACTTTGGCTACCAAGTCCAAATGACTTGATTCTTGTCGGCAATGAAAGGTAACTACGATAGCTACAACTTTCTAGGAGACACCCAGACCCAAATCTGCCTCTAACTTAATCAAAACCGACAAACTTACCTGCTGCAGAATAACGACGAACTGGCACCCGAAAATTAGACAACTAGAAAACGACCTAAAACAAAGAACCACGGGTTACCCTTGCCGAAACGAAGAGAGCACACAGCGGGGATGAAGACCACCACGAATCCGCTGCGGATCCCTTCTTCTCCCTCTTCTTCCCTTCTCTTCTTCCCCTTCTTTCTCTTCTTTTCTCCTTCTTCTTCCTCCTTGGCGGTGCAGGGCTCCTACTCCACCTTGGACAGCAGCAATGGAGGTGGTGGGGAGATGGAGAGGCGCAAGGGAGGGTGGAAGGGAGGTGGAGAGGTGGGGAGATGGAGAGATGGGGAGAGGGGCGGCCGGTTGGAGTGGGAGGGGAAAGGGAGGGGAGGAGGGGCTAGGGTTTTTGGGGAGGAGCCCCCTGGCCGGCCACCCTCATGGGCCATGGCCCAGGCCCAAGTTGCCGTAAAATTGCTCTTTGCCCCTCTAAAACTGCAGACGCGACAACATATCAATTAGTCCCTCCCGACGTTCCGTTTGATCCTTCCCGATTAATCGATCTCTCGAAATAAAATTAATCTTCCTCGATTCAAACCTTAACTCACTTTGGGATATTACATTCTACCCCCAACGATTCGACCCGAATCTAAACGCCAATCTTCGAAAAAAACCACGACTAGAACTTAACAACGGATACCAATGCGATCAACTCTTACTAAACACGCTCACGTGAGACTTCAACTCTCAAGTGACCTCTCTCCAACGAAGAGACCACAACACCAAGGCGTAAATCGGCGTGCGTACTAACGCTCCACTCGACATTCCGGTACACTCACGGACAAGACTCGAGGTAAGACCTCACTCGATGGTTAACGGTGCAATCGAAACCTCAAAACTCGGATCTCGGTATTCACTCAACACCGAACATACAAGGCGTTACGTACTCGCGCCTGAACTCGAGACAGTCCAGCGTCGCCAACTAAGCGAAAACAACCCAATGTATCTTGGGTTAAACCTCCCAAAGATACGAACCACACGACATGCACATAGAACACGAACTCGTGTTCCACCGCTCAATTATACTCCTCACTAAAGCAAAAATCACCTCCTTTAACGAAACACACAACAACAATACTCTTCCTAAACACACTCTTTTACCAAAGAAAGCTCAAGCGAAAATGAAGAACTCTCAAGCAACCAAACGTTACCAACTCGGTACTAAAAGGAGTCAAATTCAAAATCGATGATTTAACACGAAAATCTTTCCACCTTCAATTAGAAAATTTGCAAATAAACACCACGATCGCTAAAGAGAAACCACTCGATTAACCAAATCCATCATTTCTTTTATTCTTTACAACCGATAAGAATCATATATACCAAAATCGAGTCAAACTCAACTACGAAAGATATTGGTCAACAACACAAAACTCAAGCGAGAATCGAGAAACAATTCACTCCTTTGAGGAAGTATCAAATTCTCGATATCTCTTTTAAGAATAAAATCTCTCTCAACTTTGGAGTTTGAGTTCATCACAAAACACACTAACTCATCTTTCTTAACTTTACATTCTCAATGTTACACTCAAGTTGAAATACATCATCCACAATTCCGTATAAAGGCTCTATCAGCCCACCAAACTTTATCTCAACAACTCCTCTATCTACATGATTAATTTGACAAATGACTTCCAATGCATCTCAAAATAGATTACACACACAATCACATCTCCTCAATGTTTTAGAAATAAACAACTTGGAATTCATGACTCTCACAGTCATATACTTTCTCTAAAAGAGCTCTATCAATGATTATCTCACTTGTTGAAACCCACCCTTAATCTACCTCCTCTACACATAATCATTGGGTGCCCCAAGTCCTAGCATAAAATTGCAAAGCCCAAATTAAACTCCAAGATTCCTACAACGAACTTCTCATATAAAGATAGGGAAATCCTCATATTAAATCAGTAAAATCCATAATTCCAACATACTCTCTCATTAACATCATCATGAAAATATTTTCTTGACGGTTTACCTTTACAAAGATTATAACCCTCGGAAGGTTACTCATTTAAAGCCAAATCACTCTTGGCGTTACTCAATATTTTCCATTATCCCATTAATTAACTTGGCGATTTGATTACTTTGTAACCCCACTCATTAAACCACATCATCAAGAATAACTTTCATAGCCTCGCAATACTACCAAATTGCGATACTCTAATAAATTGATCCAGATTTCCATACTTGCTAATTCTAATGCTCGGTCAAAAAGAACACCAAATCTTGGACTACAACTTGTTATAGGTCCTACTAGTTGCGACAACGAAATCTGTTAGCTCCAAAGACAAATATTCTTTTCAACTCAATTCCTCTCCAAGGATTATTCCAATAAATCGATTTATTACTCCAAACCTCTCAGACGACTTGACACCTAAGGGTTCATCAAACCATCTACCAGGCCACCACTATCTAGATGCCAAGACACCACCTACGAGACTTTACAATACAGATCGGTTAACCCTTTCTTAGAAGAAGAGGCAAATAGAAATAAGTTTCGGCTCAAAAGAAAACGTTACCACTTACAGTGAGTTACAAGATCAAGAGAAACAATCGATATAAAGCTGTTCTCGAAAACCAAAGATATGATCAAAGTTGAGGCGCACGTCCACAATCGGAGAATATCAAACTTGACGAGAATAAAACACCTTTTAGAATCAGGAAAACTCTTATGGGCAAGAACAAAAGTTTTAGACAAACTTCAATATTACGCAAGTTATGAAACTTTACTTAAATCTCAAATACTTCCACTTTACTCGATTTTAGTTGGTTATAGCATCACCATGGCATTTCCGACAAAGAGTATTTGAAGATCACAACCCCTATTCCACTTAGGAACTAATAAAACCTCTCAACACGTCACTTTGCTCTAAACAAATTCAGCTATCACATCAACATGAGTGCGAAAGATCACAAATGCGAACTAGAAACATATTCAATTAATTAACATCGCGGCGATCCAGTCCTTTATACAAAACATTCAATATTATCATCATAATCCCTTCATCGACAATCACACTAGTAATGTAACAATACACTCTTAGCGAGACTCATCATAGCCTCTTATCCCATCATAAATTTCTCCAAAGGAAACACAAGCCACAAGGTTGAAACAAACCTATTTTAACTAGTTCATACTATCAAATGATACTTTATAAAGCACACTATCGAGGCCACTTACTCAATCACCCACTCAACCATTAGTGTTACTCACACCCGCTCCAAGCTGTCATTAACAATTGTCAATTGTATGAATCATGTATACAAATAGGGTCCTACTTACTTTTGTAGTCGCGTAACCATCTGTAAACACAAAGTCAACATTTAATAATCTCATCGCTTTGCATACAATGAGGTTTCACAACATGCTACCTCAACGTTCGTCTAATCTAATATACATGTTTTTAATCTAGCAATTTTGTATGATCATCAAGTAACTAGTTTACGAAAATTTCCAATCGATATCCTCTAAAGCATCGTTCAAACACATTCTTAACATAACCATCACTAATGGGTAAGCTAATCCATAGAGATACATTACTCCATGCTATCCAATAAATCTACAGATTCCACAATCCTAACAATCGGACCAATTCATCAAAATACCACACCTCTTAACAACTCCATTGATTCCAACTAAATATTGTCATACTCATAGTCATAACTCATCAAGAACCACTAAAGGACAACCTCCACTTATTCAACTTTCTTTGATAAGGACCTTAGTTAAGATCGATCATGCACAAGCTGCGAACTTAACTTGAAACTCATAACACAACCATTAATATTCAACGCTCAAAATACCCAAAGAGATACGTTGAGTCAAAGCCTTCATGAACTAAAGGACTTACAAAAGAAACTTTCATTAACCAAAAACATCAAGCGAATAAAATAGGTCAAGCTTTCCAATAAGAAAAACAAAACTCCCCTACAAAAGTCAATCTTGACAATTAGCAAACTTCACCAATCGCGAGAATAACTCAGCGGTGGGAAAAACAATAATTGATTTACTGAGGCAAATTAAGCCAAAGGAAACACACCAAACATTTCAAAGAAACCCATCAATCGCAACCGGTTAAGAGTTGACCAAATTCAAATTCGGGAAGAGAGCAACTCTTCTAAAGATTCTCGCTATCGACACTGTACTAAGATATCCGGGTAGCACTTCTCTATACCCACTCCACGACGGTGATGTAACTGGTAAAGCCGGGGTCACAACCACGACCTTAACCTCTCAACAACGACTAATCCCACTCATAATAATCATAATAATTAATTAATAAGCGGCCAAACTCAATTCATATCAGCAATAATCAAAGCGATATAACGAGCGTAAATGCAAAGATTGACCCATCCCCATCCTCTGTGCTCGGTGTGTCAAACTTTTAAGTTGATTAACATTAGCAATTTTTTTATATATATCTAGTCACCACGGACCTCTGACCAGCTCGATACCAATGTAACCCTTTTGACTCAACATTGAGCACGGAATGCTACTAAAATTAAATTAAACTAAGCTAAACTAAGACCAATTACAAAATCTCGACAAAACCTCCTTTGTATAGTCGCCTATACCGAGGTTCCAACAATTGATCAAGGCATTTATCAATATAATCATAATCAGGTTCATTCAAGCATGTAGAATAATATCGTAAACATAACCAAAACTTTCTATTCTCATTATTACAGTTAACCTGAAACTCAAACTATCCATAGCTTCTAACAGGTAAACATAACATTTAACAATAATTTCATAATCCAATTCACTTATGCATAAGAGATAATCATAGGAATGTAATCAAATTAACACTATTCTCACAACCATAATCGAATCATAAAACAACCATGGGTATTTCTCAATGGTCTATTTATTCTTATATGAAGCTAAATGACAATTGTTTTAATGTTGTGAGGTAGTGCGTGCTTTCAATTCATCTACTCCCTCCCATGCATGCAGTCTTGTCGGTTGTACCTAAAACACATCAAAGCAAGAGTGAGCCCAAAGACTCAAACAAGTACCAACAAGGCTAACCAAGTTAACATTCATAGCATCAATAATCCAAGATAAACAATGCACGAGTAAAGCCTTCATGCTCATGTGTATGCAACCAATGCAATGCACCTTTTAACTTTATCTCTTTCGCATTTCTACCGTAATGGGGGTATACAACCGTCATTGTGTACCCTTGCTGTGCCCTCAGCACAGGGGACCAAAAGCCTATACACCACATGTATAGGGACCTTTGCCCATCATCGAATGATGGGGACCTCTTTGCTCATAGCCCACATTGCACCAATGTGGGGACCTCAAGCCCGTCAATACATGGCGGGGACCTCAACGAAATGCATGCTTGGTCACCGTGACCAAGCTTCAAAGATGATCTCAATATGCACATGCACAACATCTATTCATCATCAATATACCAAGTACAATAACAACGGACATAAATAGAGCATAATCATACTTGGAGCATTCACCAATCTCAATATAAACATCATGCGGCAACCTTACTTAGCTATCATATATCAAAAACATGCATGTATGACCAAGTCTCCAACACGATTGGAACATGCAATTGCTCCATGCCCGTCTTTCATATACACGAATTTAACATGTACATAACAACATGTATGATTTAGCAACGCTCAAGGAAACATTAACCATAGCTTGCATTCATCAAGATAAAAGGAAAACTCATTACGCTAACATTCGTGCAAGGCTACAACAAGCAATCACCACAATCATATCATACAACCGAAAATACGCTATAACCGAATACTTGCCTCAACCGTGCAGCAGCGGAAGTGGGTGCTGCCCTTGGGATCTCGCTGCCACCTGGACAAGAAGATAACCCCAAACTAAGACTAGCATACTGGACCAAAATCATACATAACATCACAATCGAAATCGCTAACCTCTTATGAATTCTAACTTTCTAATTTCTAGCGATCGGTCACTGCAGACAGCGGACTTCAAAAATTCATAACTCTCTGCTCAGGAGTCCAAATAGGATGATCTTGGACAATCTGAAAAGGTAATTGAAATGTCTAAATAAACTTAGTTGGGGAGACCCTCTGATTCGGCCATCTACCAGATCTACCAATCTATTTAATCAGAGCAAATATTTCACGTCGGGTTTCTGGACAGCGACAAAGAAACTATCATAACTTTCTCTACGTTCGTCCAAATTCAGTGATCTTTAGTTTTCCTGAAAGCTAAGAGGATTAGCATCATTTTTCGTTATGGTGAGCCCCTCTGGAAACCCCTCTAAATACGCGCTTCTATCAGGTTAACTAACACTAGCAAATCTGCTTCTCTCCAGAAACACAGAAGTACTAATAAATTCATAACTTTGGCTACCGAAGTCCAAATGACTTGATTCTTGTCGGCAATGAAAGGTAACTACGATAGCTACAACTTTCTAGGAGACACCCAGACCCAAATCTGCCTCTAACTTAATCAAAACCGACAAACTTACCTGCTGCAGAATAACGACGAACTGGCACCCGAAAATTAGACAACTAGAAAACGACCTAAAACAAAGAACCACGGGTTACCCTTGCCGAACGAAGAGAGCACACAGCGGGGATGAAGACCACCACGATCCGCTGCGGATCCCTTCTTCTCCCTCTTCTTCCCTTCTCTTCTTCCCTTCTTTCTCTTCTTTTCTCCTTCTTCTTCCTCCTTGGCAGGTGCAAGGGCTCCTACTCCACCTTGGACAGCAGCAATGGAGGTGGTGGGGAGATGGAGAGCGCAAGGGAGGGTGGAAGGGAGGTGGAGAGGTGGGGAGATGGAGAGATGGGGAGAGGGGCGGCGGTTGGAGTGGGAGGGGAAAGGGGAGGGAGGGGAAGGGCTAGGGTTTTTGGGGAGGGAGCCCCATGGCGGCCACCCTCATGGGCCATGGCCCGAGCCCAAATGGCCGTAAATTGCTCTTTGCCCCTCTAAAACTGCAGCTTGCGACAACATATCAATTAGTCCCTCCCGGCGTTCGTTTGATCCTTCCCGATTAATCGATCTCTCGAAATAAAATTAATCTTCCTCGATTCAAACCTTAACTCACTTTCGGGATATTACACCAACATTACAGGAACTCGGTGGATGATGGGGTTAGCACCGACAGAAAGTAATGGGTGGAGACTTAATCACGTAACATGGAAAACGTTTTGTATTCTGAACTCGAACCCGTATCAAAAGAAATGCAGGGGCCCTAGCTCAAAGAGAGTTCATAGTAGCTATGGGTAAAGTGGTACAAGCCTGCGCAGTGCTAAATAAAATCATGTATTCATGCCTGTCTCCAGGATTGGAGTCTACGGGAACCGTTAAGGATCTATCTTCTCTCCAAGTGATAAGTAGTCTTTTCAGTATTAAAATCTGCAACTTAAAGTTTTGATAGGTTATTTATTTTTCAGAAAAAGAGAGGATCTAGAAAAAGTGATAACGAACAGAGATGAGTCATCTAGTGTATTTTTGCTATTAATGCTTACTGAGTACATTAGTACTCAACCTTGCTATTATTCTCCTTTGTTGGATCCTAGTCCGACCGGAGCTATCCTGAGTGGGACGAAGGACATGTAGGTACCGATGAGATCGAAGCAGACAAGGGCATTAATTGCGAGGAGCAGGATGAGGCGGACACCATATTCGACGCGTAGGACGAGTAGATGAGCAGGGGAGCATGGCAGGCAAGCGAGGGGACGTAGTCCCATTTTGCAGTTGTAAATTAATACTTGTAAGAAAGACCATAGCCTTGCGTGGCTACTACTGTAATAAAGAGTACAACTTCTATCTTATTGTTCTGCTACATTAACTTTAGTAAGACTTACTATTCATTAGAGCGGTGTCCTACCGAGTAGATGAATAGTAATCCATATACCTAAGTGTGATTACCCTCCGGGGTAATGACACGGGATGCCACACCTTGGTGCACAGTGTAAATCTAGCGCCGAGTTTTGCAAAAGTGAATGTGGACGGTATTCATGCCAATTTCGAGGTCGCCCCACTGCAGATGCCCCCAAACGACGAGGTTGTGACTCTAGAGCAAGCCATTGGAACAATCATCTAGTGGCTCAAGAGGGACATTTGTGTAACATCCCAAATTCTGTACTTGTGTTTCAAATGTAAGAAAATGAGTAGAAATTAAAACTTTTTCTTACGTCATGTATTTCCTGTGTGTACTAAACAATTATTGTACAAGAGTATGGAAATACAAAGTCACAAGTCTGTTGATCCAAATCTTGATCCTCA
This sequence comes from Ampelocalamus luodianensis, assembly GCA_036346255.1. Classification (NCBI taxonomy): domain Eukaryota; kingdom Viridiplantae; phylum Streptophyta; class Magnoliopsida; order Poales; family Poaceae; genus Ampelocalamus; species Ampelocalamus luodianensis. Next base: position 72,551,756 of record CM070622.1, on the reverse strand, counting down.
GAAAACAATCTTGTCCAATCTTGTGATCCTTCTCGGGAAATATTTTTCCTAAGTTCTTGGGATGGTTTGTGACCCCTCTGAAAAATTTCACAATTTTTAGAAATTGTTCGAATATTTTTAAGGGTCAGTCAAACTTGTTTGACATGCAGTCAAACCCTAACCTAGCACATTGTGTGATTTTTGGAGGAAAATGTACAATGCAAAAACCTCTGGAAAGTTCACGCAATGTCCATCTCAATGTCAGCAAGCTTCTGTCCAAATTTCATAAATTTTGGAGCTAGTTCTATCTCTTAAGACCCCTTCAAAATCTCAATTCAAATTAAAACTCTAAACACAGTCAGAGTCAAACTTAGACTCAAACCAGTCCGACCTTCAGTCTTGGTACTTATAAAGCCACTTAGCGTGTCGGGCTCGGTCGGGTTGGGCGCGGTGGTGCAGGCGTTGGATTTCAAATCCAACGATCAAGGACCTCCTCGGGTCTTTGTAAAAGACCTCCCACCCGCACGACCTCCTCATGTTCTATTTTCAAAGACAACCTCGAGGACCTCCCTAGGACCTCCTTTGCACCTTTGCAAAGACCACCACAGGCGACCTCCTCGACCCTCCACGACCACCCCTAGCACTTGGGTGATGGTGGGCGTCCATCTTGAGATCGTGGCTCGGACCTCCCTAAGTGTTAGGACCTCTAATACTTAGTGAAAATCTGAGCCCTTGGATTTCAATCCAACGACTCACAACCTCCACGGTGGAGCTGTGACGATTTAGCCGTTGAGTTCATTTGACGATTTTCCCCATTTCTCTCAGCATCGGGTGGGCACAGGCATTATCAATTTTGTGCATGGCGGTGAGAGCGATGCCTTGTCAACTCTAGGGTGACAAGCGGCTATGTCTTGCCAACATTAAATGTCTGCGGCCCTTTTTGCTCAAAAGTCTTTACGACAACCTACTCCCATCATTTCATGTGTACTTTGGATCGATTACTGCAGTGACTTTGCCATTTTCCCACAGCTATATTTGAAGCCCAAGCTTGCTATCTAAGTTTCTTTAGACACTCCTTTTCAACCTAGCTTCTTTTCTGCTCTTGTGCTCAAAACACCCGAAAGCTCTTTGCCTCCATTGTTGAACTTTGGAGCTCTCCGGCGACCTCCGAGCTCCAGTGGTTCATTAATGCAATATTGGCTGTCACTTTGTCATCTTGGTCACCTCAGTCTCCCTAACTTGTTTTGTTTAAACCTTCACAGAGGTTGACAAATTGGCGAGCACCACCGTCACCGGAGCTCCTGCGACCACTCCCAGTCCTCCTTCGTTCCCTGGTGAGTACTTTAGTTTTAGAAACCTGGTTCGTTTGAACCTCGGTGGTATTCGTTTCTTTGTATTTTGCCTCCTTCGGTCATCTCGGCTGCCGCGGTGGGATGCGCTCTAGCCCTAGTGTTGGCACCTTTAGGTTCTCCTCCTATTTGGGACTCATCGTGTTCTTGGTTTCCGCCGCGAGGTCCACGTCGCCGCGTGAGAGTTGTGGAATACGCTCGGGTTTGTCGGTCAAAACCTCCGTTTTCGTCATGTTCTTGAACAACTTTAATGCTCAAATCATTGCTTATCATTTGGTGCGTTAATGGTGCCTTAATCATCTTAGTGGAGTCAGCGGCGTGTGGGCCATGGGTTTAAATTAAAGTCAGGAAGTCTTTAAGTGCCCCATGGATTCATTTATTGTCAATCATTAGATGTTTTATTTTGTCTTAGTTGCCACCTTTTGTCGTTGTCAGGAGGTCTGCGCCTTTAAATTCACTCTAGGACCTCCTCGGGCTAATCTTAGCCATTCACGACCTCTCCTAGTTTAGATCTGGGCCTTAGCATATTTTACGAAAAATCCTAATTCTCTGGACCTCCCCTCGGTGGTGTTCCTAGTCGTATAGGACCACCCCTGTTAAATCTTAGCCGTATAAGACCACCTCTGTGTTTCCGCAAAGGACCTTCCCGACGTCCTCTTTGCAAACACCTCCACATGGTCTTTGTAAAACTCACACGTAAAGACCTTCCCGAGGTCCTCTTTGCAAAAGACCACCCACGGTCTTTTGTAAAGCTCTTCAAAACTACCCCAGAGGTCCTCTTTGTAAAAGACTACTCACTGGTCCTTGTAAAGAAGCCTCAGGACCTCCCGCCTAGATCTAGACCGTTAGGACCTCCTCGGTGAGATCCTAACCGTCCGAGACCTCCTCGCTTCATCTTAGCCGTTCAAGACCTCCTCCGGAGATCTTGACCGTCTGAGACTTCCTCGCTTCATCTTAGCCGTTGGGACCTCCTCACGGAGATCTTGACCGTCTAGGACCTCCTCCTTTAGATCCACGGCTTTAGGACCTCCCGCCTCGAGATCGGACCGTTTATGACCTCCACAGGAGATCTAAGCCGTCCGAGACCTCTCTCTGTTAAAAACCAGTTAGGACCTCCCCTTTGAGATCGTGACCGTTTAGGACCTCCTCGGTGAGATCCTAGCCGTCAAGACCTCTCATTTGTTAAGCTCCTTTGTTTAGGTCCTCTCTCCGCTCGAGATCTAGACCGTTAAGACCTCCTTCGGAAATCTTAACCGTCGGACCTCCCCTTAGTGAGATAGCCGTAGGACCTCCTCGTGGAGCTCGGGACCCGATCTTCTCGGTGAGGAACCGTGGATAGTTGATGCGAGTAAGACGATGTCGCTAGTGAACACTCGCCAATGCACGAACCCTCAACTCTTGAATACGCCCAAAACACACCGGGTAGTTGTTGTCGCGAGACCACGAGCAGCGACGCCAATCCCCAATTCCCAATGGAGCAGCGGCTTGACCTTGGATTGCGAACAAAACAAATGGATTGCCTAATTCTCTCTCAAAGTCCTCGCATGAACTGCGGTGTCGAAAGAACAAGCAATAGCTATGTTTCAATCTTATGCATAAAGCGGTCTACCTCTGTGGTGCGGCCATGGGGGTTTATATAGCCTCCCACGCAAGCACAAAACTTCGGATGAGCGATGGCAAGGTGCTCTGATGTCCGAGTCGACAACATTTCATTCTGCTCTGATGTCAGAGTCCGATTCTTTGTTCACATGAGCGATGTCAGATTCAAAACGTCCTACTTTAATTTGGAAATTTAAACTAGTCTCCCTCTCGGTTTCCCTTGTATTGTGAGCTTTCCTTCTCTTAGCTTGCGAATTTGTTCGATGCACTTGATGCTTCTTTTATGCCAATGTAACCCTTGTTGCCATGTCACCATATGTCTTTCTTGATCGCGCATGTGCTAGGGTTTTATCACGAGAGCACGTTCCTCTCGTTAGCCACATGGGTTTCTTCTCCTTGTTGGCGCATGTGTTCTCCTCCATGAATTTGTTCCAGGCCTCCTCTCCTCCCTCTCGGTTCCAAAGTCTTTAAATTTGTCAAACTGAGAATGCACCAAGTATTGCTTTAGGTAGTAACCAATTCTCATTGGCAACAAAAGGAAATTCATTAAGAAACAAATGCACCTGTTGTTTGAGAAGTTTAGCTCCTACTTCACGAATAACCTCATAAGTAGTAGGGATATCCTCATCATAGCCGTAGGACCTCCTCGTGGAGCTCGGGACCGCCAGATCCTGATCTGACGGCCACGACCTCCCTAGTGCGCAAGGAGCTCCTTCGCGCGTGTTGTGCCTCCGGTGGTGGGGCCGTTGGATTCGATATCAGCGGTGAGACCTCCCTAAGCGCGATGAGGTCTTTGCGCCCGGATGCTCGTGTGGGTTTTGGCATCTCGAGCTCGTGAGCGTGCGATCTTTGATCAACGGCCCATGACCTCCCAGTTTTCGTTGGTTTTCCAGAGTTTGTTTCTGAGAGCTTTTATTTGCACATATTAATTGTTTTAAACTTCAAAATTGCATATCTTTTTCTCTGTAGCTCCAAATTTAACAAACTAAAGTTCTATAAATACATCTGTTAAAGTACTTTAGCATAGTATAGGTTTTACAGTAGTCTTTAATACTGAAATTAATCATGCCTTAGATTTATAACTTAGAAAAATCATAACTAAATCATTTTAACTCTAAATAAGATGAAACCACTTGTGTTAACCTTAAAATGTCAGTAGCCACCTATAATAAAAATTTCAGCTGCACCACCTTTCTAGAAATTTTTGCCAACCAAATTAATTAGGATGAACAGTAACCTATTTAAATTTAATTTTGGTCGAACTGCATTGTTTTGATCATATCTTTTGCATTAAGAGTCCAAATCAGTTGGTTCTTGTTTCTAAATTCATTTTAAATCATGATCTTCTTCTGTGTGAAATTTTGAGCATTTGGAGCATTTTGGTTTTAGAGTCTTTTAGTTTTCTTTGTTCTTATCGATTCTTTTACGCTCTTTCGGTGGGTTCAAAGCGATTGTGCCGTCCTTGAGTGACCCTCTGCGGCATATTGAGCAGCGGCGAATGACAAGCGATTTGATCATTTCCCATTTGATCCCATTACTTTTAAAGTCTAATATTTTGTTTAACCTCTATGTATCGTTGCTATTTTGATGTTAAATTGATTAGTTAATCCTCTAGTTGCATAATTTGTAGGTAAATAAATATCCTCTACTACTGAGCTTAGGTTATTTGCTGTGATTAGAGCTCGTTGGATGAGCATTGGCGACCAGGTTAGGTTTGTCTAATGTGTCCTTCTCCGTGGGTTGCGTCTCTTAATTAGCATCGTCCATTGGAAAGCGTCTTGTTAGACTTAGCGTGCACGCATACCAAAGGAAGTATGCTAACCGTGGTGAGTGGAAGGCGATCTATCGTGTGGGTACATTGGTACACCTGTAGGGTTAAAACTATTCGAATAGCCTCGTCCTAGGTTATGGACACGCTTGGTTATTTCCACAAGAACTAGACTACAACCTTTTAAAAACTTAAAACTTGACTGGGTGAGTGCGAAGGGTACTTCATGCTATTGTTGTGGTGACTAGTGGGTTAGTCACTTCTAGGACATTGTTGTTCTCTATCTATTGTTATACTCGTCTCACTTTTATTTGAACAATAAAATGTATTACCTTATTGCAAAGAAAACTTGCTTTATCTTTGAAAATAAGTCAGAGTCTCCTCCACTTAAATAAAGCTTGCATGTAGTTAATTATAGTTACTGTTATCTTACACGTCGGTCTTGCAGTACAAAAACAATTTTTGTACTCGGATGCTATCTTAATTGCTTTGTTGCGAGAGGAAGAAGGTGAGCTCGAGGGCCTCACTTTTGTGAGATTTGTTGTGGCGGTGTCTGGAGGCGATTAGCTTGGCGGTCGGTTGGTTGCCTTGTGGGTAAAGGCACCCGATTGGCTTTTGTTTATCGCCATCTTATGGCCCTTTTGCTTCCATTGTTTAAATTAGTTACTTATGTGTTATTTGGCAGTCGGCCTCTCTTTGTAATAACTCTCTTTATATTATATATGTCTTTCATTTGTTGCTTTGCTTGGCTCTATGTGTATGAATGGAATTGATGCATGATTTTGTAACAGGGTGTGTATCACTGCAGTGCAGGAAGTATACATATCTCGTGGCTTGGTTTATCGATTTGTGATGCTAGGACCAATGGATGGTTAAGCATTACAAGCCAAATAAACAGGGTCCTCTAAAGTTGGTATCGAGCCATTCCGACCGTAGTAACCCAAGCTTGATCGTCTTTAGGATATTTTGGAAAACTTAATTTCAAAGTATCAAATGATTTATGAAAGCTTAAGTAAGTTCTCAGATTTTATTCCTTATCTATCTTAGCTTTCTATCTCATCTTGCTCTAATTTGAGTTTTAAAAGTTGTTCTCCTTTCCTTCTCTCAAAAGATAGTTGTATCGTTTAAATTGGGTTTTGGGAACCATTGAGTTTGGCAAATTGGAGTGTTAGCTGCCCTCTTCAAGGTTTTGAAGCTTCGGAAGTTGAAGATTTCGGCTTAGAAGCTTGGATGCAAAATCTGGACAGCGAGCGTCGATTTCCGGACAGCAAGCTCAAAGGTCCTAAATAGGGTAGAAAATGAGAGGTTAATCAACTAAAACTTGTGGGAATAAAAGGGTAGGATGTGATACTAGTTAGCTAAGTATCTAACACTATTTTTGCCGCCTTAACCTTGCTTTTGAGTAGTGTTAGACTTGAAGTAGTGTGCTGAAATTTTATCTTCTCAACCCATTGCTCGTTCTTTCAATACGGGTTAATGGCATCGAGAGTTGAGATTTGGTTTGGTGTTTCTCTTGCTGTTTTGGAGCCTCCTTGGAAACATTTAAAGTTTATATGCTTGTTATTTTGGCTTTCGTTTAGCTTTTAGCTTCGGCAACATCTAGATTTGAGGGTTTGTTGCTAACCCGTTTTCCTTGCACCGAGGATGGTGGGGTACTCGTGCGGCCGTGGTCAACAGCTGGTTTGGATGAGGCTCCGCCTCCTCAGACCATGGTGAGGTTCTTCTGCGGTCGGCGCAACCGTTCGGAGGGCGGGAGGTCTGCTGGATGTTGTGCGCGCAACACCTCCGCCCTTGCCGGTGCCTCGGGATCGGGCAGGGGTGGACCTCGATCTCGTGGGGGCCTTCTGAGTTTCTTCGCACCCGCCCCACGTTTTCAGTCGAGGACCCACTAGGCGCGAATGGCGGCTGCGTCGAGGTTGAGCGGGCTTCGGCGTTGCCAGATGCGGAGGACCGGGACAAGGCACTCTTTGCCTCCCATCGGTATGAGGTAGCACTCTCTTGGTGGGAGAATTTCTTGGCCATGCAGGCCCGCCGCCCCTGCGTCTCTTGGGAGGAGTTCGGATTGCGTTAGTCGAGCTCACATCCTGCGGCTTGATGAAGGCGAAGAAGAAGAAATTTCGCGCTCAAGCAGGCGTAAGTCGGTGATGGAGTACCTTTACGAGTTCAACCACTTGGCTCGTTATGCTCCATCCGAGGTGGTCAGCGATGAGGCCAGCGGAGAGAAGTTCATGGAGGGCTTATGCGAGGAGATGCAAGACAAGCTATCCATTGTGGACTTTGCCGACTTTCGGACCTTGGTGGACAAGGCCATTGTTGCTGAGCACAAGGCGAAGGCGCTGGCGAGTCATGGCGCAAGTGGGAGGCCCGATGCATGCGGGCGGCCTTCCCGTCCTCGTGTTGGGCACGCACGGGGGCGTTCGCCTTACTTACCACCGCAGGCCGTCGGCACGACCCCTCGTCCTCGCGAGCGTGCCCGATCCACGTGCACTGCGAGTCGGCCAGTGGCCCCGCAATCGGCCGCGGGGTCACTTGCTTTCTGCGGCGAAGGGGCATTATGCGAACCAATGCCCTAAGAAGGCGGGCGACCCCTCGTCATAATGGAGGGCGGGCATGGAGGTGATGCAGCGAGGACCCGGTTTATTCGGCTTATCTTGTTTAACCATCCACTTGGTCCTAACGGTACAAATCAAATAACAAGCCTCGAGATATGTATACTTCCCGAGTGCGGTATACACACCGTTACAAAATCATGCATCAATTCCATTCATACACATAGGCGAAGCAAGCAACAAGCGAAAGACATAGGTAATATAAAGAGAGTTATTACAAAGAGGGGCGAGCGATTAATAACACATAAGTAACTAATTTAAACGCGTAAGCAAAATGGCCATAAGATGGCGATAAACAAAAGTCAATCGGTGTGCCTTTACCCACAAGGCAACCAACCAGGACCGCCAAGCTAACGTCCCAAGCGGTGCCGCAACACGACTCACAAAGTGAGGCCCTTGGGGCTCACCTTCTTCCTCTGCAACAATTAATATTAAGCAAGCGGATGAGTACAAAACTTGTTTTTGTACTGTAAAACGACGTGTGAGATAACGAACTATAATTAACTACATGCAAGCTTTATTTAAGTGGATGAGGCTCGGACTCATTTTGACATAAAGCAAGTTTTCATTGCAATAGGGTAATAGATTCAAAGAAAGTTTGCAATTAACTTTTATTGTTCAATTAAAGCAGAGACAAATATAACAATAGATAGATGACCACACCAACCTAGAAGTGACTAACCCATAGTCACCACAACAATAGCATGAAGTACCCCTTCATACCACCCATGTCAAGTTTAAGTTTTAAAAGGTTGTAGTCTAGTTCTTGCACGACCTTACCAAGCATGTCCATAACCTAGGGCGAGGCTATTCGAATAGTTTTAACCTGCGGGGTGTACCAATGTACCCACCGATAGACCGCCTTTCCACCGACCACGGTTAGCATACTTCCTTTGGTATGCGAGGCATGGCTAAGTCTAACAAGGCGCTTTCCAATGGGCGATGCTAATTAAGAGCGCAACCACGGGAGAAAGACACATTAGGCGACCCTAGCAGGCTGCTAATGCTCCCCTCAACACCACAACACACACACACAGAACACACCCACCAACTTGGCTCGTAATTAACACCTCCCAAAGTACTTAGTCAGAGAGGTTCCATATCCCCTCGTGTGGTTGCACGCAACAAGCGCTTGGCTTAGTGACACAAGTAACTCGGTCCTTGGGACTTAGGCACCATTCCAAACACACTGTGAGATCACATCAACATACCATTGTGCCCAAGTCAAGATATAGTTTTGTTTTGATTTTGATTTGTAAATTGGTAAAACACAAGGGTTGGACATAATGGAATAGTATAAGTAATTGTGTGATCAAGATCATCGACTAAGTCGATGATGCCCAATACTACGATACTAGGCATGGCTAAGCAATATTTATTCGAAAATCTACTAAGTGACAAGAGCTCATCCAACGAACTCTAATCACGACAAATAACCTAGGCTCGGTAGTAGAGGATAATCATTTACCTACAGTTATGCAACTAGAGGATTAACTAATCAATTTAACAACAAAATAGCAATGCATACATAGAAGTTAAACAAAATATTAGACTTTAAAAGTAATGGGATCAATGGAAATGATCAAGCGCTTGCACCTTGCTTTGTTGCTCAAGCTGCGGAGGATCGCTCTGGGGTTCATGAAATGTCGAAGCCTAAGCGAAAGAAGCGAAAACAACCAATAAGGCGAGCAACACTTAAGCGAAAGAGCAAGCAAAAATTATCCAAATGCGACAGAAATTTATACAAAGGTAAAATAGGAATAAACCTAAACATAGAAACTGGAAAAACCTAATTTGGATTTGTGGTGCAAAGATATCCCTAAAAACCTATTTTTGGCCATAATTAGAGTCTTGTAGCAAAAATATTTTCTAGAAAGATTTTGAAGCTGAAATTTTTATGGTAGTTAGCTACTGGTATAGGGATAAGCCATATAAAATTTCAGGTCTTCTGAGTTATATTGAAAGAGTTATGATTTGTCTAAATTGTTTAGGGTATTAAACTAAAATATGATCCTTATGATTTTTTTAAAACAGTAACATAGACAAAACCTATGCTATCATTTAGTTCATTAATAGAGGAAGCCAACAAAGTTGGATTCACTCAAAAGGATCTACCTAGACAAACTTATGCAATTTATAAGTTATTCAAATTTTAAATTAACAGTTTCAAGTACATTTCTAAACCAATTTTGAAATCATATTTCTGTGGCGAACTAATCTTCTAAACATTTTTACACTAAAGTTTAGTTCATAATAAAGCTAACAAAATTTGAAACACCTAAAATGGATTTTATATGAATTAGTTATGAATTTTTAAATTACCTTAACCATATCAGTTTGAACTTAACTTAGATTGGACTTTTCTAAATAGACCGGCGTGGCACACTCGGGGCGTTGATCCGGCAATGGGCGGCCCATGATGAAACCAGACTCAAAACATCGTCAACAACGTAGCGATCTGGGACTCGAGTTCCTCGACCAATCGCCGGCGAAGGTGGCGCGGGCGACCACGATGGCCAAAATGGGTTGCTAGGGTGCTAAGGAGCTAGGGGTGGTCGCGGCGTGGCGAGATGTGCAGAGGTGGCGCGGCGGCAGCGAACCAGCGGCGGCGCGAGTGGTCACCGGCGGCGAGGGGCAGAGAAAGGGGGCACCGGTGAGTGCTACGGGGAGGTAGAGGAAGCTAGAGGTGCTCGGGAGGAGAATCGGAGAGAGTCGCGGAGCTAGGTTGGCGGCGGCGGTTGCGGCGGCGGGGCAGAAGGGGCGGCGACTCAAGCAAATGAGCTAATCTACGGTGCTCGAGCATGCACAGGCTCGGGAAGCTTGATGGAGCGGCGGAGAAGGCTGGGCGTGGCGGAGGTGCTGGCGGCGGCGTCGGCGGCGAGAGAAGAGAGGCCACCGTGGCGGTAACACAGGAGAAAGCGAGGCGCCGGTGGTGGTGCTCGAGTAGAAAAAGTCGGGATGCTCTCGGAGGAGAGGATTGCCACGAGGATCACCAGCAGCGAGTCGGTGAAGCAGCAGGCGGCGAGCTCGGGTTTTAGGCGGTTGAGCGAGGAGGCGAGCGAAAGGAGGCACGGGAGGGTAGGAGGTGCTTATAAAGGCGGAGGTGCTCACCAGGCGATCTAGCCGTTGGAGGGTGGTTAGCGGTGGCGAGAGGCGGTGAGCGGCGCGGTGGCGTCTTGTGCGCGCGGCGGCGGCGGTGCGCCGCGGGAGGAAGAAGAGGGCAAGAAGCGCGGCGCGGGCGTGACACCATCGGGGCGCCGATTTCAAAGCAGGCGGCGAGATGGGCGGTGCGGTGGGTTTGGCTCGGGTTGGAGTTTTAAGCGGGTGGCGATTCTTGACCGTTCGATCGAGATCGGAGGTTGGCGGTGATAGAACAATGGGCGATCGAATGCTCAAGCAATCTGGACCGTCGATTTCCAAGCGGACTGACTAGCGATGCGCTCGTGCGGTGCGACTCAGCCGGTGCAGCTAAGCGGTTCGATCGAGTCAAGTCGGGGTTGGGTCGGTCGGTGTTGGGTTTGAACCTATGAGCAGTGAAAAGAGGTTTTGGTGGGTTTTTAATTCAATCCCCAACTTTGACCGAGCAACAAAATATAGCAATTAAATTTCAAAAATTCTAAAATTTTTCAGGGAGGTTCCTGGGATGACCTAGTGACCAAATAAAATTTTAAACCTTCTTGTTCATGAGTCATTTGCTTATTTTAAATTCAAACTTACAATAGGTTATTGAAGCAAGTTTGAATTTTATGTGGATCGAGTTTAGCTCCAAAAATTTTGGAAAAATTATATTTATTCATGATAATTATTATAAGATTTAAATAAATTATTTCCATAGTTTTAATTGAAGTAAATTCTTTTCCAAAAATTATTTTAAGTGTATGTTCTTGAGGTTTGACTATGGATTTTAAAATGACCTGAATCTTGGAAGGATTTTTAGAGATAGCAACTAGCTCCAAAACTTATGAAATTTTAAATGGAGGTTGATGACTCTATGATAACCCTTACATAAAATTTTTTAGAGGTTTTTATGCTCAGAATCTTTCTCAAAATTCGAGAATGTTTGAATTTAAGGTTTGACCAATTGAAAAATTGGTTTGACTTGCCTCAAAAATATTCCAACAACTTCTAAAAAATGTGAAACTTTTCAGAGGGGTCACACATCAACCCAAGAACTTAGGAAAAATATTTCCAGAGGATGATCACAAAATTTAACAAGAAAGTTTTGAAGGGTAAGGTTTATGTCAAAATGACTGTGACTTTGTATTTCCTATTTCCTTTACAAGATTTGCTCAGAACATACGGAAATACAAGATGTAAGAAAAGTTTTAATTTCTACATTTTCTTACATTTAAAACCAGATTGAAAATTGGGATGTTACATGGTCCTTCCCGGATCGGAAAGGTTGTCCCACTTTACCCAGCGTGGGTAGTGGTCGTGTCAACCTCATCTCCGCGGAGGAGGCACGGGGCGCTGGCGTCGTGTTGGATGCGCTTTGAGTTAACTCTCATCCACTCTCTTGTTTTGTTTGATTCGAGGCGTCTCATTCATTTGTTTACGAATCATTTCTTTGCTGTTGGCGAGCCGGTTTGCTCCTTTGTTGGTCCCACTGCTCATTCGCTCTCGGTTCGGAGTTGAGCCGAGTGCGAGTGTAAGGATGTCGGTTGAGATAGAGGAGTAGGGTTTTTAGCGAACCTTATCCTCCTCCATTCAGCAAGCTTAGATGTAATTACGGGCATGGATTGGTTGTCTCGGCACATGGGACAAATCGATTGCGCCGAAGGCTCATCTACCTCACCGATCCTTACGGCGAGCAAGTTAGCTTTGCCAGAAGGCGCAAGGTCCGCATCTCTTCGTGCTCGGCGAAGCCAGCTCTAGATATTAGTGAAGTCCCTACGATATGTGACCGATGTCTTCGAAGATCTCCGGGGATGCCGCCGGTCGCGACCTCGAGTTTGCCATTGAGTTGGTTCCGATGCTGCTCGATCTCGAAGAGGCACTCTGGATGGCTCCAAGCGAGTTAGTGGAGTTGAAGAAGCGGTGGGAGAGCTTCAAGAAGAAGGGCTTTATCGTCCTAACTCATCTCAGTAGGGCTGTCACGCAATCTTTGTAAAGAAGAAGGACAATACTTTACGCATGCGTGGATTACCGCAGTTAAATGAAGTGACGGTGAGAACAAGTATCCCTTGCCCGCATCGACGATCTCTTGATCAATTGGTGGAGCTCGAGTCTTCTCCAAAATTGACTTGAGAGTGGGATATCATCAAGTTCGGATTCGGCCGGAGGATATTCCAAAGCGACCTTCTCTACTCGTTATGGCTTGTGCGAGTATACCGTCATGTCATTTGGCTTAACCAATGCTCTGCCTTGTTCATGAACCTCATGAATTCGGTGTTTATGGAGTATTTGGATAAGTTTGTGGTGGTCTTCATCGATGATATTCTTATCTACTCCAAGAGCGATGAGAACACACCAGAGCATCTGAGGCTTGTGTTGGCCAAGCCGTGAGCATCAGCGTATCGCGAAGTTCGGCAAGTGTGCATTTTGGTTGAAGGAAGTGGCCTTCTTAGGCCATGTTCTTTCGGCGGGAGGCGTAACAGTGGATCCTAGCAAGATCGCGATGTGCTCTCAGTCACCAGTCGGCCACCGGTCGAGTTGAGTTTTCTTGGTTTAGCGGGATATTATCGTCGCTTTATCGAGAACTTCTCCAAGATGGCGAAGCCAATGACGGAGTTGCTCAAGAAGGACAAGAAGTTCTCGTGGTGCCGATTGCGAGGAAAGTTTCCAAGTACTCAGAAGCGGTTGACCACCGCTCCGTTCTTGTTCTTCCGATGTCCATCGAAGCCGATATCTTCTGCGACGCTTCTCGTCGAGGCCTCGGTTGTGTCCTTATGCAAGAAGGCAAGGTAGTGGCCTATGCATCAAGGCAATTGAGACCTCATGAACTCAACTATCCTACCCATGACTTGGAGTTGGCGGCGTGATTCATGCTGAAGATTTGGCGACATTACCTAATCGTGTCGTTGTGAAGTGTACTCGGATCACAAAAGCTTGAAGTATTTATTCACCCAACCAGATCTGAACCTCGGGCAAAGAAGATTGTTGGAGTTGATCAAGGACTATGACATGGGTATTCACTACCATCGGGCAAGGCCAATGTCGTTGCGGATGCGCTTAATCATAAAGCGCATTGCAATGCATTGTTGCTCAAGAGCCCCACCACCCTTTTGGAGGAATTTCAGCGTCTCAACTTGGTTTGGTGGAACATGGTTCCCTCAGCTGCCTTGGTTATCTGACCAACCTTGGTGGATCGGATCAAGTCCGCTCAACGATCGGATGTTGGAGTGAACCGCATCAAGAAAAATGTCAAGAATGGAACGACCAAGTGCTTCTCGTAGATGAGCTTGGTGTTGTGCGGTTCGAACGCCTTGTGGTTCCAAAGGATATGGAGTTGCGGAGTTGATCCTCCATGAAGCCCACGATTCCCGTTATCCATTCATCCGGGCCACTAAGATGTATCATGATCTCCACGAGATTTTGGTGGACCGAATGAAGAGGAAGTCGCCAAGTTCGTTCGTTGCGAGTCGCGGCGTGTGCGTCGTGTCAAGGCGAACATCGTCGTCGGCGGACTACTTCAGCCCTTGCACTGTTCCGTGTGGAAGTGGGATTGGTCGGGATGGATTTTATCACCGCCTACCAGTCGCAGAGGGCAATGATGCCATTTGGGTTGTCATTGATCGGTTGACTAAAGTGGCACACTTCCTCCCGATCAAGACCAAGATTCGTGCGGTCACCTTGCGGAGCTCTATATCGCCGGATCGTGAGCTTGCATGGGGTGCGAAAGCGATCATTCGGCAGTGGTTCCATCTTCACCTCTCGATTCGGCATAGCTTGCAGAAGCTATGGGAACTCGTCTTTCATTCAACCGCAACGTATCACCCCCAAGCGGCGGTCGGACCGAAAGGTCAACCAAGTTTTAGAGGACATACTTGGCGTGTGTCCTTTCCTATGGGAAGCATTGGGAGAAGTGCTTACCATTCGCGAGTTTTCTTACAACAACGGTTTCCAAGCCGGTCTCGGTATGGCACCATTCGAGGCCTTATCGGGAGAAAGTGTAGAACCCGTTGAACGAGTGCGAGACGGTGAGAGACCTTTCTTTGGCGGACTCGATCAATGAAGCGAGAGTCAAGTCCGGCTTGTTCGTGATCGTTTGCGCGCGGCTCAATCCGAGCAAAGAGCTATGCGGTCGCCGTCGTCGCGAGTTGAGTTTTGAGCCCAATGACTTTGTTTATCTCAAGGTCTCCCTTTGAAGGGCCATCAACGTTTTGGCGTCAAAGGCAAGTTAGCTCCTCGATATGTCGGTCCATACCGTGTCAACGAAGAAGGAGCCATCGCCTACAAGTTGGAATTACTGCTGCTGCGGCGGGGTACATGATGTGTTCCATGTGTCCCGGCTAAAGAAGTGCCTCCGTGTTCCAGCCGAGGAAGCTCGTTGGAAACTCTTGATATCGGGAAGATTTGACCTACCGCGGCGTCTGTTCGCATACTCGAGGAGGCCGAGCGAAGAGCGAGAATAAGACCATCAAGTTCCTTAAGGTTCGGTGGTGAATCATTACGAGGATGAAGCTACTTGGGAGCGAGAAGATCGTCTCGTCAGGACTACCCTCATTCTTTTAAGTGAGACAAATCTCGGGGCGAGATTTTTGTAAGAGGGAGGTTTTGTAACATCCCAAATTACGTACTTGTGTTTCAAATGTAAGAAAATGAGTAGAAATTAAAACTTTTTCTTACGTCATGTATTTCTGTGTGTACTAAACAATTGTTGTACAAGAGTATGGAAATACAAAGTCACAAGTCTGTTGATCCAAATCTTGATCTGAGAAAACAATCTTGTCCAATCTTGTGATCCTTCTCGGAAATATTTTCCTAAGTTCTTGGGATGGTTTGTGACCCCTCTGAAAAATTTCACAATTTTTAGAAATTGTTCGAATATTTTAAGTCGATCAAACTTGTTTGACATGCGATCAAACCCTAACCTAGCACATTGTGTGATTTTGGAGGAAAATGTACAATGCAAAACCTCTGGAAAGTTCACGCAATGTCCATCTCAATGTCAACAAGCTTCATCCAAATTTCATAAATTTTGGAGCTAGTTCTATCTCTTAAGACCCCTTCAAAATCTCAATTCAAATTAAAACTCTAAACACAGTCAGAGTCAAACTTAGACTCAAACCAGTCCGACCTTCAGTCTTGGTCGCACCGAGCCACTTAAGCCGTGTCGGGCTCGATCAGGTTGGGCGCAGGTGGTCTGGGCCGTTGGATTTCAAATCCAACGATCAAGGACCTCCTCGGGTCTTTGTAAAAGACCTCCCACCCGCACGACCTCCTCATGTTCTATTTTCAAAGACAACCCTCTAGGACCTCCTTTGCACCTTTTGCAAAGACCACCCTGGGGCGACCTCCTCAGCCCTCCACGACCACCCCTAGCACTTGGGTGATCGTGGGCCGTCCATCTTGAGATCTGTGGCTCAAGACCTCCCTAAGTGTTAGGACCTCTAATACTTAGCTCAAAATCTGAGCCCTTAGATTTCAATCCAACAGCTCACAACCTCCACGGTGGAGCTCGTGATTTTTAGCCGTTGAGTTCATTTGACGATTTTCCCCATTTCTCTCACAGCATCGGGTGGGCACAGGCATTATCAATTTTTGTGCATGGCGGTAGAAGCGAGTGCCTTGTCAACTCTAGGGTGACAAGCGGCTATGTCTTGCCAACATTAAATGTCCGCAGCCCCTTTTTGCTCAAAAGTCTTTCTGACAACCTACTCCCATCATTTCATGTGTACTTTGGCTCAGTGCACCGGCTGACTTTGCTATTTTTCCCACCAGCTATATTTGAAGCCCAAGCTTGCTATCTAAGTTTCTTTAGACACTCCTTTTCAACCCTAGCTTCTTTTTCTGCTCTTGTGCTCAAAACACCCGAAAGCTCTTTGCCTCCATTGTTGAACTTTGGAGCTCTCCGGCGACCTCCGAGCTCCAGTGGTTCATTAATGCAATATTGGATGTCACTTTGTCATCTTGGTGACCTCAGTCTCCCTAACTTGTTTTGTTTAAACCTTCACAGAGGTTGACAAATTGGGGAGCCTGTTTTTGGGACCGAATTGGTCGTCTTCCTCATCTCCAGCGAGCACCACCGTCACTGGAGCTCCTGCGACCACTCCCAGTCCTCCTTCGTTCCCTGGTGAGTACTTTAGTTTTAGAAACCTGGTTCGTTTGAACCTCGGTAGCTGTTCGTTTTGCCGTATTTTGCCTCCTTCGGTCATCTCCGGCTAGCCGCCGGTAGGATGCGCTCTAGCCCTAGCTGTTGGCACCTTTAGGTTCTCCTCCCTATTTGGGACTCATCCGTGTTCTTGGTTTTCGCCGACGAGGTCCACGTCGCCGGCGGCAAGTTGTGGAACACGCTCGGGTTTTGTCAGTCAAAACCTCCCGTTTTCGTCATGTTCTTCGGACAACTTTAATGCTCAAATCATTGCTTATCATTTGGTGCGTTAATGGTGTCTTAATCATCTTGATGGAGTCAGCGACGTGTGGGCCATGGGTTTAGAATTAAAGTCGGAAGTCTTTAAGTGCTCCTGTTGGATTCATTTATTGTCAATCATTAGATGCTTTTATTTTGTCTTAGCTGCCACCTTTTGTCGTTGTCCGGAGGTCCTGTGCCTTTAAATCCACTCTAGGACCTCCTCGGGCTAATCTTAGCCGTTCACGACCTCTCCTAGTTTAGATCTGGGCCTTAGGATATTTTCCGAAAAATCCTAAGTCTCTGGACTTCCCCTCGGTGGTGATCCTAGTCGTATAGGACCACCTGTTAAATCTTAGCCGTATAAGACCACCTCTGTGTTTCATGAAGGACCTTCCCGAGGTCCTCTTTGCAAAACACCTCACAATGGTCTTTTGTAAAACCACCCTAAAGACCTTCCCGAGGTCCTCTTTGCAAAAGACCACCCACAGTCTTTTGTAAAGGAAACCTTCAAAACTACCCCCTGAGGTCCTCTTTGTAAAAGACCACTACTGGTCCTTGTAAAGATGCCTCAGGACCTCCCCGCCTAGATCTAGACCGTTAGGACCTCCTCGGTGAGATCCTAACCGTCCAGACCTCCCTCGCTTCATCTTAGCCATTCAAGACCTCCTCTTGGAGATCTTGACCGTCTAGGACTTCCCTCGCTTCATCTTAGCCGTTCAGGACCTCCTCCTGGAGATCTTGACCGTCTAGGACCTCCTCCTTTAGATCCGTGGCTTTAGGACCTCCCCCGCCTCAGATCTGGACCGTTTATGACCTCCCCTGGGAGATCTAAGCCGTCCAGACCTCTCTCTGTTAAAAACCCGCTTAGGACCTCCCCTTTGAGATCGTGACCGTTTATGACCTCCTCGGTGAGATCCTAGCCGTCAAGACCTCTCGTTGTTAAGCTCGCCGTTTAGGTCCTCTCTCCGCTCAGATCTAGACCGTTAAGACCTCCCTTCGGGAGATCTTAACCGTCCAGACCTCCCCCTTAGTGAGATAGCCGTAGGACCTCCTCGT
Source organism: Ampelocalamus luodianensis (assembly GCA_036346255.1). Taxonomy (NCBI): domain Eukaryota; kingdom Viridiplantae; phylum Streptophyta; class Magnoliopsida; order Poales; family Poaceae; genus Ampelocalamus; species Ampelocalamus luodianensis. The sequence continues at coordinate 72,533,882 of CM070622.1, read as the reverse complement.
GGAGCTCGGGACGCGAGATCTGATCGGCGGCCACGACCTCCCTAGTGCGCAAGGAGCTCCTTCGCGCGTCTTTGTGCCTCCGATGGTCGGGGCGTTGGATTCGATATCAGCAGTGAGACCTCCTAAGCGCGATGAGGTCTTTGCGCCCGGTGCTCGTGTGGGTTTTGGCATCGAGCTCGTGGCCGTGCGATCTTTGATCAACGGCCCACGACCTCCCCAGTTTTTGTTGGTTTTCCAGAGTTAGTTTCCGAGAGCTTTTATTTGCACATATTAATTGTTTTAAACTCGAAATTGATCTTTGATCAACGGCCCACGACCTCCCTAGTTTTCGTTGGTTTTCCAGAGTTAGTTTCCGAGAGATTTTATTTGCACATATTAATTGTTTTAAACTTCAAAATTGCATATCTTTTTCTCTGTAGCTCCAAATTTAACAAACTAAAGTTCTATAAATACATCATTAAAGTACTTTAGCATAGTATAGGTTTCTGATGAGTCTTTAATACTGAAATTAATCATGCCTTAGATTTATAACTTAGAAAAATCATAACTAAATCATTTTAACTCTAAATAAGATGAAACCACTTGTGTTAACCTTAAAATGTCAGTAGTCACCTATAATAAAAATTTCAGCTGCACCACCTTTCTAGAAATTTTTGCCAACCAAATTAATTAGGATGAACAGTAACCTATTTAAATTTAATTTTGGCCGAACTGCATTGTTTTGATCATATCTTTTGCATTAAGAGTCCAAATCAGTTGGTTCTTGTTTCTAAATTCATTTTAAATCATGATCTTCCTGCTGTGAAATTTTCAGAGCATTTGGAGCATTTTGGTTTTAGAGTCTTTTTCGTTTTCTTTGTTCTTATCGATTTTTTTTCGCTCTTTCGGTAGGTTCCGACGATTGTGCCGTCCTTGAGAGTGACCCTCTGCAGCATATTGAGTAGCAGCAACCAGGCAAGCAGTTTGATCATTTCCCATTTGATCCCATTACTTTTAAAGTCTAATATTTTGTTCAACCTCTATGTATGTATTGCTATTTTGATGTTAAATTGATTAGTTAATCCTCTAGTTGCATAATTTGTAGGTAAATAAATATCCTCTACTACCTGAGCCTAGGTTATTTGCTGTGATTAGAGCTCGTTGGATGAGCTCTTGTCACTTAGTAGATTGCGAATACATATTGCTTAGCCATGCCTAGATATCGGTAGTATTGGGCGATCATCGACTTAGTCGATGGTCTTGATCACACAAATACTTATATTGTTCCATTATGTTCAATCCTTGTGTTTTATTGATTTACAAGTCAAAAACTGAAAACAAAAACTATATCTTGACTTAGGCACAATGGTATGTTGGTGTGATCTGTTGGGTGTGAATGGAATGGTGCCTAAGTCCCTAAGGACCGAGTTACTTGTGCCATTGATCCAAGCAATTGTTGCGTGCTAACCACGAGAGGATATGGAACCTCTCTTGACTAAGTACTTTGGGAGGTGTTAATTATGAGCTGGTCGGTGGGTGTGTTGAAACTATGTGTGTGTGTGTGTTTGTGGTGTGTGACGGGAGCATTGGCAGACCGGTTAGGCTGTCTAATGTGTCCTTCTCCCGTGGGTTGCGGCTCTTAATTAGCATCGTCCATTGGAAAGCGTCTTGTTAGACTTAGCCGTGCATACCAAAGGAAGTATGCTAACCGTGGTGGTGGAAAGGCGGTCTATCGTGTGGGTACATTGGTACACCCTGCGCAGGTTAAAACTATTCGAATAGCCTCGTCCTAGGTTATGGACACGCTTGGTTATTTCCCACAAGAACTAGACTACAACCTTTTAAAACTTAAAACTTGACTGGGTGGTATGAAGGGGCACTTCATGCTATTGTTGTGGTGACTAGTGGGTTAGTCACTTCTAGGACATTGTTGTTCTATATCTATTGTTATACTCGTCTCACTTTTATTTGAACAATAGAAATTAATTGCAAACTTGCTTTCAAATGTATTACCTTATTGCAAAGAAAACTTGCTTTATGCTGAAAATAAGTCGAGCCTCCTCCACTTAAATAAAGCTTGCATGTAGTTAATTATAGTTACGTTATCTTACATCGGTCTTGCAGTACAAAAATAATTTTTGTACTCGGATGCTATCTTAATTGTTTTGTTGCGAGGAAGAAGGTGAGCTCGAGGGCCTCACTTTTGTGAGATTTGTTGTGGCGGTGTCAGGCGATTAGCTTGGCGGTCAGGTTGGTTGCCTTGTGGGTAAAGGCACACCGATTGGCTTTTGTTTATCGCCATCTTATGGCTCTTTGCTTCCATTGCTTAAATTAGTTACTTATGTGTTATTTGGCGGTCGGCCTCTCTTTGTAATAACTCTCTTTATATTATATATGTCTTTCATTTGTTGCTTTTGCTTGGCTCTATGTGTTTGAATGGAATTGATGCATGATTTTGTAACAGGTGTGTATCTTGCAGTGCAGGAAGTATACATATCTCGAGGCTTGGTTGATCTGATTTGTGATGCTAGGACCAATGGATGGTTAAGCATTACAAGCCAAATAAACCGGGGTCCTCACAATTTGTCTGGAGCTACCTGCACTGGTGTCAACTTCACGGGAAAGTCTTGCAACGGTGCCAAGTCCACGGGAGCAATCTGCACCAGAGCTACCTGCACCGATGCGGCAACAGCCCAGTGCATCAGATGCATCTACACCTCGTGCCCGGTCGACTCTTGTGAAGTCGACCTCTCAAAAGCGAGGCGGCAAGGGCAAATCGAAGAAGCCTGATGATATCCCCTTCTTGTCGTTGGCCCAAAAATTTGTGCTACGTGAGCCATTGGTCGAACTAGTAGAGCGACTCCATGTCCTAGGATTGGCTTACCAGAGATTGCATGCATGATACATGGAACAAGACAACAAGATGGATGGACAAGGGCGCTCGAGTGTCAACGTCAAGTTTAGTCCGCATCATGTTAACCACGAGGTTCAAGATTGTGTCTTCACGGTGATCTTCGAGGACTTTTCTTACTCTTCAACCTCGATGCCCTTAACGTCTCACTCATGCGATGCTGGACACTGTAAGTGTGTACGATCACAATCAACATTCGTGTAATACCGATAAATGTCATATATAACTCCTTGCTTTTGTGTGTGTGTATATGTATATATACACACACACATGATTTCTGAGGCCAGATTAAGAAACTCACCGGTAGGTTTCCTCGACCCATACTTGATCTCCATGCAAAGCATCCAGGAGGATGAATCCTTCGTTGAGGCTTACATGAAAAAGTCATTGCTGGCTCACCATAACAAGGAATTCATACTTTTGCCCTACAACCAGGGGTAAGTGCTTCACTAGTGGTTATACTTATTGATTTGTACTTTATAAGCAACACGAACTTATGTTTAATGACCATGGCGACATACCTGTGTAGGCTCCACTGGATTCTAATTGGAATTATACCAAAATGGAATAAGGTAATATACCTTGATTCCCTAAAGAGTGCCAAACCCGACTTCACAATTATCCGAAGATTAATCAACAGGTAAACACATTTCCTCCATAGATAACTCTATTGTAGTCTTTCCTTCCTTTGCAATAGCTAAGGCTAACTTTTTGGAATCATGTGGGTCGTTCGCTACATACGTTACTACTGAAGGGAGATCCAAGGGAGGGATCAATGCCCTGCGACACGATCTAAATTTCCTGGTATTCGCTAGTACACATTAATCCTAACACTTCGTAGTAATGCCACCAACAGTCACCAGGCAACACCTGTGGATACTATGTTTGCCACAACATGCAACTACTCCTCGGTTCTGCGATAACCAATGATCCTTAGGTTTGTCTCGTGAAATAATTATTTCATACTTATCAATTTATATATATACATGACTTTAATCTTCCTAGCGACAAGTTGCGACCATCGCTACAACTACGTTGGAACAGTACGAGCTCAATGGGATTCGAGGACAGTTTGCGTCTTTCTTATTGCGTGAGGTCATAAACCCAAAAGGGGACTTCTACAATGTAGATTGAACTTGATTATGATAAGATTGAACTTAATGGTATATGTGTGTATTTGTTCATGAATGGTTAATTTTAGTTCATTTGAGTTAATTAATTTGTGAAATAGATGTGGTTGTTTCTGAAATGAATGTGAATTGGATGTATACATGTACTTATTGTGTTTCTGCTTGTTTCAGAGGGTATGGCTAGCATTTCCTAAGGTTAGCCAATAAACAGAAATAGATTTAGTAATACAAAAGAATATCACAGACGGTTCCTTAGGACAAACCATCTGTGATACATCAGCTATCACAGATGGTTTCATCTATAAACTATTTGTGATACATCAGCTATCACAGACGGTTTCATCTACAAACCGTCTATGATAGTCAACTATCACAGACGGTTATGAGTTAATAACAGTCTATGATAGTCTGCATCATAGACGGTTCAAAAACCGTTTGTCATGATCTCATGCCATTACTGACCCATAAACTCAGCGGCTCATGAAACTATTTGTGATGACGTTTTTGAACCGTCTGTGATGACCTTTTCTGCAGTAGTGAAGGCATGGACTCAAGACTCAAGAAATGCCCTATTGTGTAACTATCTCTTCGAATCTTTCCTTCCGAGATTGGGAACCCCGAATGTATTTCACACTCTCCTGAATCTTGTTGACAATGGGGTTGATAAATGACAGGCCTGCTTGGCATATCAAGTTTAGGATATATCTTTGCATAACGATGCAAAACCTACCATCGCCAAGTAACACACGCTTAGCTAACAAGTTATCCTTCAACAATCTAGCCATTGCACCATTGTTGCTTGCATTGTCCAAAGTGATTCCAAATAACTTGTTTTCAGAGTTCCACTCTTGGATGGCCTTCAGGACTATGTTGAACATAGCTACACCAGTGTGAGGTGTCTCCAACACAGAGAATTTTATGATTCTCTTATGTAACTTCCAATCATCATTTATGTAGTAGATGGTGATGCACATATAGCCCAAAGACTGATTGGACTAGCTCAAGGTCTCATTCGACGTCCATATGTCCATCGTCAAGGAAATCCTTGAGTTTGAATTATTGAGTACCTCCTTAAGATTTTGTTTCCGCTCCTCAAATGCTTTGAGGCAATCATTCTTCAATGTTCTTTTTGATACTACCTTGAAGAGTGGATTTAGACTAGAAACAAACTTCCAAAACCCATCATACTCCACAATTGAAAATGGTAACCTTTGCCACACAATCATTCTCACCAACTCTCTTCGTGTTACCTCAGGGTCAAAACTCCAATCCCTCATAGTCACTCCATCTGATGACATAACAATGGTATTCAATTGATCCACAACTCTAAGAGCCTCTTTCCTTTCTTTGTATCTCCTTAAATGATTTCTCAAAGCACTTGTTCCCGCCTCACGTTTAGCACCAATCTTTGCATTGTAATACTTACATTGTCCCTTTATAACTACTCCATCGACACTGAAAGTCACATATTCTCTCCAAGCCTTAGACCTGAACTTTATTCCATCTTCAACAAGTGAGGTCCCAACATTAACATAATCTTCGTCGTCCTCTTCATCACTTTCTTCATCCTCATGCATTTCGGTATCAATAGCAATGACTACAAAGGAATATTGGGGAAAAGATTATTTAAAAAGACTTAGGTTTTTACTCAAAAAATGATGAAAAATGATTAAACTAATGAAATAGCCTTGCTTCATACACCCACTAGTAAGTATATCACATTTAAAAGACAAATCTGCTGCTTCACAAATAGCTAAGTATGTTGCTTAGAGCAAGCACCGACCTCCTGTGGGAAAAAGAATCCTTAAATTGTCCCAAACTAAGTTTCTATATATGCGTGGTGCATGCTTTTCAGATTAATTAAGCTATGCATTGCTAGCTCCAGAATCCAGAATAGATCTGGTGAAATACATCAAAAGCACAAGGATTTGTTCAAATATTACTGGCGGACCTTAACAGCAAATTTTTCAGGAAGAGACAATCAGCAACTTGAAACTGAAGCAAATTATTGGTCAACAACCAACATTACATGGTCTCACATGTGCCATACAAAGCAGGCAGTAATGAAATAAGTACTTATTTGGCATACCAATTTGACATGAAATGTCTTTGGAGTTCTCAAGAATCATACAGCAGATAAACCTAACAGTACAGTTGTACATTACATAAATACAGTTGCACATAATTCCTAGCTAAACTACTGATTAGTGTAACAAAAAACAATAGGCTAAGAGCTAAATATAATACAATCGTATTCCACAACACTATAAAATAGTCCGATTAAATCAGGTTCTAAAGCAACCTCTCGGTACGGCGTTAAAAGTCTTCTATCACAAGGTGATAATTAAGTAGTTTTTGTTCAGCAGTGTATATGGGAATAATTTTCTATAATCTAGATGTACCATGGAATGAACTAGGAAATTTTTGCGGTCGATGTCACAGAAATTTTAGTTTGAACTTTCGGTACTATATATTGGTGTGGAAACATCTGAAAGATACATTTTATTCAATCAGCATAAATAAACATTATACAAGCCTAAAAAAATTCACATTTAGTCATCACTTAGACACTCGCTATTAAGGTCAAGAAAAAAGATTGTATATACGACGATCACAATTCCAGTAAAACACGCAAGTGAGTAATTGAAACATATAACTTGAACAGGATGCATCACAAGTAGGGTAACTACATTCACAGAGTCAGAAATAACTAGCATAAGTAAAGCTAGCTTACATGGTATCCATGATTAACTGATATTACACGCAAAAAAAAAGACATGAGCAGGGAAACATCCAAGCAACAACAAAAAGTCTCGCCCAGTTCTAGTTTATTTACCCAAGTTGTTACTCCATCCTCGAAGATCAAATCCTCTGGCAGCACTTAGAACCTCAACCAAAGGAAGGCTGGAGATCATAAAAATGGCTTACTATGAAGCAAAGGAGTGATGGCCTCACCATTAGGGGTACTGACAAGGGCAATCGGTGTAGCCGGAGACCTCATCGCGGCAGAGGGCCTTGCCACCGGAGACATCACCACCGTAGCCCTTGCTACCAGCGACGACGAAGAACAGTCTTGCCGCCCTTCTTGTATCTAGATCTCACCCCCTCCACCGCCCGCCTCGCTCCCACCTTTGAAATCACCCCCTTCGCCACCCTCCTTGCTCCCACCTTCGATCCGCCTTGATTCTCCACCCCCACCGCCGGCCGCCACCGTCTTCCTCTCTCACTGCTCGTGCTTGGCTGCCGCACTATATTATCCAGGCCACTTTATGCCCGCTTCTTCTTCCCCTTCTTGTCTACGCACAGGTGGAGGGATGGAGACGAGGGCGCGATAGGGTGGAGGATTGAAGCGGCAGAGCATCGGATGCTGTGGATCGAGCGGCGGCGGGGTGGAGGCGTGTCTGAACTCTGGAGGATAGAGGGGGAGGAGGCTTAGAGCGAAGGTTAGGGTCGGCCCGTTCGATCCAACGGACCGTTAGGTTACTAGGCTTTTGCCTTGTTTTTCTTTTGGACTGAACATATAGCCCATTTGACCAAAAAATTAGGTGCGGATCGATGTCCATTGGACCAACTTGACCCCTTCCCACCCCCAGCCGGAGTACTAGAAAAACTGCTTCGGTGAGGGGGAGATGTGATGGTCTAAAGTGTTTTTCCCCAGGCATCCGTTCTGACAGATGATTTTTGCATGATTATATTACGCGAGGCTTCGTTTGATCTGCCGCGCGGAGAGGAAAATGTTGAGCTCGATGAATTAAACGGGAAACACGATGCATCTAGGTGACCAGTTTGCGGTTTGGCCAAGGCGGGGGAAAAAGGAAAAAGAAAGAAGACTTAGACGCCGCCGGTGCATGCGTCCCTCCCGACCTGAGCACCTGGCACGTCCGAACCGAACCATGCATGTATGAGAGGGGCCGGGTGGTCGGTGTCCGTGCGAGGTACGAAAGTGATCAGGCCAAGAGACCAGGGGCTGTGATCAGCCCGCGATTCTTCTGGCCTGGCGGCTGGCGCCGCCTGCACCCCAGTCGTCGATCGCGCGCGCGACTGATCGAATCGTCTTCGGTTAATTTATGACAGGTGGCAGCTCAGCTAGCTCCATCATATCCATCTTATTCAATAGTTTGTTTTTTAATTATCTCTAACACTTTTTATGTTATCTTGAGACAGTTTTAGAGACACTCTTTAAAGCCTCACAAGCATTTAAGCTTTACATGAATTAAGTGCATTGTTTCGTGTGAATAAACGATAACTGTGCTCTAACAACAAAATGTTCCGCCGCTAGTGCCTTGTTTCGTGTGATGCGTCCATTGCTTCGTGAGAGGATGACCTCATTTTTTCCCATCTTTCACTCTCTTCTATATCAACAAAAAAAAACCATAATAACCTTAGAGAGCTGAAATGATACTATTGAAGATGTCCTCAATTAACTAATCCTTGTGTTATTTTCTCTTTCTAACTTTTCTCCGTTCCGTGCTGGTAAGAACAAGAAAGGCGTATACTACTTCACTCGTGCGCACAGATTGTCATTTGGTTGAGGCTTGTGGTAAAAACGTGAATCCATACAGTTAACCGCATCGATTTTTAATGGTTTGGGGCTTTGGACAGGGTAAAAGTAAGTAGTAACTGCGGCTGGTAAAGTAGTGGTTGCAGTAATATTTGGGCATGCAGGGTAACTCCACGTACGGGCTGGTATCAATCTGGTCTGGTAACTTTGGTACGTAGGTTCACGATCGACGTGCGTGCTCCGGTCCATCGACCGACCAAAGGGGGAGCAGGTGGGCCCTCATCCCAATGATAATGTTCCCCTGTCACCGCCGCCTGGCTACTCTCTCGTCCATATCATTCTTCCTCGATCCGTCACCGTCACCCATCGCTTCCTAACCTCTCTTTCTTGTCGGCCCCGCCATCTTCTGCCACCCATCACTCTCCCCTAAGCCCGTAGCCCTGTTACCCACCGCCGGTCCTCTCCCATCTCCGGCCTCCCTCTAAGCTCAAGGGTTTCGATGAACTCTAAACCATAACCCAGCTGCAATGAGGTGATGACACCGTAGAAGAGGAAGACGACAAGTTCGCCGGAGAAGATGATTTCACAGGCTGGAGCAAAGAATCTGCAAAAAAAATCGACAAAGACAGAAATTCAAATGATTTGCAGAAAAATTATCATCAAATGTAATATGTAATTACTAGTTACATACCCGTGCGTTACAACGGATAAAAAGCATCATACCAGCGATGTTGTTGTGAATTAAAATTGTAAGCTCAGTCGATGTATCTAAACCCTGTGATTCAAGAAATGAGTTAAGAAATAGCTCATTTCCTAATATACATGAGAGTGAATAATAGTATTAGATCAGTGTACATGTTGCTCATAAAGACACGTGCCAACTATCTGAGACTTCTGGAGATGAACATGTTAATTTGATACCTTTTGGATTATAACAAGCTGGTAGTCATGATAAAATGAAATTTACAAGAACATAAAAACACTTGTACAAGTAGATCAGGTACTAACATCTAGTGTTTAACACACTTTCTTCAATTCTTCTTATCTAACCAATCAATAAATTAAAAAAATAATCATATTCGAGAAGTCTAGCAGCCGATTCTTACACCTTATTTCACTGCTATTTGCGAAATATATACAAACCCAATATCTCAATTTTTGTTAGAATAGTATGAATGATAGCTAACAATATCAACGATAACTATCCTTTATATCCTAATAAAGAGGTTCTTAACAACTCCTACAAGGCTATATTACCACCATGATTTTAAACCAACATTTGTTACATCTACTTGTAGAAGTACTTTGAACCAGAACCAACAACCACACCCCAGGATAATATACAAGAACTGACGAACCGATATCTATCTTGATTCAATTGCACCATGCTCCAACAGAACGCAGGAAATAGTATCTACTTGTTCATGAGCCTCGTCATTCCCAAACCTAGACTGACATAGGCTACAAAAATATCCCATCAACACAAGAATTCAGATAGTTTATGTATAGACAAACATATTTTGATGGTAGAAGTGTAAGACCCCGGTTTATTTAGCTTGTAATACTTAGTCTTTCATTGGCTCTAGTATCACAAACAAAATACACCGTACCTCGATGGACATGTGCTTCCCAGAATTGCAGCACATATACATCATTACAAAATCATGTATCAATTCCATACATCACAAAATAACAGGTCTAACAAAAGACATACATAATATAGAGTTATTACAAAACAGGGGCCGACCAGCCAAATGACAATAAAGTAGCAATAACAACGGAAGCAAAAGCGCCATAAGATGGCTATAAACAAAAGCCAATTAGTGTGCCTCAACCCACAAGGCAACCAACTGAACCGCCAAGCTAGTCGTTCCAAAATCCGCACATCTCACAAAAGTAAGGCCCATGGGGCTCACCTTCTTTCTCTACACACAACAAGCAATGCAGGTGAGTACAATAATGTACTCGCAAGACTTACAAGTAACAAGCCTATACATAGCTACATGTGAGCTGAATTCAAAGGAAATGGTTATATGGTTAATTGGACGCATAAAGCAATTTTCATTTGCAATAAGGTAATAGATTGAAGGCAATTTAGCAAAATCTGTTTTTAATCATTGAAATAACAGCGGGTAACCATAAGTAACAAGAGTAACAACCTAGAGGTGACTAACCCAATAGCCACCACAACATAGCATGAATCCCTGATTCGTACCACCCATCAAGTTTTAATTAAAGGTTGTAGTCTAGTTCTCACGGGGCGTATCCGAGTGTGTCCATAACCTAGGACGAGGCTATTCGAATAGTTCAAACCCTGCAGGGGTGTACCAATGTACCCACACTTCAGACCGCCTTTAAGCCACAATAAGCACACTTAGAAGGTATGCATGGCACGGCTAAGTCCTACGAGACGCTTTCGATGTGTGTATCAACTACGAGCCGCTCGTATGGATAAAAACCCATACCCTTACATTGTAAAGCCAAAGGTCAACTACCCTATAGGGGTAAAGCCTCCGGACAACTACAATGCTCCCAAACCCTCTATTGTGGTTAGCACGCAAATTGCTCGGTATGGTGGCGCAAGTAACTCGGTCCTTATTGACTCGGGCACCATTCCAGTCACATCCAAAAGCACACCGACATACCATTGTGCCCAAGTCCAAATCATTTTGTTTTCAGTTTTAGTTTTCATAGTAAATATAGCACCAAGGCTGCAACATCAAGATCATAATAAGTTTTTGTGTGATCAAGGTTATCGACAAGTCGATAACCGCCCATTTCTACAGGTAGTTAAGCATGGCTAAGCAACATACTCGAAAACTACTAAGTGACAAGGGATCATCCAACGAACCCAAAATCACAGCAAGTATTCCTAGGCTCAGTAGTAGAGGATAAATATTTACCTACAGATTATGCATCTAATAGGTCAACTAATCGACAATAGTTTGAAATAAGATAGCAATGCATACGTAGAATTTGCAAACAACATATTAGAATTTGAAAATAGTAGGAGCAACATGATCAAATGATGCTACATCTGTTTGACTTGCTGGAGGGCAGAGTCTTGCTGCTGGGGATCAGATTCAAGATCAATAATATACTCAGAACCTAACGCAAAAATGCGATAAAACCAATAAGAACGAAGAACACCGAAAGAAACTCAAAAACAAAAGTCATCCAAATCCCGGGAAATTTATACAGCAGCAAGGCCATGATTTTAAATGAATTTAAAAACAAGAATCAAGTCATTTGGACTCAGCATGTAAAAGTTATAGCTAAAACAAATTCTCTCAGCCTGGTAATTCAAACTAAATTAATTACTGGTACTATTCATGGTATAAATTTCTAGAATGATCTAGAACCTGAAATTTTTATGGTAGGTAGATAATGACATTCTAAGAATAGCAAAATTGAGTTTACCCAATTTGGAGTTAAAATACATTACCTATGATTTTTCTAAGTTGTAAAACTAGCACATATCATTTTTCAGAAATATAACCATGACCAAAACCTATTTCATATTAAAGTATGCTAACAGAGGAATTTTATAAGCTTGAGTTTGCTCAGTTTGAAGTTATACAGAAAAAGTTATGCATTTTACAAGTTTTACTTGAATTTCTGGAATATTCAAAATGGCTGAAACAGGTTAATATTGTTCACAAAATTTTCTGGCACATAATAATGTCTAAATGTATTTTTAGATTAAACTTCAGTTAAACAGGAAATTAACACAATTGGAATCATTTAAAAAGGGATTAAAATGAATTAGTTATGAGTTTTCAAAGTTTACAGCAATTTTTAGTTGATAAATAAAGGCTTACCAGAATTACACAAATCCAACTCAAAAAGAAATGACGTGGTACAACGTGGGCCGCAGATATGGAATCCAACGGCCCACGCGCGCTGGAGAATAGCGCACGCGTGCGGTCCAAAAAGGGGGGGTCACCACTGGATCAAGATCCAATGGTCAAAATGAACGGGGCGTTCGGGTGACCCGAACGGCCTAATCGATCTTGACCGCAGATCTAGAGGTGGAGGGCCCAGGTCAAAGTGCGGTTCGGGCGACCCGAACAGCACAACAATCTCGGCCGCTGATCGCGAGATGGACAGCCCGCAGCGGTTTGGGAGCTCGGGTGGTCCGAACGTTCCCCGGATCGGGGCCGTTGATCACAAGATCGACGGTCCACGATCGACTAAGTGCTGCGCACTCACGCACGTGAGTTTTAAGTGCACAGAGGGCGTTTAATGGTGTGGGCCCACATGACAGTGACTCATAAGGTCATTTTAAGACAGCCATTTATTGCTAAACAATGATTAGCAATGATTATCATTAATGATGTCCTAACGGCATTACTCAGGGCCAATAGGGAAGGTTTAAGTGGCTGGGCCCACCTGTCAGTGGCACAGTGGGCCAGTTTAGGACACATTAATTACTAACCAATGATTAGTAATTAATGACCCCATATTTTGTCCTAAAGGCCACGCTACCGCGGTTTTAAGCCTACGGGCCCACTGTCAGTGACACTAAGACTCGATTAAGACAGCTATTAAATGTTACCCAATGATTAGCAATGATTAACATTTAATAAGCAAATCTTTGTCCTAATCGACAAATCCCAGTGACGACATTGTCCGGCAAAAACCCGAGGGCAAAGAAAGGCTTGTTGCCAGCGACTCCGGCCACGGCGGCGCAACCTAAAGGCCAAAATGGGTTCGCAATAACCTTGCGGACCCGATGGTGATGACCTCGACGGCGGCGGCGGCCCACAACGCCGAAAGTGGAAAAGGAACGGTGGCTACTACGGCCGAAAACGAAAATGACTCAAAAAGCTCCGCATTGTCCAAAGAAGCGGGTGCCACAGCATCTAAGGACTAATAAGAAGCTATCTTAGCCAAGGAGAGCTTCAAAGATGGCCGGGGAAGCTTCAATAGCGGAGGAGCTCACCGGAGTCGGGGAAGATGAAGTGAAATAATGGCCTGAGAAAAAATTAACACCACCGAGTGGACAAAATAGCTGCATTAAGGCCCACAAAAGGTCCATGAGCAATTAATTGCCAAAAGAACCACTTACCGGAGCTGAGGAAGAAAGGGGGTGATTTCGGTCGAAAAGATGCAAACTTAAAATTGAGTGATTCCCGTGAATACAACGCAAAATTAAGTTAGGGAAAATGCATAGGAGGTTAAGGAGCTCAAAAGGGTACAAAAAGATTTGAAGAAGAACCACTGAAGCGCCGAGGTCACCAACAGAGCTTCACGGCCTCTACTGGCGATTTGAGGAATTCAGTGGTTTTGAGCTCCAAAAACAAAGAAGGAGCTAGGGGTGGTGTAAAGAAACACCAGGAGGGGTTTTGGGGGGCCTTATATAGCTAGAAAACTAGGGTTTGGGCAAGGACAAGAGTTCAAGGGTGAGCTCGGTTCATGGTGCGGCCATAGACCATGAAATTGACGGGAGCAGCTGAGCAAGGGGACTTTGAGTGCGAGGAGGTTGACCGCAATTAATGCATGGTCAAAGAGTAGTTGAGGGTGACGCACAGGACATGACAGAGCACAACAGCTCTCTGCCATGGCTCGCACACGGTACGGGCGCAAGGAGGAAGAAGAAGAACAGAAGAAGGCGCTGCGACCGTTGGATTTCAAAATGGACGGTCAAGACCTAACGGAGACGATCGGGACCCCAACGTTTAGAATCACACGAACGGTCCGATTTAGATCCAAGGGCTGAAACGTGCGCGCCGCTTTGAATGAGTCTGGTACAGTTAGTTGGTTAGGTTCGATCAAGTGGCTCGAGCCAGATTTGGGTACGACTCTAACCCCACCAGTTTTGACTTAGGGTTTTAATTTAAGCTGAAATTTTGGAGGATTTTTAAAGGTAGCAAACTAACCCCAAAAATTCTGAAATTTTTACAAGGGCTTGCTAACTTAGAGATTGACTTTGTATAAAATTTTCAGAAGTTTTCATTTAGTTAATTTCCCTCCAAAAATTCAGCAAGGTACTGAGCTAGGGTTTGACTAACAATCAAACAGGTTTGACTGCCTCCTAAAAATATTCAAACAATTTCTAAAAATTGTAAAATTTTTCAGAGGGGTCACATACCATCCCTAGGACTTAGGGAAAATATTTCCAAGGAATGATCACAAGATTTGACAAGAATGTTTTTGAAGGGTCAAGATTTGGATCGAATGACTTGTGACTTTGTATTTCCATAATCCTTTTACAAGAATTGTTTAGAACACACAGGAAATAAAAGATGTAGGAAAAGTTTTAAATTTCTACACATTTCCTTACATTTGAAACACAAGTCTAAACTTGGGATGTTACAAATCTCCCCCCCCCCCCTACAAGAATCTCGTCCCGAGATTCCGTCACTCGGAGAAGAAAGACGGGTAGTCCGCACGCAGACGATCTTCCCGCTCCCAAGTTGCCTCATCCTCGGAATGATTCAACCACTGAACCTTAAGGAACTTGATGACATGGTTCCTTGTTCTTCGTTCAGATTCTTCAAGAATACGAACAGGATGCTCGCGGTAGGTCAAATCTTCCTGCACATTGAGATTTTTCAACGGAGTTTCCTCGGCTGGAACACGGAGGCACTTCCTCAAATGGGACACATGGAACACATCATGCACCCCCTCGAGTGTAGCTGGCAACTCCAATCTGTATGCAACAGCTCCCACTCTCTCAATGATGCGATAAGGCCCAACATATCGAGGAGCCAACTTGCCCTTGATGCCAAAACGCTGATGGCCCTTCAAAGGTGAGACTTTGAGATAGACAAAGTCATTGGGCTGAAAGCTCAACTCACGGCGACGACGATCCGCATAGCTCTTTGCTTGGATCGGGCGCGTAGAATACTCGCGAATCAATCAACTCGCTTTCACCCTCATTGATTGAGTCACGGGCCAAAACCGCATCTCACCGGTTCACTGGGCCAGAGGGTTCGCACCTCCTCCCATACAAGGCCTCAAACGGTGCCATGCCGAGACTAGCTCGAAGCTATTGTTGTAGGAGAATTCGCAAGTGGTAGGCACTTCTCCCAATTCTTCCCATAGGAAAGAACACAAGCACAAAGCATATCTTCCAACACTTGGTTGACTCGCTCCGTCTGACCATCCGTTTGGGAATAATAAGTTGAGCTGAAAGAGAGACGAGTCCCCATGGCCTCTTACAAATTGTGCCAAAACCGAGAGGTGAAAAGAGAACCACGATCTGACACAATCGTTCATAGCACACCATGCAAGCTCACAATGCGGGATATATAGAGGTCTGCCAGCTGATTCACATCAATCTTAGTCCGCACTGGAAGAAAATGGACCACCTTGGTCAACCGATTAATGATAACCCATAAGGCATCCTTCCTGGAAGAAGTACGAGGCAACCCAGTGATGAAATCCATACCAACAGAATCCCACTTCCACTCAGGTACTGGCAAAGGCTGGAGAAGGCCTGCCGGACGCTGATGCTCGGCCTTTACACGACAGCACATGTCGCACTCGGCAACGAACTTGGTAATCTCGCGCTTCATTCGGATCCACCAGAATCTCTGACGAAGGTCCTGATACATCTTGGTAGCCTTGGGAAGGATGGACAAGGGGGAATCATGGGCTTCGCGGAGAATCAAATCCCGCAATTCCATGACCTTAGGAACCATAAGTCGTTGTCCAAACCACACAACACCATGCTCATCTTCTGAGAAGCACTTGGCTGTCCCATTCTTGATGTTCTGCTTGATTTGACTCACACCAACATCTGATTGATGTGCCATCTTGATTTGGTCCACCAAGGTTGGTTGCACAACCAAAGTAGCAAGGGAACCGTACTCAACCAAACTCAAATTGAGCCGCTGAAATTCTTCAAGGAGGGCAGGCTGTTGCTCTTGGAGCATCAAAGTATTGCAATACAACCTTCGACTAAGTGCATCTGCAACAACATTGGCCTTGCCCGGATGATATTGAATGCCCATGTCATAATATTTGATCAATTCCAACCATCTTCTTTGCCTGAGGTTCAGATCTGGCTGAGTGAACAAATACTTCAAGCTCTTGTGATCCGAATACACTTCACAACGGTTACCGATCAGGTAATGCCGCCAAATCTTGAATGCATGAACCACAGCAGCTAACTCCAAATCATGGGTAGGATAGTTGAGTTCATGAGGTCTTAACTGCCTTGATGCATAGGCTACTACCTTGCCTTCTTGCATAAGAACACAACCAAGGCCCTGGCGAGACGCATCACAAAAGATATCAAAGTTGTTGTGGATATTAGGAAGAACAAGCACTGGGGTTGAAGTCAATCGCTTCTTGAGTTCTTGAAAACTCTCATCACAAGCAGAGGACAACACAAATTTCTTGTCCTTCTTGAACAACTCAGTCATCGGCTTCGTGATCTTGGAGAAGTTCTCGATAAAGCGACGGTAGTAACCCGCCAAACCAAGAAAACTCCGCACATCGGTGACTGACTTGGGCTGACCCCAAGATAGCACATCACTGACCTTGTTGGGATCCACACCACACCTCCTACGAAAGAACATGGTCTAAGAATGCCACTTCCTTCAACGTAACTCGCACTTGCCGAACTTCACATACAAACTGGTGCTTACGCAGCCTTCCCCAACACGATCTTCGTGTGCTCAAGATGCTCTTCTTCACTCTTGGAGTAGATAAGAATATCATCAATAAATACCACCACAAACTTATCTAAATACTCTATGAATACCGAGTTCATAAGAATCATGAATAAAGCAGAGCATTGGTTAAGCCAAAAGACATGACAGTTGTACTCGTAAAGACCATAACGAGTAGTGAAAGCCGTCTTCGAATATCCTCCGCTCGATCCTGACTTGATGACACCCTAACCTCAAGTCAATCTTAGAGAACACACGGGCTTCGGTCAACTGGTCAAAGAGATCATCAATGCGAGGCAAAGGATACTTGTTCTTTACCGTCACCTCATTAAGCGGACGGTAATCAACACACATACGCAAGGTCTTGTCCTTCTTCTTCACAAAGATCACAGGACAACCCCAAGGAGATGAGTCGACGGATAAAACCCTTCGCTTGAAGCTCACCTAGTTGCTTCTTCACTCCTCCAACTCATTAGGAGGCATCCGATACGCGCTTTAAAATTGGAGCTGATGCAAAGAACTCAATGACGAACTCTGTGTCTCGAATCGAGGCATCCTGTGCAAATCTTCAGGAAACACGTCCACAAAGTCACATACTGTGGGAACATCCTGAATCTCCAAAGCTGGCTTTGCTTCAAGTGCACAAAGATGCGACGAAAATCCAACCTGCTCGCCTGAGGGGCTGGTGAGGTAGACAATCTTCCTGGCACAATCGATTTGCCCCAAGTGTTGGGACAACCAATCCATGCCAAGAATCACATCTAGACTCGCTGAGTTAAGTAGGATAAGGTTTGCCAAGAATCCCACTCCTTCGACTTCGATAGGAACGTCCCGGCATTCTGGATCAGCTCTCATTTCCGAACCCAGAGAGCGAATAAGCAAAGGTACCACCAAAGGAGCAAAGTGAAGATCACTAGCAGTAGCAAAAGATCTCGAAATAAAAGAATGTGAAGCTCCTGAATCAAATAATACTGCAGCAGGGGCGAGAATTGACAAGAAGCGTACCCAACACAACGTCGGGTGCCTCCTGTGCCTCCTCAGCCGAGATGTGGTTGACTCGGCCGCTACCCACACCCTGGGTCTTCTGGACTACCTTCTGGTCAGGTGGGTGATCACTCCCTTGCCTGCATCCTCCATTAGGACGAGGAGCCGCTCCAGTCCTCTGAGGGCAACTATTAGCATAGTGACCCTTCCGTTGCAAGAGAAGCGGTGACCTCGGAGGCCGGATTGCGGAGGCCACCTGTTGCTGGGCGCAGTGCACGTGGATCAATCACGGCTGCGGGGATGGGGAGCCGCGCCGATGGCCTCGGCGGCGGTGAAGCCAGGAACGTGCCCCGTGCAGCCCAACACAGAACGGAGAGGCCGGCTCGCGCACCACCGGGCCTCCCACTTGCGCTATGACTTGCCCAGCCTTAGCCTTGTGCTCGCGACGATGGCCTTGTCCACCAAGGTCCGGAAGTCGGTAAAGTCCACAATAGAGAGCTTGTCCTCAGCTCCTCGCACAAGCCCTCCATAAACATCTCCCGCTTGGCCTCATCGGTGGCTACCTCAAGGAGCATACCTCGCCAAATGGTTGAACTCATGGAGGTACTCATTCACGTATTTGCGCCCTATTTGAGCGTAAGGAACTCCTTCTTCTTCAGCTTCATAAGGCCGGCGGGGACATGGGCCCACCGGAAAGCAATGTGAAACTCCTCCCATGTGACCACATGGCCATTAGGCTGCATGGCGAGGAAGTTCTCCCACCGTGAGAGTGCTGCACCCTCAAGCTGGTGGGATGCAAAAAGTGCCTTCTCCGCCCCGACATCGAGCGATGTTGAGCTTCTGCTCAACCAGACGCAGCCAATCATCCGCGTCTAGAGGACCTCGGACTAGGAAAAGGTGGGTGGCTGCGTACGGAGGAACTCCGAAAGTCCCCCACGAGACTGATGTCCACCACCGCCAGATCCTGAGGCACCAGAGGGAGTGGAGGTGTTCCTTGCGATAACCTCTAGGATCCGCGTCTAATCCATACGGCTCCGCTCGATCTGAGCAAGAACCTCAGCCATGGTCGGAGGAGGGGGAAGCTCCTCATCATGACCAAAGCACGATCGCCATGAGTTCTTTCAGCCATCCTGTTCCACTAAGATAAGTTAGTAATAGGTCCGAGAGCAAGAAATCAATAACTCACTTAAAACGGCTCAAAAACAACCACAAAACGAGCACCCAATCTTAAATCACAAAATCAACTTCCCGGAACGACCAACTCGTATTGAAAGGACGAGCCATCATTGAGGAATGTAAAATTTCAGAACTCAGCCCTTGGTTTATCACAGCTAAAAAGTAAGGTAAAACCACCTAAAGAAGGGTTAGATACTTAACTAGCTCCTATCACTTCTTACCCTTTTATCCCCACAAGTTTTAGTTGAATTAACCTCTCATTTTCACTTCTATATACTATTAATAGCTAGTTGTCCAGAATCTGAAGCTTGCTGTCCAGATTTTGTCTCCACTCCTTCTGGCCGAAATCCTCAATTCCAGAGCTCCTAATCTTCTCCAAAGGACAGCCACACTTCATTTTACATCTCTCATGGTTCTCCCAAAACCAATTTAACCGATAACCACTATCTTTTGAAAGAAGATGAGAGGATAAAAATCAGCATGCCAAAACATAGCAATACAAGGTAAGGTGAGCAAGCTAAGATAGACAAGGAGTAAAATCTGATACTCTACTTAAGATTTTCATAATTCATTTGACATTTAGAAACTAAGTTTTCAAAATATCCTAAGGACGACCAAGCTAGGGCTTTCTACGGTCAGTATGGCTCTGATACCAACTTTGTGAGACCCCGGTTTATTTAGCTTGTAATACTTAGCCTTCCATTGGCTCTAGCATCACAAACAAAATACACCGTGCCTCGATGGACATGTGCTTCCTGCACTGCAGCACATGTACATCATTACAAAATCATGCATCAATTCCATACATCACAAAATAACAGGTCTAACAAAAGACATACATAATATAGAGTTATTACAAAAGAGGGACCGACCGGCCAAATGACAATAAAGTAGCAATAACAGCGGAAGCAAAAACGCTATAAGATGGCTATAAACAAAAGTCAATTAGTGTGCCTCAACCCACAAGGCTACCAACCGGACAGCCAAGCTAGTCGTTCCCAAATCCGCATATCTCACAAAAGTAAGACCCATGGGGCTCACCTTCTTCCTCTCCACACAACAAGCAATGCAGGTGAGTACAACAATGTACTCACAAGACTTACGAGTAACAAGCCTATACATAGCTACATGTGAGCTGAATTCAAAGGAAATGGTTATATGGTTAATTGGACGATAAAGCAATTTTCATTTGCAATAAGGTAATAGATTGAAGGCAATTTAGCAAAATCTGTTTTTAATCATTCAAATAACAGTGGGTAACCATAAGTAACAAGAGTAACAACCTAGAGACGACTAACCCAATAGCCACCACAACATAGCACGAATCCTCGATCCGCACTCACCCATCAAGTTTTAATTAAAGGTTGTAGTCTAGTTCTCACAAGGCGATCCGTGTGTCCATAACCTATGACGGCTATTCGAATAGTTCAAACCTCGCAGGGTGTACCAATGTACCCACACTTCGCATCGCCTTTAAGCCACAATAAGCACACTTTCGAAGCTATGCCGGCACGGCTAAGTCCTACGAGACGTTTCCAGTATTGTGTATCAACTACGAGCCACTCGTATGGATAGAAACCCATACACTTACATTGTAAAGCCAAAGCTCAACTACCCTATAGGGTAAAGCCTCCTGACAATTACAAAGCTCCCAAACAACATCCCTCCCGCAACCCCTCGCGACTCGGATCGAACACACACCAAAGTACTAAGTCAAGAAAGGTCTCATACCCTCTAGTGTGGTTAGCACGCAAATTGCCCAAGACGGTGGCGCAAGTAACTCTGTCCTTATTGACTCGGCACCATTCCAATACACCCAAAAGCACACCGACATACCATTGTGCCCAAGTCCAAATCATTTTGTTTTCGCTTTAGTTTTCACAAGTAAATATAGCACCAAGGCTGCAACATAAAGCTCATAATAAGTTTTTGTGTGATCAGGGTTATCGACAAGTCAATAACCGCCTATTTCTCCCGGTAGCTAAGCATGGCTAAGCAACATACTCGAAAACTACAAAGTGACAAGGGCTCATCTAACGAACCCAAAATCACAGCAAGTATTCCTAGGCTCAGTAGTAGAGGATAAACATTTACCTACAGATTATGCATCTAATAGGTCAACTAATCGACAATAGTTTGAAACAAGATAGTAATGCATATGTAGAATTTGCAAACAACACATTAGAATTTGAAAATAGTAGGAGCAACAAGATCAAATGACGCTACATCTGCTTGCCTTGCTGGAGGGCAGAGTCTTGCTGCTGGGGATCAGATTCAAGATCAATAATATCCTCGGAACCTAATGCAAAAATGCAATAAAACCAATAAGACGAAGAATACCGAAAGAAACTCAAAAACAAAAGTCATCCAAATCCCATGAAATTTATACAGCAGCAAGGGCATGATTTTAAATGAATTTAGAAATAATAATCAAGTCATTTGGACTAAGCATGCAAAAGTTATAGCTAAAACAAATTCTCTCAGCCTGGTAATTCAAACTAAATTAATTACTGGTACTGTTCATGGCATAAATTTCTAGAATGATCTAGAATCTGAAATTTTTATGGTAGGTAGATAATGACATTCTAAGAACAACAAAGTTGAGTTTACCCAATTTGGAGTTAAAATAAATTACCTATGATTTTCTAAGTTGTAAAACTAGCACATATCATTTTTCATAATTATAACCGTGATCAAAACCTATTTCATATTAAAGTATGCTAACAGAAGAATTTTACAAGCTTGAGTTTGCTCAGTTTGAAGTTATACATAAAAAGTTATGCATTTTACAAGTTTTACTTGAATTTCTGGAATATTCAAAATGGCTGAAATAGGTTAATATTGTTTACAAAATTTTCTGGCACATAATAATGTCTAAATGTATTTTTAGATTAAACTTCAGTTAAACAGGAAATTAACACAGTTGGAATCATTTAAAAAGGGATTAAAATGAATTAGTTATGAGTTTTAAAGTTTACAACAATTTTTAGTTGATAAATAAAGGCTTACCGGAATTACACAAATCCAACTCAAAAAGAAATGACGTGGTACAACGTGGGTTGCAGATCTGGAATCCAACAGCCCACGCGCGCTGGAGAATAGCGCAAGCGCGGTCCAAAAGGGAGGGTCACCACTAGATCAAGATCCAATGGTCAAATGAATGGGGCGTTCCGGTAACCCAACGCCTAATCGATCTTGACCGTAGATCTAGAGGTGGAGGGCCAGATCAAAGTGCGTTCGGGCGACCAACAACACAACAATCTCGGCCGGTGATCGCGAGATGGACGGCCCGCAGCGGTTTGGGAGCTCGGTTGGTCCGAACGTTCCCCGGATTTGGGCTGTTGATCACAACATCGACGGTCCACGATCGACTAAGTGCTGCGCACTCACGCACGTGAGTTTTAATTGCACAGAGAGGGTTTAATGGTCCGGGCCCACATGGCAGTGACTCATAAGGTCATTTTAAGACAGCCATTTATTGCTAAACAATGATTAGCAATGATTATCATTAATGATGTCCTAACGGCATTGCACAGGGCCAATGGGGAAGGTTTAAGTGGCTGGGCCCACCTGTTAGTGGCACAGTGGGCCAGTTTAGGACACATTAATTACTAACCAATGATTAGTAATTAATGACCCCAGATTTTGTCCTAAAGGACACGCTACCGCGGTTTTAAGCCTACGGGCCCACTGTCAATGACACTAAGATCCGATTAAGACAACTATTAAATGTTAACCCAATGATTAGCAATGATTAACATTTAATAAGCAAATCTTTGTCCGAATCGACAAATCCCAGTGACGACTTCGTCCGGCAAAAACCCGAGGGCAAAGAAAGGCTTGTTGCCGCGGCGGCCCGCCACTACGGCGCAACCTAAAGGCCAAAATGGGTTCGCAATAACCTTGCGGACCCGATGGTGATGACCTCGACGGCGGCGGCGGCCCACAACGCCGGCGAGCCTGTAACATCCCAATTTTGAACTTGTGTTTCAAATGTAAGAAAATGAGTAGAAATTAAAACTTTTTCTTACATCATGTATTTCCTGTATATTCTAAACAATTCCTGTACAAGAATTATGGAAATACAAAGTCATAAGTCTTTTGATCCAAAACTTTGTCTTCCAAAAACATTCATCTCAAATCTTGTGATCATCCTTTGGAAATATTTTTCCTAAGTTCCTGGGATGGTATGTGGCCTCTCTGAAAAAATTCACAATTTTTAGAAATTGTTTGAATATTTTTAGAAGGTAGTCAAACCTATTTGACTTTCAGTCAAACTTTAAACCAGAGCCTTGCATACTTTTTGGAGAATAATGCGCTGCATAAAAACCTCTGAAAATTTTACACAAGATTAATATCTGAGTTAGCAAGCTCCAGTAAAAATTCATAATTTTTGGAGTTGTTTTGCTATCTCAAATAAATCTCCAAAGTCCCAGCTCAATTTAAAACCCAAAACCTGCTTTCATCAGGCGTTGGGTTCGAGTCGACTCGGCTCAAGCCACTTGACTTGGTCCACCAACTAATCGCACCGCCTCCTTTTAAAAGCGTGCACCCAATCTCACCGTTGATCCTTATCGATCGCCCAGTTCGCGTGAACATTCTGACGCCTCAATGCAATCTCTCATCGTGGCCATTCATTCTTGATCCAAGGGTTCGCGATCCTCTCTGCTGATTCTAACCTCCGAGCTTTTGGCGAACCCGGCCGTTGGATTAAAATCGGACCGTCCGCGAGCGTAAACGTCGATTTCCAATTGTTTTGTCAACTCGAGCCGTTGGATTAAAATCCAACGCCACAATCTCCTCTCGCTGTGTTTAAACCTCCGGTGTGGCGCGATATCACCGCCAATCAAAATCCAAGGGCTCAAAATCGCCCAGCTTTTCTCTGGTCATCTTCAACCTCCGCCGTGCGTGAACAGAGAGAGGCATGGCGTCACAAATCGTGTTCCTCCGCAACGTCTCCCTAGTCAAGATTAAGTGCTTGCAGGTGCTTTCGGCCGAGAGGCATGCCCTACTCCTACATCTCCATCATTTTGCTTTTCGGTCCATGTTTGTGTCATGGACTTAGCTCACCCGTGAGACTCCTTTTGCCAAACCCTAGTTTTCCAAGCAATATAAAGGTCCCAAAACTCCTTCCTGGTGTTCCTTTACACCATCCTAAGCTCCTTCTTCATTTTTGGAGCTTAATACACCAAAAACACCAAATCACCATTGTTGGCCGTGGAGCTCATCTGAGGATCATGAAGCTCCAGTGGTTCTTCTTCAAACATTCTTGTACCCTTTTCAACTCCTTAATGCCCTAATCATTTCCCCTCACTTAATTTTGGGTTTTGCTTTCAGGATTTGACAAATTTGGGGTTTGTTCAAATTCGGCCAAAACCATCCCCTTTCTTTTTCGGCTCCGGTGAGTGCTCTATTTCTCAATTAATTGCTCATGAAGCTTATTTGGGCTATTTTATAGCTATTATGACCACCCAGTGGTGTTCATTTTGCTTAGGTTGTCTTGATCGTGTCGCCCTCTTCAACTCCGCGGATTTCTTCTCTCACAAAGCTCTTCGCCATCTTTAGAACCCTTTTCGTTAAGGTAGCTTCTAATTAGTCCTTCAATGCTTGCCACACGCTTCTCTTGACCGCCATGAGCTTTTCTTGCATTTTCGCTTTAGCCGAGTTGGTCATCGAGCTATTTTCCGGCTAGCCGGCTGTTCTAGACTCACCACGGCGAGGTTACCACCATCGGGATCGCAAGGCTATTGCGAATCCATTTTAGTCTTTAGGTTGCGCCGCCGGTACGGAAAGGCCGCGGCGAGCCATTCTTTTCGCCGGTTTTTGCCGACGAAACTCCCTCGCGTCCGCCGCTGAGACACAATTAATGATCTAATTATTGTTAATCATTAGAAATGATTAGTGTGTCTTAATCGTTCATTGTCTCACCGACATATGGGCCCTCTCATTAAACTCCTCCGACGCTTTTAAACCCACGTGCGTGAGTGCGTTACGCTTTGTTGATCGTGGGTCGCCGATCTTGTGATCAACGATCCGCATCTAGAGAACGCTCGACCGCTCGGCTTCCTAATCGCTCGATCGCCCATCTTGAGATCTGCGGTCGCGATCGCGAGTGCATTCGGACTCACCGGCGAAGGTGCGCCCGAGCCGCTCATCTTGAGATCCGCGGCTATGGGTGGTCGAGGCATTCGCTCGGTCAAAATGTTTCTCCACGTGAGCCGTTGGATCTTGATCCAACGCTGGGCTTCTTTTAGGAATCGCGCGCGCAATCGTTTCTCCGTGCGTGTGGCTCGCTTGGATTTCGCATCAACGCCCGAGTGTCCACATCGCTTATTTCTCGTTAGGATTGGTTATATTTCAAGAAGCATTTTCTTATCAACTAAAAATTGTATTAAAACTTTAGAAACTCATAACTAATTCATTTTAAATCCTTTTAGATGTTTCCAATCGCATTAAATTCATGTTTCACTATAGTTTAATTTAAAAATACATTTAGACTTGTTTTTGCAAAAAAAATGTTATAAGCTTTATCAATTCATTTCTGCCATTTCTTAATATCCTTGTAATTCTAGGAAATCTTAGAAAATGTATAGCTAAATTGTTATAATTCCTTTTTAGTTGATTCCAGTTGGGATAGGTTCATATTTAACTAAAGTTTAATCTAAAAATGCATTTAGATAAGTTTCGAATGAAAGTTTTGCAAACATTAATAACTTGATATCACCATTTTAAGAATATTCCAAAAATGAATTTAGACCTTGAAAATACATATCTTTTCTCAGATAATCCAATTTGTGCAAAATCAATTTTTTAAATTCCTCTGTTATAGTACTTTAATTCAAAATAGGTTTTGAACATGGTTTTATTTCAGTAAAGTAACTTGTGCTATGTTTTTAACTTATAAAAATTATAAGTAAATCATTATAACTCCAAATTTAGTAAACTCAACTTTGCTGCCATTAGGATGTCATAATCTACCTACTATAAAAATTTCAGACCTTAGATCATTCTAGAAATTTTCGCCATGAACAATACCAGTAATTAATTTAGTTGAATAAATAGGCTGAGAGAGCATATTTTGGCCATAACTTTTGCATGCTAAATCCAAATTGCATGATTCTTGTTCCTAAAATTGTCTAAAATCATTCCCTAGCTGTTGTATAAATTTCATTAGATTTGGATGTCTTTGCTATTGGAGTTATTTGGTGTTCTTCGTTCTTATTGATTTTATCGCCTTTTCGTTAGGGTCCCGAAGATAATATTGACATTGAATCGAGCTACAGCCATCGATCCTGCACTCCAAAGAAGGCAAGCAGATGGAGCATCATTTGATCATGTTGTTCCTACTATTTTCAAATTCTAATATATTGTTTGCAAATTCTATGTATGCATTGCTATGTTGTTTTAACTATTGTCGATAGTTAACCCAAAGAGATGCATTATCGTGAGGCAAATGTTTATCCTCTACTACTGAGTCTAGGTTTATCTTGCTGTGATTTTGGGTTCTTTGGATGAATCCTTGTCACTTAGTAGTTTGCGAGTTTGTTGCTTAGCCATGCTTAGCTATCGGTAGAAATGGGCGGTTATCGACTTGTCGATAACCTTGATCACACAAACTTATTATGATCTCTATATTTTAGCTCAGGCTATGTTCAAATTGCAAAACTAAAACTGAAAATAAAAACAATTTGGACTTGGGCACAATGGTAAGATGGTGTGATCTCTTGGGTGTGATTGGAATGGTGCCCGAGTCAATTAATGACCGAACATCTTGTGAGTACCTGTTATCTAGGCATTTTGTGCGTACTAACCACACTAGAGGGAATGAGACCTCTCTTGACTTAGTACTTTGGCGTGTGTTAGCTACGAGTCGCAGGAGGGCGTGTGTGTGTTGCGTTGTGGTAAAATGAGATGGTTGTGTGTGGGAGCATTGTAGTTGTCCAAAGAGCTTTACCCAGGGGTAGTTGTCTTTGGCTTTACAATGTAAGCGTATGGATTTCTATCCATACGAGCTGCTCGTAGTTGATTCACAATATTGGAAATGTCTCAGAGGACTTAGCCGCGTTTGCATACCTTTGGAAGTGTGCTAAATCATGTGGCTTAAAGGCGGTCTGAAGTGTGGGTACATTAGTACACCCATGCAGGGTTTAAAACTATTCGAATAGCCTCGTCCTAGGTTATGGACACGCTTGGGTAAGCTTTTCAAGAGTTAGACTACAACATTTCAAATTAAAACTTGATGGGTGGTATGAATCGTGATTCATGCTATTTGTGGTGGCTATTGGGTTAGTCACTTCTAGGTGGTTACTTGATAATTATTGTTACTCGCTGCTATTTCAATGCTTAAAAACTGAATTGTTAAATTGCTTTCAATCTATTACATTATTGTAAATGAAACTTGCTTTATGCGTCCAAATAACCATATAACCAACCTTCCTTTGATACGACTTTCATGTAGCTATGTATAGGCTTGTTACTGTAAGTCTTGCGAGTACATTATTGTACTCACCGCATTGCTTATTATGTGCAGAGGAAGAAGGTGAGCCCAAGGGCCTCACTTTTGTGAGTTGTGCCGTGGCAAGTGTGGGGCGATTAGCTTGGCGTGCCGGCCGGTTGCCCTGTGGTGTTATGTGGCTAACCGGTCGTCTTTCGGTTTAAGCCATCTTATGACAACTTTTGCTTCACGCCATACTTCTTAATACTTTGTCATTTGACCGTAGGCTGTTCTCAGTAATAACTTATATTATGTATGTCTTTGGATAGACTTGTTATTATGTTGTATGGAATTGATGCATGCTTTTGTATGATGTATGTGTGCTGCAATTTCTGGGAAGCACATGTCCATCGAGGCACGGGTTATTCTGCTTGTGATACTAGAACCGAGGAAGGTTAAGTATTACAAGCTTAATAAACTGGGTCTCACAGAGCCGAAAAAGGAACGGTGGCTACTACGGTTGAAAACGAAATGGCTCAAAAGCTCAGATTGTCCAAAGAAGCGGTGTCATAGCATCTAAGGACTAATAAGAAGCTACCTTAGCCAATGAGAGCTTCAAAGATTGCCGGGGAAGCTTCAACAGCGGAGGAGCTCACCGGAGCCGGGGAAGATGAAGTGAAATAATGGTCTGAGCAAAAATTAACACCACTGGGTAGTCAAAATAGCTGCATTAAGGCCCACAGAAGGTCCATGAGCAATTAATAGCCAAAAGAACCACTTACCGGAGCTGAGGAAGAAAGGGGGCGATTTCGGCCGAAAAGATGCAAACTTAAAATTGAGTGATTCCTGTGAATACAACCCAAAATTAAGTTAGGGAAAATGCATAGGAGGTTAAGGAGCTCAAAAGGGTACAAAAAAATTTGAAGAAGAACCACTGAAGCGCTGAGGTCACCAACAGAGCTTCACGACCTCTAATGACGATTTGAGGAATTCAGTGATTTTGAGCTCCAAAACAAAGAAGGAGCTAGGGTGGTGTAAAGGAACACCGTGAGGGGTTTTGGGGGCCTTATATAGCTAGAAAACTAGGGTTTGGGCAAGGAAAAGAGCTCAAGGGTGAGCTCGGTTCATGGTGCGCCATGGACCATGAAATTGACGGAGCAACCGAGCAAGGGGACTTTGAGCGCGAGGAGGTCGACCGCAATTAATGCAAGGTCAAAGAGTAGTTGAGGGTGACGCACGTGGCATGACAAAGCACAACACTCGCCATGGTTCGCACGCGCGACACGCGCAGGAGGAAGAATAACGAAGAAGACACTACGACCGTTGGATTTAAAATGGATGGTCAAGATCTAACTGAGACGATCGGGACCCTAACGCTTATAATCACACGAACGGTCCGATTTAGATCCAAGGGTCAAACGCACGCCGCTTTGAATGAGCCCGTACGCTTAATTGGTTAGGTTCGATCAAGTGGCTCGAGCGATTTGGGTCCGACTCTAACCCAACCGCTTTTGACTTAGGTTTTAATTTGTTGAAACTTTGAGGATTTGTAAAGGTAGCAAACTAACCCAAAAATTCTGAAATTTTTACAGGGCTTGCTAACTTAGAGATTGACCTTGTATAAAAATTTTAGAAGTTTTCATGTAGTTAATTTCCCTCCAAAAATTCAGCAAGGTATCGAGCTAGGGTTTGACTAACAAATAAACAGTTTGATCGCTCCTAAAATATTCAAACAATTTTAAAAATTGTGAAATTTTTCAGAGGGGTCACATACCATCCCTAGGATTTAGGAAAAATATTTCCAAGGAATGATCACAAGATTTGACAAGAATGTTTTTGAAGGTCAAGATTTGAATCAAATGACTTGTGACTTTATATTTCCATAATCATTTTACAAGAATTGTTTAGAACATACAGGAAATAAAAGATGTAGGAAAAGTTTTTAATTTCTACATATTTTCTTACATTTGAAACACAAGTCTAAACTTGGGATGTTACAAGAAGCTAGCAAGTAGCATTGTTCAACCGGCGCTAATTTGTATGCTCTTACCCCGCCCACTGCTCAGTGCCCTTGCTTGTAGCAATCATCATATATGACTTTTGAATCAAGTCATGGAGAAGTGAGCTTGCAAGTTTGAAGTAAATACCTCTTGTTAGCAGAAGTCTTTCAATGCAACCTGTAAATGAAGATCCAAAGTTCTGCACAAACAAAGGTAAACAATGTTAGTGAGTGGAGATGAGTGGTAGAGATAATGCTCAATTATTGTAGTAGAGATAATGCTCACCAAACTTTGTGCTAAATATTTTGTTGTGGCTATACATTATTGCTCAAAGGAATAAAGTTTGTTACTACTTGATTATGTCCACTACAAACAATTGACAGGCTTAGTTGAAATGATGGCCAACAAACTAATTAACTAATAGTTAGGATCCACACGTGAGAAAGGAAGTACATTTCACAGATGTATATATATGCTAATTTTTGCAAGTATCAAGCTCTAAACTAATATTAGTTGCTTTTCTCTTAGACGTATGAAATGTCTATTAAAGTGATAGCCTCATGCTACTATAGTTAAGTAATAGGACAATCTCTCCATGGAAGCTAGGAGTCGCCTTCCATGTTCTGCAATGTTTGTTGCTTTTCCTATATGGAAAAATTGATTATTTGCCACTCCAAAAGAGTGGATTTGATGATTTACCACGCATGTGTGGATGACATCTCGCCCCGGACCACATGTCATCCACACATGAGTGGCAAATAATCAATTACCAATCTTTGGTAGTGGCATATGATCAAATCCCCCAAGAGAAAATAGAAATGAGCTCAAGAGGTGCTAAAGAATTGTATTCGGTGTTCCATGAACCACTCAAGTATGAACTCTAAAACCAAAATCAGGCTACTTGACTAACTTAGTACTATGAATTAGCTTAGTCATCGGAATTTTTTGATAGCAGCAGAATATATGGTATTCCTTTTATGTAGGGTGTTTTTTTACGTCCATTATGTGGGGTGTTTAGAGAACAATCTTTTGTTTCCTGTACTCAACAACTCCCTGTTACTGCATATGTTAGCACCCTTACCACTATAGGTCGCAGGATTAAGTGCCACATTACGATCAATCCAATGTTATACACGAAAAATTGGCATAATCTGAAAATTGATAAAAGTTATTTTTTACCCATTCATGTACTAATCATTTCTACAGAAGAAGCGTAATTATCTTAGATGACACAACCAAACAAATATAATGAAGTTTTTTTCACAATATGAATGTGGATCTGTAGGTTGCAGGATTCAGCGCCACATTATGATCAATCCAACGTTACACACGAAAAGATAGCATATCTGAAAATTGATAAAAGTTATTTTTTACCCATTCACACACTAATCGTTTCTACAGGAAGCATAATTCTCTCAGATGACACATCCCAATAAATCTAATGAAGTTTCTTCACAATGAATGTGGATTTCATTCCTGTTGGATTTAAAAGCACCACTTGCACACAACATACAAAACAGAAGCAACGAAAAGTCTATAGAGAAAGCACAAATTACCGGGCACCTATATAAAATTCTACCATCCAATATTTTCTTTTTTCAGCCACCACCTCAAAACGAAAAGGATAAAAGAAAGATTGTGTAGCAGGAACCAAGAGGCTACGGAAGACATTGGCAAAGAGTGGCCAGACGTCAGTCTGAGCTCGCAAACCTCCACGACCGCCTACCATGCGGCCTCTTTGTAAAGAAACCAGTAGCAGAAGCACGATGCTGCTCACCGTGGATGTCAGGCACAACCGCATACAGCATATGTGTCAGCATGGAACGCACCCACGACCACAACGTCCATGCACAGGGTGACCTCCACGACTCCACCATCTGCTGCGCTGACCACATCTCGTACTCATCGCGGCGCTGTCGCCGAGCCGCCTACCGCCACAGAGCCGCCCCAATCCTCCATCGCCGAACCTGATCCAGGTTACACGGTGTCGACCTCACCAGATTGGACTGTGGGAACCAAGCAACGGGGGAGGGGAGTGGGGAAAATGAAGGCCGTGAGGGGAGGGGAAGGTGGATTGATGGGGGCTTGGGGTGGGGGTAGAGGCAAGAGGTACGACCACGCCATGACGGTTATCGTGAACGAGGGTATGGTGATTGTGAAGAGGGTGCGTGAAGGTTTTCCAGTGGAGGAGCGGCGCGGCGCCAGGATTGATCAGGCCTGCGCCACACGATCGCATGCCAAATTGATCTATCGACGCTAGCTAGCAATGCTAGGACTAGTGTAAGCGTGGGCGACGCATGCCCGCATGAAAAAATTCATGACAAAACTCTCGCCGAATATGCATAGCCATAGTCTAGACATAACTGTGCTGTGGTGCAGTAGTGGTAGTACATTCACATTTACCACCGGTAATAATTGTTTCTTCTACATGGAGTAGTCACACGCCAAATATTTCGCAGGCTCATACCGCGCGCTGTGCCACTCGCCACCTCGCTAACAGGCGTGGCCCACACACCCGAGATACGCTCCACCCCTCTCTCCCTCTCACGTCACAAGGCGTCACCCCTAGAACACAGGGTAAGACAACAAGCTGACACGTTGGATCGGGACACCCGCGCCCCACATGTCAGCGACCCCAACCCCTTGGCGAGGACGATGCCGTGTACGTACGTAACGTGCCAGTGCGCGACGGGGCTGGCCGTTCCGTTGCTACAGTGTCCGAGCCGTGCACGCCGTAACTAATCTCTCTCTGTCCGCTACACAGCGCGCATGCACTGCCCCTATCACAAGTCACCCCTCTCTACTTTCTACTTTCTCTCCACCGAGGTCTCGCACGCACTGATCTAGCAACGCGAGATCGAGGTGGAGAAGCCAAACCCCAATTAACCACCCCACCCGCTGATCCACCCCCTCCACGATGAAGAACTAGACTAGCCCGGTAGCCAAAGCTCCCACCTTTTGGATAATCTAGCGACGATCCAGCCAGTTCATTCCATTTGATTTATTATTTCCCCCATAAAATTTTGCCCCATTTCGGCCTATTAGTCCCACTATCTGATTCGCATAAGCAGCAAAAGCCTTAGGAATATAAGCAGCAGCAAACCACGGTGAGTGGTGGTGGTTCGAGCACATACGCACGGATTCGATCTTCCCATCTTTTGCTTTACGTTCTGCTGCTTCTGAGGGGCGATCCGTTCGATTCTTCTGCAAGCTGCGCAGCGGCAGCACTGTTTGATTCGAAAAGCAGCGAGATGTTTCTTTGCCTTTTTTTCCCGCTGCTCTCTTTGGTCATATGTGTTTTGCTGCCATGGAAGGCCTAAAGCTACTTTGATTTGATCGCAAATGAGGCGAGTTTTCCTTTCCGAGTTCCGATCTATTTCCTTTGATGTTTTTTTTCTGTCGCTGCTTTTCGAGGCCTTGGTTATTTTCGCTCGCAGATACCCGCAGCAAGCAGCAGGTACTAGTACTATACTACTATCACATGCGCTGCTGCTGCTGCTTGACGAGGCCTTTCTCGCTTGCTTGATACTAGTTGGAGCATTTGCACAGTTGATGTTTCCGTTTCGGTTCGCTGATCGATTTGGGCCGTCTTTTCATGCCGTGCTTACGCAAACGATCCGTGTATTTTTGGGGCACTTTCCGGTTTTTTCCGAACTCCTTTGATCGGTGATGGCACGATGCAGCAGTGTGCTTGTGCTAGTGCAATGGTGCGGCTAGGGTTTTTGCGGGTTTTGATCCCAATTGATCGGCTGGTTTCTTATGCGATTTATTCTTGCGCGTCGAATTATAGATATCGTGCTGATTCATGAGCTCGATGGGTTAATTTGGCTATTTTTGTTCTTGCTTTTGCGGGAGACAAGGCTCTGACGCGGAGGCAGATGGACGCAGAGACGGTGGCTCCTGCAGTACTCTCGGCTCATCTGCAGGACTCGCCCATGGTACGTTCGTTCGTACGTGGAAGCACCAGCTTTTTGCCAGTTCGTTTTTCTCTTTCGTCTTTTGTTCTGGGCACTAGATAATCCGGAGAGTAATCTGTTTCGCTTTTTTCATTCGCTTTATCTGCTGGTCTGGTTAGTTACGTTTGATAGGATGGAATATTTATGCATGTTGCTGTGACCACGGGGTGTGTGTGCGCGCGCTGCTTGATTTAGTTTGCTTAATTTGGGGTGACTCGATCGATTGATCGGATGGGTAATTGAGATGGCTTAACATTTAGATTCTGTTGTGTGATGACGGATTAGTTGCACTTGTGCAGATGACGGATCAGTATACGTTCATTGGCTGGTTTTGGTATACTGATCTTGTTTAATTACAAGTGCATATATGCCAAAGTTAGTAGGCGGCATAAAGTAGAACCCAAGACTTGGTATTTCATGTAAGATCCTAGCTAGCTTGTTAATCTACATGCATGCTGATGTTTAGTTCGCTGGAACTGCATGTGGGGACAACTAGAAGTAGTTAATTTTTGAGGACATCGAATAGATGGAAGTACTGCTTGTTTTCTGATCTGATGAACAAAATGAAGTTGAATATAAGTTGAGTTACTCCTATTGATTAGTTGCCAAAGATGATCCTGTTTAAATTTACTTGGTTGGTACAATCTCAGTTATTATGCATGGCGGTCTACGAAGCATTTGCATCTACGTTTTTTTGGGGTCGTTTGTGCAATTGATCCTCGAACATTTTACACGTGTGAAGTTCGAATCAAAAGGGCTTCAAATTTACATTCCAATAGTACTACACCTGTGTTAAGTTGGCTGATGAGACCAGAGCTTTGATTTTCTGGACTAGCTAGCTAGTCAATATCTGCATTTTTTGTTATTCGCGCGGTTACTCGCTTTAATCAACTTGCATGCTATCAATTTTCTTCTCCATTAATTGATGCAACTAGCAGAATTGCTCTTGATTCGTCCTGAATATATTCAAGTTCGGTTGCTTGCCTGCACAATTTGCTGACACTCGCACTATTGAAAATTTAATTCGCTTGTCACCATCCGGAGTCTGAACATGCATGGCCACAGAAAAAACTTCTTGAAGTTAATAGAATCAAACTAGGATTGTGAATTTCCACCTATGATAGATGAGTACTAATGGAGACATACAAAGCCCCATATATGGCTCAGAACGGACGAACCAACTTGAAAAGCAAAAGGCAGTCTCAGTTAGTCATATTGTCCTATAAGAGCAGGGAAAAAATATTCCCTAGCTTGTGTTTCTTTTGTTCCTGAAGGTACAGTACTGGTATATATGATGTTGATTGGTGTCTCTCTTTCACAATTAGGCTAGGTCTTCCCATTCCACGCACACTGCACGCCCACTCCCCAAAGCTTTTCCCATTTCAGTCTCTTCTCCTCATTGCATCTTCACATGAATCATACACCTATCTCACCAGTTTTTCTATGACCATTACAAGAGGCCACAGGTGAGCAAGTACTACTACAAGAAGAGGCCTAGTAGCCACAGCAGAAATGGCAAGGATGATAGCAACCACCACAACTCCAGGATCCAACCCCCCAGCTCGCCCTTGAGCAGACAGAACCTGCTGTACTCATCTGCCACCCCCACCTACTACCACACCGGTGAGCAACGCTTCAGCACACGGCCATATATTTGTGCAGCAGTTCTACCATTCCTCTTTGTGCCAAGTTCTCAAAAAACTGTGTTTGGTTTGGTCTGGTCAGGAGGGTTCTACGAGATCGACCACGAGAGGCTGCCCCCCAAATCCCCAATCCATCTCAAGTCCATACGTGTGGTAAAGGTGAGGCTTTTTACGTTGTGGGAGTGGGACTCAACAGCTAGCTCGATCTCGGTTTCTTGATTAATTTGGATGGAGTATGAACTGTGAACTGTGTTTTGATTTGGTTTGGTTTGTTTCTCGATGTGATGCTTGAGTGCGTAGGTGAGTGACTGCACGAGCCTGGACGTCACGGTGAGCTTCCCGTCACTCCTGGCGCTGCGAAGCTTCTTCTCCTCCTTCCCGGCGCCCAGCACCGGGCCGGAGCTCGACGAGCGTTTCGTCATGAGCAGCAACCACGCCGCCCGCATCCTGCGCCGCCGGGTGGCCGAGGAGGAGCTCGAGGGCGAGATGCACCAGGACAGCTTCTGGCTTGTCAAGCCCTGCCTCTACGACTTCACCGCGTCGTCCCACCCGGCGGCGCCGCTACGTGACGCTCTGCCACCGCCGTCGCCGTCGCCGCCTGCAGCTCCACCGGCGGCTGCGCCGGCAGCCAGCTCCTGCCTCCTCACCACCTTGAAGTGCGATGGCGCCGGGTGGGGCATGAGGCGCCGTGTCAGGTACATTGGCCGGTATCACGATGCTTCCAAGGATGCCAGCATCGACGGCTACGACACAGAGGCCAGCGTCAAGGAGCAGCAGCAGCGCACGGCACAGGAAGATAAGAAGAGTTCAAGCAACGGCAGCAAGAGGAAGCGGGAGGAGGCAGAGGGCAGCAAGGACAAGCGCAGCGACGAGAGGAAGAAGAAAAACAAGACACACAAGAGTTCCAAGAAGGAGAAGAAGCGCACCATCGAGGCTAAAGACGGCGACCTCGGCGCGGCAAGGACCGGTGGTCGGCCGAGCGGTACGCAGCGGCGGAGAGGAGCCTGCTCGACATCATGCGCTCCCGCGACGCCCGCTTCGGCGCGCCAGTGATGCGGCAGGCGCTGCGGGAGGAAGCCCGCAAGAAAATCGGCGACACCGGCCTCCTCGACCACCTGCTCAAGCACATGGCCGGCAGGGTGCCGGAAGGCAGCACGCAGCGGTTCCGTCGCTGGCACAACGCGGATGGCGCCATGGAGTACTGGCTGGAGCCAGCCGAGCTTGCGGAGGTGCGGCGGGAGGCCGGCGTGTCTGATCCATACTGGGTGCCGCCGCCGGGGTGGAAGCCGGGCGATGACGTGTCCCCTGTTGCCTGTGATCTCCTGGTTAAGAGGCACGTGGAGGAGCTCGCTGAGGAGGTCAATGGCCTAAAAAGGTCTCCTTTTATTGACTCTTATTTGCAGTTTCCACTTCTTGCATTGGTCTATAGTAGTGCAGTGCCACTGTTCTGTTCAGGCTTACGAGTTTTGTGCTAAATTTGACTTGTGGTGATGCGAAGGCACATGGAGCAGCTGAGTTCTAACTTGGTGCAACTGGGCAAGGAAGCGAAATCCGAGGCAGAAAGAGCTTACACTTCCTGGAAGGTAGCCAAACGATCCTGTCAATCTTTCCTTTGAATCATTTTCCTTCTGTTTATCCTTCCTCTACTTTTCAAGAAAGGTGATGTTTTTGCTTGCCTCTTGTGATTTGAAATGAAACAAGTTGACACTATACACATTGGGTGTTATGAACTTGCATTGATCTGCCTGTTTCTATTTATCTGGATAAGCATATTTGTTCCACTGATGGAGGTTATTTCAAAGTGCTAGTCTCGATTCTGTTTTTGTGAAGTTCCATATGGGTACATCAATAATAATGGCAAGCTGGACTTGCAGATGGTTGCCATCTGTAGTTGTTTTTGACTCTCTGAAAGTGTAGGTGTACATACATATGATACATACACTGGCTAGCATGGAACTACACCTTCTCAGCTTCATTCCCATATTGCTCGCATTGACAGAAGAATATTTGACATAACCCCTTTTGGAAGTGCACTTATGACAGTTATTAATCTGGTTTCCCCCCTTACATTGTACAATCAACCAAGGTGCTAAGAACATGGCAAAAATGGGAAATTGGTTCCTTTGTTTTGTTTTGATCTGCTTTTCATTGTAGATACACGGCTTCACTTGTTTTGTTTTTGGTGCACTGATTTCATTTGTGTTTGTTTCTCAGGAGAAGTACCACAAGGTGGTGAAGTCCAATGAAAAGCTCGAGAAGCATGTTTCGTCTTTGAAGGTTAGGAATCCTCCCTCAGCTTAGAAATGCTGACACTTCATCACAAACTAAGCAACAGTGCATGTTAAATTCAATCTTGATTGCGATCCACATTTCTGATCCTGTTTAAGTATCCACCTGCACTTCATGATCATGCTTTGTTAGTTGCATATGAAAAATTATCTTGCTTTGTTTTAAT
Source organism: Ampelocalamus luodianensis (assembly GCA_036346255.1). NCBI lineage: Eukaryota > Viridiplantae > Streptophyta > Magnoliopsida > Poales > Poaceae > Ampelocalamus > Ampelocalamus luodianensis. The sequence goes on along the minus strand of CM070622.1, from coordinate 72,496,089 downwards.
TCCAGGACATGTACGAGAATGTGGTTCAGAAAAATGGTAAGCTGAAGGAGGAGGTGCTGTCCTTGAAGGTACACTCTTGTAGCTAGACCTGAAATTTTCACCACCTGTATACCACTTCTGCATTGTGATTTCTATCTAAGCAATTATCCTTGTTAAGAATATTTTGATTTGGTCCACCTGTTCTCTGCTTATTCTGTTGTAGCTGTCTGCAATATATCATGGTACAAGTATTGATCAACTGGGTCCTTTTTTCAGGACAAGTACGAGTTTGTCGTTGAGAAGAATGACAAGCTAGAGGAGCAGATGGCTTTTCTCTCCAGCTCCTTCCTTTCTCTGAAGGTAGATATACTCTTGCATGGAAGTGCAAAAATCTATCCCTTCTTTGTTATGTATTGTACCTGAAAGGCTGTCTCCATTGGACTCTATAGGAACAATTGCTGTTGTCAAAGAATGGAGATGAGCTGAAGATGAAAATAGATCAGGTCGAAGTTGCTGTGTCTCCCAATGATGGCAAGCCATTGTACATCGCTGGTGGTGATCAGGTCAGCCAGCAAGCAGATGCCACCGTCGTCCAAGGCGGCGAGAAGAGGACGGCGTGGAAGAGCAGCTTCCGCATCTGCAAGCCACAGGGCACGTTCCTGTGGCCAAGCTTGGCGTCCGGCATGACCATCAGCGGGGGAGGCAGCAGCAGCTGCCCCAGTACCGGGCCGGGGCTCCCGCCGTCGTCGCGAGCCCCAGTCGAGGTGGTGGTCGCGTCTCCCCTGGACGAGCGCGTGATGTTCGGAGGCCTCTCCACGCCGCCCTCGGCGTCTTCCACCAACGCGACCGCCGCCGCCAAGCTGCTGCCCCTGCCCAGCCCGACGTCGCCGCTCCAGACACAGCCACTGTTCGCAGCCGGTGCTGCTGGCTTCACCGTCCCGGCATTGCAATCTTTCTCCGGCCTCACCTTACGCCATGTGGTATCTATCAATACACTTTCTGCTTGCACTTTCTCCTCATCCCTCCTTGCACTTGCCTTGAATGAATTCTTTAAAGAAGTAGAATTCTCTTGAACCTGTTCCATTGTTGGCTGCAAGTGATTGATGTTTGGCCGTGTTTCTGTGCAGGACTCGTCGTCCTCGTTGTCGACACCCTGTGGCGCTAGTCTGCTGGAGGAGAAGATGTCCATGTTCGGCGCAGACGCCGGGGGGATCAGCACTGTGGGCACTGAACTGGCCCTGGCCACTCCCTCCTACTGCTGATGAGCTCCCTCCCCTGCATCAGCACGCCTAGTGGCCCTCTCTTCAGATAACGAAATGATTAAGGTAAAGAAAAAGATAAAAAAAAAAGGAGGAACTCACATGATCTTTCTTGGTTACAGTTAGACCTTGGTGTTTAATTTGTTAGCAGTTTCAGGTTAATTGGTCAGTTTCTAGTTTGTCTCCAAGTTTGTACTGCTGCAAGCCTGACTGGTTGATAGCTTGCTAGCACCTGACTGGTTGATTGGCCTTTGTGACACATTTGAAGTGGAATGTGTCTATTTTGTGGGCTCGATTCGTAGACTATATATCCTCAATTTGCTCCTGTTTGGCATTGGCATAAAGTCTTTTTCTGGTGCACTGAATATCTATATATGTCTATTGATCTTGCACACTAGCTAGTGATGTTGATTTCCCTTTAATCCGTGCGACTCGATCAATCACACACGCGGAACCCTCTTCACAACTCACAAGTGCGTGCAACTCGTTATGCAGTGTGTACACTGATTCGGATTCGACCGCTGCTTAAAAGTTCAGAATTCTACTTGTAGCACAAGAGAAGCGCTCCTGCTAATTTAAGGGCGCTCTCGCGGGCGCCCGCATTCACCGTCCAGCCCGCGCGAGGGAGACTCCTGACCGTTGGATGACGGAGGGACGACGCATGTGGCTGTCCGTGACTTTGCAATAGCGATTTTCCCCATTCCTTCCCCTCTCCTATGTAACAACCCAATTGCAACACTGAGAATAGTCGGCAATCAGGAAGTTACAATGGCAGATGATAACGGAAAATCACAAGAGTAGAGATGAGAACGAGAGGAACAGGATGGGGAAAGTAATGTTCATTCTTTTCATGCATGTCCCAAACCAGTTCCGCAGTACACACTTTAAACTCTCGATGATTACACTGCCGGATGGGCCCATCGGCGCACGCACCCAATACCCACACCCATTACATTGAGTCCACCAGCTCACACGCCCCTTTCCCGCCTGAACCCGCTGACAGCTTCGTCAGCTTCTTCTTCTCCGAAGTCTGCTTGACATCTCCTGTGTCCACCGCCATGGACATACTTGATCCTGGAGGTGTGACACTTGCTCCCCCTTGAGACGCAGCTGGTCTCCAGATCGTCGCCTGAGGAAACCGATTGCGGATCACCGAGTAATCTTCCCAAGTTGCACAATGAGCCGGCAAAGTGGACCACTGAACCAAAATCTGCTGCATTGCTGAGCTCCCTTTTTTCACGAGACGGCGATCAAGAATGTCGATCGGCTTAGGAGTGCCTACTGTTAAGTCAGCGACTATCTCCAAATCCTTGAACACGGGAGAATAATCAGGAGTGAAAGGCTTCAATTGAGAGACGTGAAATACTGGATGTACTGCACTGTTGTCGGGTAACTTTAGCTCAGTAAGCCATCGCACCCACTGCTCCAACACTTCAAGGGGCCAAAATATTTGAAAGCTAACTTGGGAAATGGACGATTGACAACCGAGTGTTGAGCATAAGGTCAAGCTTTAACAAAGACTGCTCACCGACTTGGAATTGTTGCTCTTGACGGTTTTTATCACCAGTAACTTCATTCGGTTCTGTGCTCTAGCCAAGTGGGTCTTGAGCATTTCTGTATAGGATTGGTGATCCCGCAGCAACTCGGTAGCTTCAGTAGGGGATTGAACTGACAAATTGGGCAAAGCACCAAAATTTGGTTCCACTCCATACAAGGCTTTGAAAGGAGAACAGTCTAAAGCCGAATGAAAACTGGAATTGTACCAAAACTCCGCCATAGCTAACCACGATTTCCACTTGGTAGGACAATTGTGAACGGCACACCGTAGATACATTTCCAAACATTGATTAACTCGTTCTGTTTGCCCGTCAGTTTGAGGATGATATGTTGTGCTGTAATGTAGTTTGGTACCAACCACATGAAAGAGTTCTCTCCAGAAGATACTAGTAAAGACTTTATCCCGATCCGACACAATTGAGTGGGGAACCTTGGTAAGTCGATC